>JANFAE010000194.1:0-188407 GCA_024613145.1 Pisolithus marmoratus
TTCAAAGTGACTCTGGAACATTGCCAACACCTACTGGTGGAATGGGGTGCCATCTGGATCAATGCAGAACAATGTGACATGGCCAAGAAACCTTTGTATGGCCAAATGGCTGCCTCACAGTAGTGGCACAAGGTGAGATGATGAGCACAAGGCCAAATGGCCAAATGACTTACCTGTGCCATCAAAACCCACTCAAAGTACTTCACACACACTCCTTGGACCCTTAGGGACTTGTGCTGACATGCCATGATCAAGACAAGATCTAAAAACATCAGTATGTCTGAAATGAGAGGGAGCAAGCCCTCTAGACTTATCATTTCCTTTTCACCACCTTGCCACCTCACAAAACATCTCTGGAACATTTCAAACACCTACTGGTGACATGGGATACCCCCTGGATAAATGCAAAACATCAAAACTCCATTGTTATTCAATATGGTGTTCCAGTGGCAATGGTATGAGGCAAGATGATGCATGCACACTATGTGCATTCTGAAACAGGAAGTTGCCACAATGCAATGATGTGTCAACACACACAACATGGTTAGCAGAATTTAGCCCAGGTGTAAACATCATGGGAAATGTGAATCAGAAATTATAAATTTAACCTGACATTTATGCACTGGCATAATTTGAAGTATCATGGGTCAAAAAAATGAAGGTGAAAATTTGACAAGGAAACGGTCATGCTGCTTAGGTGAAAATGTTGTCACAAATGTGAAGTTTCAGCACTGAGAATATGGTCACAAAAACTTCAAGTTTTGTCTTTGGGTTCATGACCAGACTAAACTTGAAGTTTATTCAGGGCAGGAACAGGGGTCAAAACTCCAAATACTTGTGAACAATAGGCAAGTGGTCAAATTTGAAGGAATATTCATGTACAAAATGTATTATCAAACTTCATGTGTTGCCTATGGAATAAATGAATTGCCTGATGCTCGCCTGATGCTCGCCCAATGGTTGCTTGATCATCACCTGACTTTGGCCTGCCATACTATGGTCTAGTGTACAAGTCCATATACAAGTGTACAAGTCCATCACCCAAATCCTACAAATCCTATTTGATTTGTAGATACATTATATGACCTTCTAATCCTATTAACATGAGATTATTGCAAGAGTAAGCCAACTATAGTAGTAACCACTTACCCTACATAGTGAGAGGACTACTGCATGTTCACTTGAAACAGTCCAATGTGCATAGTGACCAACAGCCCAAGCCACTTGCATGGTTGAAATGCAGATATGCAGCATAAGGGTCAGTGCTGGCAATGGTGAATGGGTGCTGTTGCTGGACTGCAAAGAGCCAAGATCCCTCAGATTCATAGATAAACTTGATACTTCCTGGCAGAGGTGATAGTGACTGATTGCCCTGAGGATAGAATAAGATGAGTGAATTCCCAACATGAGTGGATGATTGGCAATAATAAACCCCTGGTGAGTGTTTGAGCTGAGCACACATCACAGCTTTGCATTGTCCAATGAGGGCATGTAAATCTTTGGGAATGTTTGTTGCCTTTGAGGTGGGGACACCAACCTCATCACCATCATTGTTGACATTGTCTGGGGTACAGTATGCATGATTGAGGAGGACTTTGCATTCGCAAATTATGGGTGGGCAGTCTGATCATGACATCCAGCCTTGAAGCTTTGCACCCTTGAGAAAAGACTGGAGCATAGATGTTTCCAGTTCCCCTGAAAAGAGTTTGTTAGGTTATTACACATTATGGAGAATATGAACTCACCAGATTTATGATTGCTGGGGAGATGCTGGAGGACTCCAATAAGATGTTCGAATGGGAATGTCCACCACAAATGGATGGGTCCAAATAGCAGGAGATAGTCATAAACATGAAAGGCAGCATGGTGGTTTGGGCATAGGTTGAAAGTTGGGTAGAACTGTTTCAGGTTCTTCACATAGCTAGCAATGTTCTGGCAATAAGCAGATGCCTGCTTGACAGTCATAGTCTGTGCACATGCAAGATGGATAGCAGAAACTAGAGACATCATATGATCAAGGGTAGGCTTTAGCCTGGCCTCAGGATTCACCCAAAGGCTGATAAGAGCAATGGGAATATATACAGTAATGAGTGATTGCCACTTGTCAGCTTTGATCACACCTGCAGAAGTGTCTCCAAAATTCTTTGGCACTGACCCAAGCCAAGATGGGACCACAGTAGTATGGATAACACTTCTAATCCTCTCAAGGGCCTGCTTTGAGCTGCAGTCACAAATGTCCATATTAGTGTCTGCAACCAGTGGTTGTTGAGTGTGCTAGATATGAATTAGTGGCAGATCTGTAGGTAGAATGCTCCCTTACCCATTGGACAAGTGCCTTAGCATAGTCTACTTTGAATGGCCTGGTCTTCTTTTCAGGTACACAACCCAGTGAATGGCAGACATAATGCAGTGAGGACTTGTTTTTGTGTACCAGGGAGTCTTGAAGTTTCTCCAACAATGCAGTGACCTGGACAGCATCACCTGGTACCTGGGCAACCAGGAGCACATGGATTGCAGACACTTGGCCCACCTCCTTAGTGGTCATGTAGAGACTAGAAGCAACATCCAGATCCAGAGTCTTGAAGTTATAATGGAAGGCAGGAAGTGTTGATTGAGTGGGCGATGTAGTTTCCATAGTAAGACTGAGCAATGTTCACATGTGGTGCTGTACAAGACCTTCTAGGAGACAATGCATAGAGTCAACTACAAGCTGACAAGCTGGATCCCAATATGGAAGCCACCAAAGCTCAGTGTAGCATACACCATACTGCTTGAACAGCCTTTCACACTCAGCAGATGTAGGTGCATCCCTCCACTGCTCTGCATAACAGTGTAGCTTGTCCTTGTCTTGAAGTACCCAGTTCTCAAAGTCGACATGACCATAGTTAAGCTTGTGATAACAACTGCATGTGGCACAAAAGAAATGACTCCCCATTCCAGTGAGAGCAGCAAGGTGGCGAGCAGTGGGGAGATCACAAACAACAAGTGCTATGGCACTACACATGACATGGCCATTCCAATGATTTGCAGTACTTGAATACCAGACACCCTGCTCCCATGACACTGCAAGATCAGCTATGAGGGGGCAAATATAGTGGTTCAGGCTCTCCAAGGATGGTTGTTTTGGTCCTGGAATTATGCCTGCAAGATACATATTTTCCAGTTTATACCTAACATCCAGGGGTAAGTTGAGACATGCCATGGAGATGATACCAGATGACATGCTTGCCCCATGCTGTGTCATGCCTTTGGGGTTGAAAAAATTGACATGCAAGGTGAAGGCATAACATCCCTCATCACCTCAATCAATAAAATGTTTTCCAGTTTCAGGCCACCAAATGTGTGCAGGAACTGGGCTTCAAACAGGTTCTTGACAAATTGGGGTAGTGGCAAAGAAAGGGATTGTGTGAGGTCATCGCATGCCTGATCCATCATTGTCTCAATTTCCTTTCTTCCTAATAAGTTGGTGAGGTAGTCATTGAAGTCATGGTAAGAATACGTCTTCTTCAGCTGCCACTTGCCATTGGGTAAAATGTCCAAGAGTTCTTCACCACATATGGTCTCTGGCATTAAGTGATTTGTACACTGTGCAGGATAGCATGGTGTTGCAGACCCAGGAACATAGGTCAGCTGGTATGTACAATGGCAATTACAGACCACATATGGAACTACCTTTGAGGTAAGACTGAACTTCAACAAGGCACTCTGCATAGTTGATGGAATCTGTCTCAGAACATTCTCATGTGAGATGCTGAGAGTCCCATCATTGTGCTGAAATACAAGGTAGAGGAGTAGTGAAAGGGCATTCATGATGAAGTTGCCACCCTGTTCAGCCACACCCATGATTACACTGCACATGATGCCAATAAGAGTTGTGACCTGTGCAACAACATCCATGTGTTCAACTGGCAGGTGATGCTGGTCGTCTAAATGATCTTGTGGTCAGCATAACTCTACTAGTATAAACAGAACTTACCAATTTTGAATAAGACTGGGTCTGTCAAGAAGCTTTCCAAGGGCTCATGTAACCTCAGCTGTGCCTCAAGCTTGTCTAGGTCAGCGATAATGTCTTTCTTGCGAGAGTTAACCAAGTCATGATTGCACTTAACTCCCTCCATGGCACAGCACAGGAGCTCAAGCTCTTGCCTGATGTTGGAAGGTATGCACTCATTGGAATTGTCCAACAAAAGGCAGAAACACTGCTGACTGCAAGCCTCAATGTTGGAAAGGATTTCAAGTGCCTTCACCATACATCGATGATGGTCCTTCTTTGGAAGTCTGCACCCAGCTATGATGGAGGTGGATGGATGGGAGCTGCTCTGGGACACAGTCCAGGGCTCACTGGGTGGTTGAGTGCCAGATGATGTATCATGGGCAATCAATGGGTATGCTGATGGAGCATCATGTAACTGGAGATGGCTGAGGCTATCAGTGATGTCAGATATTTGGAGGGTAGCAAGTGAGCCAGCCATGACATTGCTGCTAGGTCCTGCTTTCTGGTACTGAGCATGTGATTTCCATAACTTATCAGCAGTAGCATTAGGATCAGGTCTGTTGTCCATAAGGGTAAGAGCAAAGAGATGGCCAGCAAGGTCCTTTGAAGGGTCGACTTTGCACCTGGAGTGCTCATCTTGGACTCTTTTTAGATGTGCAGGCATGACTCATGCATTGATCTGAATGCCATTTGTGTCTCTTTTGAGGCACTCCTTGCATTTGCACTGCTTGAACGTGGTGCATGCAGCAGGCATAGCTATGTAGAGCTTGAATCAGTCTTTTGAAGGTATCACTTTGCGATGCAAACATTTGTGCACCAGACACAAGACCAAGTGAGTAATGTGAGCAAGTTGCAGATGGGCTCTGAGATAGAATTAGTAAAACTCTTGTCATAAAATATAGGCCAGTATATGCACATGGTGTTGTATTTGGTCTATGGTTGCTGTACTGTGCTGGACAACAAGGGTGTTGTTGCATGGACAGAAACTTGTAAGTACATACATACAGCCAGGCTGTTCCTTGGTGTGCCTTTTTTCAACCTTGTTTTCAAACAAAGACAATTAGCATTGATGTGATCATGGAGAGCTGCACCCACAGACCTTGTTCTCAAAGAGTGACATGATGGGCAGAGCAAGACAATGAGCAAGACAATTAGCATCAATGAGTTTGTGGGGAGATACACCAACAGACCTTGTTTCTGGGCATGACATGATAGACAGAGCAAGACAATTAGTATTGATGCAATCACAGATAGCAGTTTCTGATGGACCTTGATTTGTCTTTGTCACCTGCCTGCTTATTCAAGCATGCCACAGAAATGCAGGGTGCCATCAAAATTGGGTGATCAACTTGCAAGACTACTTTGCAAAGTCCTCTGAATACAAACATTGGTTGACAGCAGTCGACAGCCACAGTATGGAGTAAACTACCTAATTGCTCTCATCCCTGTTACGCTAAGACCGTAGTCCGTAACATAGGTCGAGCCCAAGTAGTCGTTCTACGATACAACGATCGTAACCTTCTGTCTGAAGGATTTTGTCATAGTTCTGAGTGAGAGCTGGGTTGCTCAAGTTCGAAGTTCTGAGAAAGTAGCCAGTAGATTGGGCAGCTCTAGTCTAAGGGTTCACTCTAGACTAGAGGCGACTATATATAGTACCCAGGGAGAGGCCTCAAGGCGACCTCACATAGCTGAGGGATAAAGGCCATTGGCCAGAGTCCTACATGTGTTGAACATGTGTAAGGAGAAGATAACACTATTGGCCAGAGCCAAAGCACGAGTCAAAAGAACAAGAAGGAAACGCATAGAACAAGATCAACAGGACCAATCAGTCAAGAAAGGAAAGAAAGTCCCTCGCCAAGGCGTGAATCGTAACATTACCCCCTTCGTATGGGGGAGACCGCTGGTCTTCCACCTTTCAGAGGTGGGTTTCTCCATAGGGTTCGCCAGTCATGTTGGCGATGGCATCGTCATCGAAATCAAAATCGTTGTCACGAGGGTCATAGTCGCTTTCTTCAGCGACAAGGGTCTGTTCCTCTTCAACAACAGGGACAGAAAAACGTTCCTCAAGGGAACGGCGGCGGGCAGGGCAGTTCGCCTGGGTATGACCAGGGGGGTTCATCCCACAGATGGGACACTCATAGGCGGGACAGTTCACTCGGATATGCCCAAGTCGGTGACAGACAAAACAAGTTTCCCCATACAAGGGGTGAGAGCGGGGGAGCACACCAAGTGTGGTGTCTACGGCAGTAGGGGGGGTTTCGGGAGCCAGAGGGGCAGTGGGCCTCCTCGGTCTGACTGAGGAGGTCAGCGACCTGTTCTCCAGAGAGGCCAAATGCCTCTTGGGGGTCGACCATATTTGGCGACGTGGACGAGGATGGGGAGGACGGGGACAGGCAGCAGGCACGGGGTCGAACCCTTCGTGGGGAGGGTGAGGACTGTGGGGAGTGGGATGACGATGACGACGACGAGTTCCTATATTGAGATGGGGGGCGAGCAGTGACTGGGGCCACACGCTGGCGGACGTTATGGATGAGGTCTGCCCCTCCAAGGACATCAAAGAGGCGGAGGATCAACGGGATCTGTTCCCTCGAGATTTCCTCGAGGATGGTTCGGGTAAAGCTAAGGCGGGGGCCCTGTCTCTCGACATAGCGGGCGACATTTTCAATCCTGAAGCCCTGAAGGGTGATGCGATATACCAGGTCAAGAGGTGAGTCAGTATCAACCTCCCACATTACAGGGTTGTAGGAGGAGGGGTCAGCGAGGAACACCTGGTAGGTGTTGAGCATGCTCTCCTCAGCAGGGACGCGCAGGCGGCGGGTGAAGGGAGCAGGGCGGCGAGTAGCCGGGGAGACACGACGAGCGACGGGAGCAGAGGAGCGGCGAGGAGGCATGGTTGTGACGAGGGAGACGTTTCTAGTCGTTCAAGTGAGAGAAGGTTTCTGGGGAGGGAAGTCTCTTGGGAAGCGTTTCTTATAGGCAAACAGGGTGTCAGCCGCGTGTTCAAGGTGTTTGGGGGTTTGCCATGAGTTTTCGGAGGAAGGGTAACCCTTCCATTTGATGAGGAACGCATGTCCTCGGCCCAGCCGTTTATGTCCAACGATTGCTTCGACTTCGTACTCTTCTTCCTCATTTACAACATCAGGAGGTGGAGATGGGAAGTTCGGTCCATGTACGGTATTTTTGCAATAGGGCGATAAGAGACATGCGTGGAACACATTGTGGATCTTCCATCGTGCGGGGATGTTGAGGCGATAGGTGATAGGGGAAAGGACCTCCGAGATAACGAAGGGTCCTTCTCGTTTTGGTGCGAGTTTTCTATTTTCATAGGAACACTTTAGGTTCCTGGCTTCTAGCCACACCTTTTCTCCTTTTAGGAACGGGGGTAAAAGGTTTCGAGAAGCGGTCTTTCATAGCCTTCCGTGCAAGGTCATGGGCCGCAAGGGCTTCTTCTCGTGCCTTGTGGAGTTCGGCTATTCTTGTTTCAGCAGCTGGGAGTCTTGATTCGTGGATAAGGGATGGCAATGGTTTCAGTTCGTACCCATACATGAGGTAGACGGAGATTGACCGGTGACGGAGTGGGGTCGGTGATTGTGAGCGAATTCCGCCATGGGTAGGTGTTGGACCCATGAGGACGGTTCGTTCTGGCAGAAGATTCGAAGGTAGGTTTCAACCTCCTGGTTTACACGTTCAGTTTCTCCGTCCGTCTGTGGATGATAAGCGGTGGATAACCCTAGGGAGTACCCTAGGAGTTTTGCCAGTTCTTTTGCAAATGCAGAGGCGAACTGTGGGCCTCGATCGGATATAATTTTGTCATACAGTCCGAACCTGGAGAAGACTCTTTTGAAAAAGAGGGTTGCGATTTCGAGGGCAGAGGCGTTTTTTGTGGTTGGGATAAGGACTACCCCCTTTGTAAGCCCATGGTCTACCACGACCAAAAGGGAGTCATAGCCCCCGTTCGGTGGGAGGTCAGTGACGAGATCACAGGAGACTTGTTGGAAAGGTCTTGTTGCAGAGGAAAAAATCGGGGTGAGGGGCGGGGTGGTGGGGTGTGTGTTGACCTTATTTTGCTGACATACCGCGCATCCTGCAACATATCTGCGAACGAACGTAGCCATTCCTGGCCACCAGTATTCAGTGGAGAGTAGTTGTCTTGTCTTTAGGACTCCTGGGTGTCCGGCAGAGGGGTGATCGTGATGTCGGGCAACAACCTGCCGGCGGAGGGTGGGGTTTTCAGGGACGTAGGCCCGGTCTTTGTAGAAGAGCACCCCCTCTTCAAAACGCCAGTCAGAGAGGTTCGATTTGAATGGGAGGGGCATGTCCACTCCTTCGATGGCTTGTAGGGCGGTGAGGACCACAGGGTCTTTGGTGGAGGACTCTGCCAGTTTAGACGAGAGGGCAGTGTCTATGATGTTTACAAACAGAGTCTGGGGTAGGAGTGTAATTCCTTCGTTGTCCGTTTCGTTGGTGGTGACGTGGTCGGGGCGGCGAGAGAGTGCATCAGGTGCACAGAGTTCCTTTCCTGGTACATGTGTGAAGGAAAGGTCGAAGTCAGCTAGATCAAGGAGCCAGTGTGCCTGGCGGCGGTTCAGGTTTCGGGGTTGTCGGAAGTAGGTTAAGTTTTTGTGATCGGTGAGTACCTGTACAGGGGTGGAACCAATTTCAGTAGAGAGAGGATAGCAGTAGCAGGTCCAACAAGTTCCTGCAGGGAGTGCAGGATAGGGTGATGAGTGTTGTATTCCACAGATGTGGTAGGTACACCATAATGGGAGATAGTGAGTTTGGAGACAGTTTGATGCACAATCAAACACATAGTGAGGGAATGATTGGGCAAGCTTGGTCCACCTCCAACTCGGTGAGACAAGGAAGGTTAACCTTATGAAGAAGTGATGCCCACTGCACAGGGCTCAGGCCTGTGTTAACAAGTCATAAACTTGTCAGTCATGCAGTTTGCAAGACAGAAAGGGTGAATAGTATAGAATGTGGAAAGAAGAAGATGGGTGAGTTGATGTCCAGGGATGTCAGAGATGTCTGGCTACTTGGAAACAAGTTAGGCTTCCATGGAATATGGACTGGGCTGCCAGAGACATTGTGGGTGCTTGTGTGAAGTTCAGTGCATCCTGAGTTTTGTATGCTGGCTAGGAGAGAGCCAAAGACAGGAAGTATGCATGATGGATTATGATACAGGTGGAAGTAGACTTTATGGACCACTTGCATATCCTGGAGGGAGTCAAAGAAAGCACACATTGCACCTAACTGGTGTCAGCTTAATGTTCACAAAGACATGAACCACATGACATCCACTGCTCTAAATGCAACATGCCTCCACACAGGGAGGGCCACACAACCAGCCTCATTCACATCCAGCCAACCCACAATCAGCAGCTTAAAGCCTACTTCAGCCAAATAACAATGACCAGAAACATCCTGCAGTAGTTTGCATACTTGGGATAACCTTCGAAGTGAACCTATGTCTAACAAATCCACGATATCAAATAACAATTCATTTGGAAGTCACCAGAGACAGCACTCCTGAGACATGACCTAAATACTATGAGTAAAGATCAATTCTGGGTGTTGTCAACCACTCACACAGCAGGTGCTAGGAGATTTTATCACTCTCTTTTTCAGAGGGGGTCCTGGTGAATCACCCTCTGCTTTGCACTTGGGAACCTGCCCAAATGAAACTAGAAGGGGTTTAGACTCTGGAAGCGTATCCTGGATGATATGAGAAAAGTGCAACTCCAGGCACACTGCCACCAACTTACATGGTTGATACTAAAAGATCTTGCCATACTTCTTTTTGCAGGGAGTTCTATGGCATCATCATCCACCTTGCACTTGGGAACCTGCCCAAACAGCTTCAAAATAGGAATCACAATGGCATCTGCCATGTGAGTGACCACTTTGGGCCTAGGAACTCATAACAAGTACTATATAACATTATTTTGTCCCAGATATCAGTATTTTTTTTTTAAAAAAAAAGAGTGGTACACACCAGCATGGCTTCATGCCTGGTGACACTACACATTAACCTGTGAATACATCAAAATGGCCAATCAGTTAAATACAAAGGGGATAGGAGGCTCTGTCAAATGACATAACAGAGCATCCAGCATTGCATTGATTGTCTGCTGCAACAAAAGCATTGCCAGTGTATTGTCACAGATTGGCCACTGCATAGCACCCAATTGTTAGCCCCCAGAATGGCAAAGTAATCTACCTACTCACCATTGCCATCACATCATACACACTGTTGTCTGTTACTTATGGCACTCCATCTAAATTGCAAGATTAGCACAAGGGTGTTATCAAGTATTCTGGAGGGAAAAAATCCAAAAATCCTCAAACAATTGTGTAACCATTATCACTGCTGATGGGAGTATACCAATGATCTAGGACTCCTGCAGGTATTAGAATGACAGCTGAGCCAATAGCATGTATGAACTTACATAACTTAGCATGTGCTTCACTGTTGCCATTTTTGTTACTATTGTTTGGAATCTACTATTGCCTGGTTCAAAACTTTGCACTGATTTGACATTATTCATAGGTTGAGCAATGAATTATACTAATGTATCTATGTATATACAGGAGCCCAGCATCTACAGACAAAACACTAAGAATCAGAACTAGAATTAGTGCAGTAGGCACCCTAATGATGAGTGACTTACTTGTGGGTGGGTGGAAAAGAGAAGAGACATTCATGGGAAAAGCAAGCATTGATATACTGAATGCAACTCACAGTCATGTGCACAATTTCTTTGTGGTGAGGGTGGGTATACACATGACCATGAGTTGCATTCTGTATATCAACATTGACTTTTCTCATGAACATCTTTTCTCTTTTCCACCCACCCACAGGTAAGTTGTGCATCATTGGGTGCAATGCCAACATTACTAACTTTCTAACAGTCTCTCAGTATTAACATACCAATTGTATTGGATCAGTTAGTAGTACATAGACATGGACCATAATTACATAGTTGACTCTCAAAAATTCACTGGAAAAGATCATAAAAATACTGCTGAAGTCATGTTAAAATACAAAGAGGTGATCTATGTAGAGGCACATTCTGAGGACTTTCTTCGATGCTTTTGTTGATGCCTTGATGAAAGGTACTTGAGACGAAGGTGGATTAAGTCTAGAACTGGCCAGCAGTTCTGATAGTCTTCAAGTTGTGAGAAGCATCATTTGGCCTAAGATGAGTCAGTTGGTGCTTTCCCTTGATATGGCTGAACATCCTACAAGGTTGGTTACTTTCCAAACAGCCTCCAAGTCTTGGAAGGACCTGCTTTTTGTTGTATCAAGGTACTTTTTCACTGCTGTGTGGATGACTCGCTAGCAAGTATTGCTTAGTTACTGCAAGGGTGAGTACATCACCTAAAACATACCTTCAGTTCACATATCTCATTGTCAGTCCACTTTAAGTGCTCCTCAAGGTTGTATCCACCCCTTCCTGGCCTACCCACTTCACCAGGTGGCTTTGGAATTTTTTCAAGCTCAAGAGATTCAAGCAAGCTGAGGGAAGATTCTGATGGTGAAGGCAAAGGTAGTCTTTCTTTGTCAGGGACACTAGTAGAAGCAAAGCTGACTGCCTTTGAAGGCCATGGTGACAGGGGTACACTTTGTGTGAGATTAAAGTGGGGTGACCTTGCCCTGGGCAACCTTACACCATCCCCTAGAGGGACCTGGGTCTTCACAGCACTCATTTCTTGTTCTGCCACTATGGTGACATGTGAGATCTGTTGGTACACCATTTCCCTCTGTGAGGATAGGAGGGGCAGGAGTTTTAGGGCCTCTGGCCTAAAATAGGGAAGTGGAATGGATTGCAATCTCACAGGTTGTGACCTAGCAGGTGGCATGGGGTTTCTGTTCATTGTCAACAAAATGAAGCTCTTTATGAGGGGTAGGGGTTGCTTGTCATACTTACTCAAAATACCTGGTTTGTTTTTGTTGTCTTTGGATGATGGCATTTTCCAAGGCAACATCTTTGTTTCTAATATTGTCACCTTTGCCTAACACTAGTTTTGTATGTGTATATTACAAGGAATCAAGGCACTCGTCCAATACTTAGTCCAATTCTTTGCACAGGGAGCAAAACATGCTACATATCATCTGGGAATTTAATGCTGAGAGTCACACCCCACACCTGCACTACACCATACATATAGCTCATGCAGAGCAACACACAACAAAAACAAAGCACCAGGGATGGGATAAACAAGGCTAGGTCCATAAGGTAGGCCAAGAGAACAAGGGCACAACATGCCATAAAGCTGGCAGATAACTTGCCAACTCTTGCATGCTGCACATTCCTTGGCCCACATTTGTCGAGAGGTAGACTTTGCCTGGCCTGTCATGTATGTAGATTTCTTGCACATATGTCTAGCCTGGCTTCAGATTGGTAGTGGGGAGATCACAAAGCTTTACTCACAATGACCCAATGGTTTTGTGTGACTCCCAGCACTGAAGTGGTGTTCATCTTGAGCATGAAGCATGCTAAATCTTCTCCAGTCAGTGTGGTGGATGGGGTGGTGGACAGGGTGGATGGGCTATTCACTCACATATAAGAGCAGAGTGTAATCTACCAAGTTCCCCCTTGGTGAGTCACTATATATGGACACTGTATGATATTAGTGATCATTCACAAGGAGCTATAGATGGGAAAAGTTTGCATAATTGCCATGGTCATGCATTGTGTGGTGTAGAGATTACTAAGAAATGTAAGGGGAAATGGGGTCTGAAGGGTAGTTTGACCAATAGGGACCCTGCTAGAGAGAAGAACTAGTAGATAAAATCAAAAGAAAAGAACAAAAGACACTCAGCTGTAAGACCTGACAACAAAACTCCTCAATCCCACCACTCTAGGGCTCCCCTAGAGCTGTCCTGACCTCACTCTCAAGGGCAGAAAACAGAAAAGACTGCCACAGGCTGGTCACACCAGCCTGTGCTCTCCAGTCTCAATAGTGGTGATTGTTACGTAACTAGTACAAACTCGAGTCCAAGTCCAACCTTGCTTACTAATCAGCCACTTGCCTCGCACCTAAGTCCCAACCCAAGGTACAAAACAGGGATCAAGCCTCTTAGAAAAATCAAACAAACCCTCAACCACTCTCTTACCACTCAATATCCTACTAGGGAGTACTCTCTCCCTACAGTGGTCACAAAGGGCTGTAATAATAATATAATATAATAGTTGTTACAATTGTAATTGTAGTCAAGTTATGAAAGCAATGCCTTGATGGATTAAACAATAAATGGATACAATTTATAATTGTAACCATAGCCATAATAAAATAACAATTGTAATTATATGTAATCATAAAACAATAATCATTATAATTGTAATCATGGTCAACTCATGAAATGGACGCACTTTGTTTTTGACTGCTGTTGCCAGAATGGACTAAAAAGAAGGGGGAAGGCATTGATGATAACAGCACAAGCACCAAGGACACTTTGTTTGCCTTGGCTGCTAGTATGGTGTTAAACAATAATGGAAATGATGTAAAATACATCACACATCATCAACATGCCTGCATCAATATTCACCCTATGGTCTTTAGTTTTTTGTTCAAGTTTCCTGCAAAGTACATGCTTGACTGCTGCTTGCAAGGGCATCAAGACACCGTCCTCTGTCTGGCAGTGTCAAACGCTGAGACACTGCTGGCAAGTGGAGGTAAGACTATCAATGCTGGTGCTCTGGACAATCATAATGGCTAATAGGTTTTGATGGACTGAGGATGTGGGACTTATGCCAGAAGATACAGCTAGCTCAGCCCCCACAAATCTGAAGCCCCCAAGACCCCATCACAGCTGTTGCTTGGCTCATGCCAAATGATGGAATTCAGGAAACCCTGTGCTGCAGAACAGCACTCAGCAATTTGGCTATCTGGAGGCAGAGCCCAAACACTGCAGTGGAGTTTGAGGAAGTGGTTTCCAGGAGAATTAGTGGGGGTCATGAAGTCATGGCCATCACTTCAGATGCAGGTAATGGCACAGGAAACCAGATCATCATGGCAACACAGGATAGATGCATTCAGGCCTGGATGCTTGATTCCAGGAATCACTTCCTGAGCACATTTAGCATGCAGTTAACAACCTCAATTCCCCATGCTGTATACATCTGAGGCTGTGATGTCATAGTCTTCAGGATGTATGATGGAGACATGTAAGCCACTGAGACACTGAGAGTAACACACTCACCTGACAAAATGGTCCTTACAAGACATATTCTGAGAAGTGATGATGGAATGGTCATTGAAATGAGGACCACAGGAATGATGGCATGAGTCAGTAACATTTGGGAGAACAGACTGACCTGATCTGCACACAGTGGCAGCACATGCATTGATGAGATGGGAAGTATGTTCATGATAGACAATGGTATCAGCAGATTTAGCCTGCACAGGCTGAATGATGGAAGTTCCATAAGGATGTATGATACCAAACCACTAAAAACATACCCAAAGCAGTTAGCATTCGCAGAGGATGGTACAACAATCATTGGAGGATCCAACAATGGCTTAGTCTATATCTTCAAAAAGAATACTGGAGCCCTGTGACAGCTCCTACACCATTTGAAAATGGCATGGGCACAGACAATTGTGGTAAGTACCCTTAGAAATTTAAGAGTAAACTCTGCACCCACACAAATACATATCAGACATATGAAGGAACAGACCATCTGGGAATTATCACAGCATCTTCCAATAACAATGCAGATAACATGATAATGGTCTGGAAGAAATCCAAGGGGGATTTGGAAGTGCAGCTGAGGGGGAACACATCTTTGGTGTGGACCCTAATTGGAGCCATGCACACAGCAGTACAATTCCTAACACAACTACTGACCATGGCCTTCACAGTGAAACTCGCTTATGATATTGTGGTTAGTCACCCTCATCAGAGAACAACCCATACCGATTGACAAGAGACAGATCATAGGTGATCCACTCTGGAAAATAGTTCAGTAATCACTAAAAACATTGAGCACGAATGAAAGATGGAACAATGATTTAGGAGATCTAGGAGTAATTAGTCAGAACTATTGTTCTATTGTCTTATTGTATTTTCAACCCACTGCAAGGTTTCAGCCTGTCTACTGGTATGTGACTTGCAAGGGAGGATGGACTTACAACTTGAATTACAACACAGTGAACAATGGGTACATGGACTGCATGTTTTCACACTCATACAGTTGTCAAGACATAATTCAAGGACTATTTAAGAACAATTACATCATATCTAGTATACATAATATATATTTTTGGGAGGCTAGACACTGGGGCTGGAATTAGTGTAATGGCCATCCTAATGACAAGTGACTTTACCTGTTGGTGGGTGGAAAGGAAAAAGGTGCTTATGGGAAGAGCAAGTGGTGATATACTGAATGTAACTCATGGTCACATGCACAATTTCTTCACAGTGAAGGTAGGTATACACATGACCATGAGTTGCATTCTGTATATCAACATTGACTTTTCTCACAAACACCTTTTCTCTTTTCCACCCACCCACAGGTAAGTTGCTCATCGTTGGGTGCAATGTCAATGTTACTAACTTTCTAACAGTCTCTCAGTAATACAGTGAGCAACAAAAATGTTGCAATGTTTGCAACATTTTGATTGTGTGTAAGATAGCTTGGAAATGGTTGTGGCTGTGCTAATGCCATAGGGAGGACAATTGTAGCCCTTGGTCCCAGCTTTCTATTGGTGGTCTTTCCAAGCTCAGGAGTGAAGTGGCTGTGATGGTATGGGCCAATTACTAAGGCCTATGCATTGCAACATTTTTGTTGCTGACATCATGGTGGATGCAATCTACAGTGTGGAGTATGTATTCATGGCAGGAATGCCAGCTATTGCTTACATAATATATCACATGATCAATCCAATGATTTGTCAGCATGCAAACAAAGCCAAACATTGAACTTGCATCATTTATCCTCTATCCTGTACCACAACTCCAAAAACTGCCTATCTGGCTCATCAGGGTTACTCTGTCAGGGAAATGTCAGCAAAATCTGGTCCTCACAGCACTACCATGAGTAGGGTGTATGGCCAGCACCATTTGTTCCTTAAAAAAGCTGCAAAAAGTCACCCCCGTGCTGTTTCCCCCACTGATGCCTGAGGGGTCCTGATGCTAATCCATACTGGGAAAGCTGGAAATTCCATGGAGGTCAGTCTGGCACTTCAGGACATGAAGAGTGAACTAATATGCTCCCAACTAATGTATTTCTGCCAAAGAGAAGGTGGTACCAAGGTTGGGTTGAGCCATAGCCTCCTTTGCTCACTAGGTGGTCATCAAGGGTCAGCAAGAATATGGCCTGTACTGAACTGTGGATGCCTGGGAAAGGAACATTTGGTCATTATTGACCAATGGAAACACTGAGGGACACATTGCAGCAAGGAATCTGCACCCTGGAAGCCCAGTAGGCTATCCCACCCATGACCACCCAGTGAGCAAAGGAGGCTATGGCTCAACCCAACCTTGGTACCACCTTCTCTTTGGCAGAAATACATTAGTTGGGAGCATATTAGTTCACTCTTCATGTCCTGAAGTGCCAGACTGACCTCCATGGAATTTCCAGCTTTCCCAGTATGGATTAGCATCAGGACCCCTCAGGCATCAGTGGGGGAAACAGCACGGGGGTGACTTTTTGCAGCTTTTTTAAGGAACAAATGGTGCTGGCCATACACCCTACTCATGGTAGTGCTGTGAGGACCAGATTTTGCTGACATTTCCCTGACAGAGTAACCCTGATGAGCCAGATAGGCAGTTTTTGGAGTTGTGGTACAGGATAGAGGATAAATGATGCAAGTTCAATGTTTGGCTTTGTTTGCATGCTGACAAATCATTGGATTGATCATGTGATATATTATGTAAGCAATAGCTGGCATTCCTGCCATGAATACATACTCCACACTGTAGATTGCATCCACCATGATGTCAGCAACAAAAATGTTGCAATGCATAGGCCTTAGTAATTGGCCCATACCATCACAGCCACTTCACTCCTGAGCTTGGAAAGACCACCAATAGAAAGCTGGGACCAAGGGCTACAATTGTCCTCCCTATGGCATTAGCACAGCCACAACCATTTCCAAGCTATCTTACACACAATCAAAATGTTGCAAACATTGCAACATTTTTGTTGCTCACTGTAACATACCAATTGTATTGGATCAATTAGTAGCACATAGACACATAATGCCAATATATATAGTAGACAATTTTGTGAAGAACAAGTGTTTAGAGAAGTCATGTTCATGTTTAAATGCAGGCACATAATATGATGTCATAGATAGTGCAATATTGCAATAGGATTGCAGTTGATTCTCCAAAATTCACCAGAAAGGATTGTAGAGATACCACTGAAGTTAAGCATATTCAATTGAGCACTGTACACATTTTTAACCAACCATGCATTCCTAGGTCATCCTACACTTTTAGTGGCCACTGCAATTTAGTTACTTGCCAATGTGATCCCCTGTGAGCTGCCTCTGATCCCTTGTAAGTCACCTCACTCAATCCCCTTGTATTTCAGACTAATGAATATCACTAGGGATTAATCCCCTTGTAAGTTGCCTCATTCATGATTCCCTTGTACTTGAAACTAATGAATATCACTGTAGGAATATCCCCCTCATAAGTTGCCTCATTTAAAATTCCCTTGTGCTGCCCTTGTCTCATGCAAAACTTCAGCCTAATGGATGTCATGGCGATGGTCATTGGTGTTGTTCCACACTGAGTATGTTAAAGAAGGTTGGGACTTCAGGCAGAGGACTAGGAAGGGAACCTGTAGGTATCCTCAGTAGTCTGGCAAGCTACTATATTATTAGTATGTATGTCATATCCATGACATGCATACAAACTCCAGACTGTAGTCCAGATGTTTATAACTTTGTTCTAGTCTCACGGAACTCCGTTGTGGAACTCCATTCCGTTTCTATTTCAGTTTTGATCTGTTTACTCCGTTCCATCCCATATTTAGGATAGTCTCTTGCCGCCACTATGTGTCTAATGCATAATTTCAGCAACACTAGGGCAGGTACCCTGAAAGCTGATGAGTGGCATACCATGGTCACAATTTATCTCCCCTTGGCATTAATAAGCCTATGGGGACGAGGTTGCAAGGAGCCTGTTGATGAGTTAGAATCCCAATATCTTCACATCTTGGAGCACACCATGAACCTGGTCTGTGCTGTGTGCATTGCATGTCTGCAAAGCATGACAGAGGACTGCATGACCACATACTGCAGTTATGTCACAAGTTAGCTCAAGTCTTTGCCAGAGATCTTCCCCCATGTGCACATATGTCTGAATTATCATATGCACTATCCATGTTTATGACTACCTCAGCCTTTTTGGACCTGTAAGGTCATAGGTGGAGCTTCCCCTATGAATGCCTTCATCAGGACACTTGCAATGCATGCCAATGAATCACCAATTTGGTATGCCACTCCAGAGCTATGGGTGTCCATGATGCTCATGTTATCCATAGGTCAGCAAGAGGAGACTGTTTTGAACACTGTTCGTGCAAGGTTCTCAGATCAGATGCTGGCTGTCTCATCCAGAACGTCTGAAGGCTATTCAGCATTGCAAATCTTTATTTGACAAATACCTATCTGCTGGTGGAGACCTGTCATATGACACTACCTATGAGTTCAGACAAAGTCCATCCTCAGTGCCAGGTGATCTCTGCAAACTCACTTCTGCAAAATTGCATGTCTTCTATTCCCACTTCCGATTTGGTGGATCTACCTTCAGTTGCCATTCCACCCATATTGGTAACAGTTTAGTCTTCTTCTACCCTGGGGGCTTGCACTTCTACTGCCATTCCTGGCAGTATCAAGTACATAATCTTTCATGAAGGAGAAGTCAAATTCATCATTAAATGCCAGCTACATGTGAATGAAGATATGCTCGACCCATTTTGTCACTATCCACACTTTCCTGCATCCCTCTACAGTGCTAAACTTTCAGACATGTTAGAATTTCTCCATCCATCATGGGTGATGTGTCACTTTGCACAGTGGCAGTATTCTCAGGAGGAGGTCATCATACTACAACTGACTCAGGTATGTCATGATAATCAATTCATGCAAGTGACTGAAAACATGCCTTAGGAATAGAGCATGTGGCTCTGGTAGACTGTATGTGCAGGTTATGTACATGTAGATATGATTTGTTCCTAAATAGTCCTTGAGCAATGTACTTGATGACCATATGCATGCGAAAAACTCAGAAGCCTATGGGATGTAGCTCACACTTCTTGCAACCCTAGATTTCGACAGGTCCTGTAAACCCTGTTGCCATGTGTGCCATTGTTCACTATCTTATAGGATGGGTGCAGTGAACAACCATTTCTTGGAAGGAGTGTACTGTGCATCATCATCAATTTGTTCCCATAGGGTAAGGTCATTGTATGTCCCTGCATGTAGTTCATTGTCGAATGGGATGCCAGTGACCCAATGAAACATGAGATAGGACAACTGCTGATAACATTGAATTAGCTGCATATACCCCATGCCAGGGGATGTATGGCAAGGTATAATAGGTTGATGAGGGTCCAACTTATTTGCTGCATCATTCCAGGAATTGTGTCAATGATAATCTTGCCCATCACAATGTAATCTTTCCTGGAGGACATATCCCATAGTTTTGAATCCACTACAGACAAATTGTATCAATGATCATACTTTAACACCATCTGATGGCATCTCCAGCATACAGTATTAGATGTACTACTAAGCTAAGTGACTGATATATGGGGTAGAACAGGTGTTCATGAGAAAAGTCAACATTGATACATTGATTGCAACTCACAGTCACATGTACAGTTGCTTTGCAGTGATGGTGGATATGCATGTGACCGTGAGTTGCATTCAGTATATCAACACTGTTTTTTCTCATGAACACCTTTTTCCTTTTCACCCACTCACCAGGTAAGTCATTCATGGTTTATTGCCCATGAGTTCATTATTCTAACATCTCACTCATAGACATCATGCATTGCTATATACATAGATTCAGTGCAGAAGGTGAGTTTCTCACTGTTGTGAAAGTTTGTAGTACTAACAGATTCTCAACATTCAGCGTTAAATGGCTAGCCTAATGTGTCAATGTAGACAATTAGTACACCTGTAGATAATCAATGCTAGTAAATTGATAAATAGCTTATGAACAGTGTCTTGATAACCAAATCATTGCGAAGGATTTAACAAGCCATGGTAGTGTATACATCAAGCAATTGTAGATTTTAGATAGCAACGATGTAAAGAGCATATGAAGAACACATGCTAAGTTAAGCAAGTTCACACATGCTGTCAGTTTGGATATCATGCTAACTATGTACTCTTAGACCATTGTTCTGACCCATTGTTAGGAACAATAGCAAGCTGATCATTGAAAGACATTGCCTAAAGTCAATTTTCATTCGTACTCCTCTCTACTGCCTTTACTACTTGCTGATTACTTCCAGCTCATAAAACAATTCATTCCTACTATCAAATGGCATCTTCCATTCATATCCCCACTGCTGCCCTTAATGATGCAGCTTTCACTCTTCTAGAGCAGTATGCGCAGGGCAAGGTTTCTGATATGATCACTCTGACTAAGATAGATGTTGAGCTCACCATCGTGGGTATCCCCTTTGACCAGGAAGAATGGCTCAATCTCATGGGGATCATCTTGATGGATCCCAAAGAGGGCTTCAATTCCATCAAGGCTGCTCAGCAGCTCAAGCAGACAAAGATGACCACTGTGTTGGAGGATGTTGCTGCATGGCAGCTACTTTTGGGATGGGTGGCTAGTGATGAGATATCTTTCAACAATTTGTTGGTGCAGATGAAGAACAAGTTTGGGGATAGGTTCAAGTTTGACAAATGGGCACCTGTCTTCAACAAAGTATTCAAAGCCTCTTGTGAGGATGCTGCCATCTCCATTGAGGTTGTTAAGGCTGCCATGATTGAGTGTGGCATCCTCTACCATCCCAGTAAGTAAATCCCCAAACCACAATGGAGAGTGATTTGTTGACATTTATCAGGTGTTCATGAACTCTCTGCTCCTCAGGCTTCATCTTCTGGTAATAAACTTTCTAATTCTACATCAAATAATTATTGAACAACCTTGCAGCCAGTGTCTCCGATGCCCCCCTTTCCCATGGTGTCTCTTCTTTGAAGACTCATGAGTCAATTTTTCATCTTATGGTTCATATCCCATTGCTGACCCACCCTTCAGACAAGGTCTCCCACAAATCCAATGGTCCCCTACCCCCAGCAAAGCATTCAAGACCCAGCATGTCCATTCATCAGTTCTTGGATACATCTGTGCAGGAGGATGCTGAGGATGATGATGAAAGTGTAGATGAAAATGACTGAGATAATGAAGTGGATCACCATCCAAGAGTGACCCAGCTTGGTCAGTCCAGGTGAATGACTTTCAACCAATGCCTTGACAATCTTTTCCACTGTTATAGTTGCAAGGGGAGTGTTGCAGGATCTAACTTGAGAGCATGTCAAAGCCCTGTATGTGATACCAATGTTGGCATGGATGTAGATGTGGGCCAGATTGAGCTGAGAATCTTCATGATAGAGTTGCCCACCAGTGAGTAACTGCTCCTTCTTTCTTCACTTGATGTCTTACCCCATCTTCATTAGCTGGTGCTGCAGCCTTTGTTTTAAAAAACCTCAAGGGCCAAAGTTTGCACTGCTGGACCTTCTGCTCACTCCCTCAACATATTTTCATAGAAGCTTGCAATCCATTGGAGGTTCAACAAAGCCTCCCCCTGTCACACAGCACCCTCATCAAGGACATCATGTGGATACCAAGAGAAGAGCTGATATCCATCACACAGTGCTGTGACATCCTGGTATGTTCTTGGGTACACATATTATTTGGTACCCTCAAGGGTGATATTGCCTATGTACTCTGCATCAAGGATGGTTCCATTGGTGCACTTGTTGCTCCTCAGTCATTGCCTTACCAGTCTGACCCTCAAAGTCCATCCAATGAATGGAGCATATTTGATGTGGACTTGGCCAGGGGGCATGGTTTAGAGGTAACCATTTCCACAAGTGACAAGGGGCATCCCATTGCCTACTGTGAGGGGAAGGAGTATTATTATGGCTGTAGTTTCAGCTACTTCCCCACAAAGTGGGTGAAGGTAGTGAGCATGCCTTTGCCTGATGAAATTGCCTGGTTTTCCCTGGCATCAGTAGATCCCCTGTTGGTTGACCACACACTTATGAGATTCTTGGCTCAATGGTGGCAAGATGGAGACACTGGGCAGATTTGTTATGGTGAATTTGCAGGCAAGTTAGCTTGCATCGTTGTGATGGACAGCCAATGTGAGTCAGTCACTGTCTGTGTTTCAACAGAGAGATCAAGTGATGGGGTTGTCAAGGCACTGGAAATCTCCATACATGATTTCAAACTGGAATTCCCTACTGGTGCTTCCATCCAGGTTATTGCAGGTCTTAACTGTGGCTTTCAGGGCATTGTGATAGGCAAAGTGGATGATATGTACATACTGCAGGGCAGTGACCAACAGGCAAGTCATGGCCTTGCAAAGTAGATTGTTTATTGACATGTTTGTAGCTTGATGTCCCAGTGATATTCCTAGCATCGCATGTCTCCCTGACAACATACATCTCTCGAGAGCCTGACAACCAAGTGCCAGATGATCCTCTGATTTGTGAGAGCTGCATACAACCAGGGGACTTCATATGCATCATCAGTGGGCCACACAAAAGCCTTTGTGGCATGCTACACTGGCACCACAGCTGCAAAATATTGATCACACCATCCATGCTTCAGCAGGCTGACCCTGACAACCTCAGAGATAAGGGAAAGTCCAGGGCCCAAGAACCTGAAGTTCTCAGCAGTGATGGCAATATTGATGAGGGGAGTGACCTCATACAGGTGTCTGTCAGTATGGATGAGGTGCTTATCATACCCCCATCTACCCTGCAATTCTCCAGGGAGAAGGGGTATGATGTTACTATCAGTGACTGTGTTCATGTGGCCCATGGTCCTGCTGTAGGCATCGAAGGGCTCATTCATTCTGTTGACTTCATATCTGGCCATCTTACAGTTCTGGCTGATGATGGTCCATTGGTAAGTGTTCACACCTTCATGCTTTTATACTGTTCTAATGAAGTTATAGCATAATGTCCTCATTGGTTTTTGCATCAAACTAGAAAACCATTCTCTTCATGAGATAGAGCACCAGGTTGGTCATGAGGTATGGATCATCTCCAGTCCCAGAAAGGGGTATAGAGGAATGTTGTGGTCAGTAGGCAGAACTTACTGCAATGTCGTAATCGAACCTGGCATTATGCAGTTAAAAAATACTGCAGTCATCACTGAGTAAGTGACTTCCTCTCCTAGTAGCACACACTAACTCCCCCCTTTTTTTTCCCCAGATCTGGCATGTTCCTCAATGGGGCCATCTTGGATTCTACACAAATGGCAGCATTCATAGAACTGTGCCAGAAGTCATTTGTTTGGACTGTACCTCACAGCACTACTCCACCCATGTCACATTCAACTGTGGATCCTTCAGCTGAATCAGGTCCAAGCACCTTGGCCTGTGACCCCTGGGTCCCTCACTCTGATGATACTACCCCTTGGCCCCTCAATGAGCTGGTGCAAGCAGACACTGACTACAGTATGTAGACTTTCCACTCCATCATAGATCCGAACTAACTTTACTGTTCAGGGTGTGTTCCTTGGCTCTTTGACAATGATTTCTGTGACTATGTCAACTGGCATGTATGCCTGAGGGTTGCTGTGTCTTACAACTGTGGTTTGCTGCTCAAGCAAGTGGTCCACACTACAGTTCCTGACTGCTTCTCTATGGTCATACATGGGCTTGGCTTAGCACCTCCTGGTCATGTGTCAGTCACTGTGACCTCAAGTACAGTGAGCACAAATATTGAACATCACTTCATTCCAGCATGTGACTTGACTCCTGTGAACCCAAGAAGTGCTGGTCAGTATTGTCTTGTACTACATGGCAAGCTCGCTGGCCAAATTCACTGGGTTAAGAAATGTCAAGTGAAAAAAGATCTGAAAGGGGTAGAGTTGGAGGATGGTACCAAGCTTCCACTGGGGGATGTTTGTCAGGTGATCCCTGCAAATTGACCAAGCAGTATGTCTCAATCTAATATGGCTGTAATTTCCTGACTTTTCTAATTTGTAGGGGTGAGTTGGGTTCATATGCATGCATCATTGTGTATGTAGGATCATGGCATCATATAAATGTAGACCCAATGCAATTCATGTCCTTCCTGAGATATAGCTTTGCTCCAAAGATAATGCTCATGATCTGCTAACTCTTCCTCAGTGCTGTTCCAAAGCTATCATCTCCATCTATGCCATCACCTAAATATGCTCAATCACATTGATGATCTGACAAAATGAATACCCAGTGTGGAGATTACTGGGCAGGCATTGGGCACCTTGTGCCCCCTCATTGCATGATCACTTCTGAGCATATGGAAACTGATTTCTAATTATTTACTTTTGTATTACATTTTGATCATTGGAAAACCTATTATTTTGATGATCTCAGAATCTATTGTGTAACATTAAATTAAGTGTGCCTTCAAAGTGATTTCCAAATTTAAACTTTACTTATTGTTGCTATCTTTTTGGGCAGATATTATTGTCAGTAACCTTGCAACATTCACGCTATATATACTTTTCGATTGTCTTTGGATAGATATCATAATGTTTCTCCCGATATAAACTGGTGATAAAAATTATAAGCCTTCTCGGAATAAAATTTTATAAGGGCGTGGTAATTTGAATCATAATAAAAAATATTGTTTTCACTTTCGAATACTCTTTAAAGCGTCTGAAAATATTGAAACCGCCACTGTGAGAGTGGCGGAGACATAGGACAAAGTACTGATTACAGCCCAGCGCACGAGAACGGGAAAGGCGCAGATATGCTGTGCGCGTGGTAGTGCCTCGGAAAGGCAGGGATGTGGAGGTTCCGCCACAGGGTTAAAAAAGTATAAGAGCTACTTCGAGTACCGTAAGGCGGTTAACAATCACGCAAGTGCGTACAAGTACTCGGCAGCCGAAACCTTGCATCGGAATGGCACTTTATCCGTATCCTGCTCAGAATCGCCTATAGGGATAACACGGATGCATACATAGGGAATATGACAACGGAGCAGGTTCTACCACCAAGGTTTGATTGACCCTCAGACTGCGGTCTCGTGCTCCTTGCAACGAAAAAGAATAAGTCCCGGAGCGTACTCATGGGACGTAATGCTACTACAAGGCATCTGTCATGGCCAGGTGCGATGGGACAACTTGACACCCCAAGAACCTGAGATTGGCATCCACATTTGGACTAATCTCTCAAGTTGGATGGTAGCGTGTCTGACGACACATGAGTCGTTGCTACGCGGAACTTGAACCACAGACAAGAAATGACATACCGTAGGACGGGTAATAGCGACAACAAGCATTCTCTGTGGGTGCCTATGTACTGAGTTACGGTGCGAATGTCATCGTGAAATGGTTATGGCCTGTACACTCCCCAGGGACTCCAATCGATGGCAGCCCAACATCAGGAACAAAGAACGTACTTACCAGATTTGCACCAGCTTTGTAAATCACAGTCACAGTAGATGTTTCCTGATCATGATAACAACCAACGGACATGCGAGGGCTGCAAGAAGAAGAGTGACGCTGCCGCAGAAAACAGACCAGTATCCTCGGAATACGAATTTCAACTGGTTCCAACTTCGAAGGGCGACATGAATAGTTTCAGGTGGGCTCTAGATATTGGTTTGAAGCTGGATGAAATCATTGCGAGAACCTGAGATTCGAACTCGCGTGTGAAATAATCCTGCAGGTTAGGTCGCAGTAAATCTGACACAAAATGACTCGTTGCTATGTGGAACTTGGCCTGCGGACAAGGAGTGACTTACTTGTACGAACCTGGTATGAGGATAATAGCGACAATAAGGATTCTCTCTGGTAATTGAGTTACGTGTGTGCTTGTGTACTCAGCTAGGGTGCGAATGTTGTGGTGGATTGGCTATGGTCTGTAGGTTTCCAGGGACTTCAATCGATGACAGCTCAATGTCAAGGATAAGAAAAACTTATCACATTCGCATCAACTTTGTCACCTTCAACCGCGCACCGAGTACAGATACTTACCGACCACTGATGCCTCCGACATAATATGCTAGCGTTGCAGGGGAAGAGTCGAGGCACTTCCCGCCAAATACAGGCCGGTAATTCTCGGGAACGTGTTTTCGATTTGTTCCAACTCAGAAAGACGACGAAAACAGTGTTCAAACGGACCCTAGACATGGTATCTGAAGCTGAGTGAGGCTGATGTTTGGAGCTCGTCCTAGAGAACCTTCGGCTTGAGGTCGCATCTGCTCAGACGTCTCCATGAAAGTCTGGGCCACTGTAAGCACTCGTGGAGTTTGTCAGCAGTTTCAATCTCCAAAGTCCAGTTGACGTACGAGTTAAGATCTCTTCAACACAGGGTGACCACGGCAATGGCATGGAAGAGCTTCTGCTCGTAGTTTTTCGTACATCCCCGGAGGAAAAGGTAGGTAGAAACCATGTAACTGCCAGCAGACGTCATGTACTGCCAGTGCCAATAATGGGTGTCCATGGTGGAAGGTAAGTGCTGGGGGATCAATGATGACTAGACTGCCGACAGCATCCGCAAATTGTTCGGTTGTTGCTGCGACCGTTTGGTATGACGTGGCCTAAATGTACTTTCGTAGCATTCTCAGTCGATCCCCCGTCCAGCCTTGGTGCGACTCGAAGATACCACAGAAGGCAGATAAAGATGAAGAGCAGACAAGAAAAAGTGATACAAATGAGAGATTGCGGCGGATCGTCCAAGGACTAAGAGAAGAGGAAGATAACGAGCTTGCACGTGTGGGGGGAAAACTGAGAGTTGCAAAAACAAAGTTCTATAGAGATGCAACGAAGCCACAAGCCGATGCGGACGCACGGTGACCAATATGTGGTCATGTGGCGTGCGCAAGCAAGAGCGTCGAGAGAGGGCAGATTCGTCTTAGCAAGGAGTCCCATGAGCCGAGACCCTGGCACGGGTACCCCATCGGAAGAATTTCCGTCCAAGGGATTGTTGATAGTACCTGAGAGTGTGAGACCAATAATCTCCTCTGAGAAAGTGGCATCAGGCAATGATGACCGTTGCAGATTGTAGGAGGCAAGTATGTGATTACGCTTAGCCAGGCTCGAATGGACATAGTGCACATTGTTAGCGGTAGGCCTGCAGGAATACCTCTTTTTTTGGTTCAATTGCAGCCCTTCGTGGCATTGCCCATAACCATATCATGGACATTCTAGAGGTTCGTGTGGCAAGCAAACGTTTTCCATGAGGCGGAACGTTCTGCATATTACGTCCCAGGCACATCATGACCGCTTATTTTATTATGCGCCCATGTTTGAAGACGGCCGACGTGGCTCAAGACTCGAGTACCAAACAGTGCAGTGTACCTGCCATCTTGGTTTTACAAGCAAGATTCATATCAACCTCAAAAAGCACGAGTGACATCTAGCTCGAACAGCCGACGCTGGAACACAAATATTAATCTCACAAATTAACGGGAATCTTTGTGGGTGTCAAGGAAGCAAAAGATGAAGGACCTTTCATCAGTGTCTGTGACGTTGATAACCATGCATACAATGTGTTCTTTTTTCTACTATTTACAGTGACAAGCACTGATAGGCTGGCCAACGTTCTTTTCATTTAATTCCATCATGTCACATCTTCCAGCTTCCATTCTCCTTACATAACTATCCAGCGCGTTCGTCTTACTCGAGCGACAACGTTGCGAAGGCAAGTTGTTCTTCCGCCGTGCATATGCCATCAGCACCCATTGTTCTGTTCATTATCATGCTGCTTGGGTATGTGTACACTCACACTAAAAAAATGACTTAATCACCTAGCAGTATACACAAGCTAGGTAGCGCGGCAGGCCTCATTCACAGTCCGAATGGAAATTGAGATTATCAGGCTACACGTAGTAGCAGGCAGGGGCTCTGGGGTTAAGGTGGCCACGAGGTAAAGTTCTTTGTATACATAACTAGTTGTGTGTCCATTTTCAGGAACGACTTGCCACTGAGTCGTGTCTTTAACTCGGTTGTTGGGCGCAGGGTAGTGGCCAGGACCTGTCCACAATAGAATCCGGCGCTCGCGATGGCTCCTCGCGGCGAGACGGCATTGGCCAGTGAGTTTTCAAACTCATAAAATAAATCGACAATCCATATTAGGTTATGTACGCTTTAGCTCGAACTGCACGCCTCGTTGCAGGTTACAGGTAGCACATAAACGGGAGAAGGTGAGGGCTGAACTCTTTAGTTCAGGCCACTTCTTCCCCCCCTCCCCCGTCGCAGCCCCGGTTCCATATCTTCGCCTTATACAATGGTGACAGAACACATGGCACCCACTGATTCTGACCGGAAAGATTCTCATCATGTCGTGCAGCGGTTCCATCGATGTGAGTAACGATAGTTTCTGCCAGCCTCTCCACTGCTTGCTATCCCATGCATGCAGGTATTTTCCGTACCTTGCTTGGCACAGATTCACTGGAAAGTCTTCGTCAGATCTCAGAGAAGAACGAGAAGGCTTGGTCGAAACTTAAAGACCGTTTGACCGATCGCACAATAAATATCAACATTGTTGCTGCCCTTGCAGTCGCGTATGTCACAAATCGAATTGCTCTGACGTACCTTACGCTTACCCGTCCTAATGCAGGGCCACTGCGTCATTTCTGACTAACCCTCCTCCAACGGACTTTGCTAAATGGGACCACCAGTTCCCATACTTTTGTGTCGCGGCTTCTAATGGGAGTGCCATGCTGGCCGTTATTAGCGGCCTTGGCCTACTTATATTTTTGAATGCCATGGATTCTAAATCTATCATAGTAGGTGTGGCTCTCGGTTATTCTATATCCTTACTAAGTCATATCGTTCCTGCTACGACCAACAACCATAGGCGGCGCAGACGAGCAAATTCAAATTTGTGATCCTCGTCACATTACTAATGATGCCGCTCACCTTCCTGGCTACTGCAACACTGTGGGCTGGCCTGGCATGGATTGGGGCTGTTTGGTTTGGTGACAAATTTTGGATACAGTTGGCAGTGACCCTTGGGTGCATAGTCTTCCTTGTCACCCTGTTCGTGATTAGTGCTGCGCTTTACTAGTCCCACTACACCATGACATGTATCTTGTACTTCATTTTGGAAATCTGGACACATGGTATTTACAAACAATAAGTTTTATATCCCGGAGTACAGCATCGGCGCAACGTTGGGTCGGACTATTCAAACAGAGGTCGAGATTGCAAAACCACGGAGCATCCCACTGACCACGCATGTCAATCGCTAACACAAAGTTCTCAAGCTCAGCCGGGAGAATCGTCAATGCATCATAACAAGTGGTCGACTATGGGTCGGGTCATGCTTACAAACTGCTTCACTAGTGACAGAAGAGCAGACCTTATCGAGGGAAGATATTCGCAAATATCGCCCGAGGTTGCGGGAAGGTGGATTATGTTAATTGCTTTTTCTCAGACACAATCAAGGTGCATTTTAGGATCAAGAGGTTGCAGACCCTCTAGGCGACGAAAGCGACGAAGCTAGTAATTTGACGCACATAGGAGATTTCCTTGGAACATGTCCTGCTCATTGTACCACCCGAAGGGAACAAGGGATTATGTCCTCGCCGAGTAAGATCGGTCGCGACTTGTCCAGGATAGTGCGGATCTCTATCAGGGTTAGACTTTGGGCGCTCCAGGTATTGTGTTGAGGAACCATAATTCTAGATGTCATCTTCCTAATGATACATGATCTAATCAGAGGCAATGTATGCAGTGGCCTCCGTCGTCGACGGGGTCTTGGTGGGTGTCCATTGATAGCACGACGCTCAGTCCACTCGAGTTACGATCGATAACAATCCAACGCTACTAGAGGCGGTCTCCAAGCAATGTGCCCAGCACCACCTCAGCCGCTCCACTTCTCTCTTAAATTCTAGCCATATAGGAGCGATCGATTCTAGAAGAGGAAGTGGCAGATTCAGAGGAGGGAGGGAGACACGTCCTTGCCCGAGGGATTCTTCGAAGAAAATTGGATCGAGAATCCCATAAAACTTCTTAGTGGTCACGTCGTCGTCCGGGAAATAGCTGACCTATTCCTCGATGGAAACATTCAGAACGGGTGCGTTCCTGTGAAGCCTGATGCTGCCCATCTCTATAGTACGAGAATAGGAAGAGTCGAATCGTTTTGAATGTGCGTTGTACTTTCTGGACAGGTGTGTTGCAAAAGTTATCATTGACGCGCGCCCGGTACCAGCTAACCCAGAGGACAGTGGATGGTGCGATAACGGATAGCGAGACGGATCGTGACAACGATGGAGACTTCCAACTTTATGTAAGTTGGCGTCATGACATGCGACATGCTCCGCTGCAATCAAAACCACTCATGACCATCAGCTTTGTCTTGTAGAGTAGAACATGAAGAAAGTCTCGTCTGTATCCTGACCACTTCCTTGAAGAACCAGGTTCCTCGTGGAAATTGAAACGCAGTAAGGAAGAGACTGCAGAGTATCACAGACCGTAATCCTCGCTGTTTGGGTCAATAATTAAGAGTGGATTTCGACGGAGTCGTTGTACGTAAGCACTGCGGTTTGTGAACGTGCGACAGGTGTATCGTCACGGTGGTCCCCGCATTTGGCTGCAGCTGTGTGGCTTATCGCTATCTTCGAATCGATCAACACGAGATTGCAGTTCCACGCCCAATCCACTTGACCACCTTCATCCTCCGCTGCAAACCTCAAGAACTCCATCTTTGTGTTATCCATGGTTCCTGGGAGATTTAGTGGAATGCGGAGGTCATGGTGGCCGCCTTTCCGGGCGCGGGGCGACCACGAAACGGTCCCTCGAGCTCCCGTTCTGACCACAGCTGCCCAAACAAGTATGTCCCAAGCCGTGAAAGATGGTCGCATTCTTGCATTGGCTGAACTTTCTGTCCAAATTATCTTCCAGGCAATATGTATGTCTGCATTGCCCCGTCGATTCCAACCATTCGTTCATGCTCTCACGTGAATGCTAGCTCGTACGCGGATAATGCTAGTCAAGGTGACTGCTCTTAGTCGATATCCTTTTATTGTGTACATGCTGAAATTCCTTGCTCAGATTCTTTGCCAAACAGCAGTGATTGAACCACGAGTTCACAATTTGCCTCCGCAAGTGCCGGAGACATAGGTAGTTCTCTGCTAAGTAGCACAGGTTTTCCCATGCTGACTGAGGTTCAAGCGACAGCCCTACATTCCTCCCAAGGTGATATTCCTGTTCCTGTTCCCATGGGGGAAGTGCCTATGGGTGCATGTTTTACTTGTGATGAGTGGGACAGGTCTAATATAATAATCAGAGTCAACCCTTTCACGGTCTGTTTGCCTGGATGGTGAGCATGCCAAAGAGCAAGTTGATCGCATCCATCGATTTCGCATTCTTGTTATGGGAAGGGCAAATGCGGGTAAAGCAACAATCTTGCAGAGACTTTGTAACACCACAGATCAAGCCGAAGTTTTCAATGGAGGAATGAAAGTATGTGTGATGCGCTTACTCAATTCTGATCATTGATATGTTTGGCTAGGTTCAGGTGGACCCTTCTGTGGTGCAGGGTTCAATAGAGGTAAGGTTGTCTCCTGAATTTTATGACACATGCTATTGATTCTGTCCAGCGTGGCCACCACAACATCAAATATGAGCTAGTCTTTCGGAGTAATCCATGATTTGTAGTCCATGATTCATGTGGATTTGAAGCTGGGAGTGAAGAACAGTTTAATAGTATGAAGGTATTTGTGATGGATCGTGCCAGGACACCCATACTGGAGAAGAGAATACATGTCATCTGGTAAGGACAGCATCAGTGATGTTGCTAGTGTACTGACAGGACTTGGGTGGTTAATTTAGGTTTTGTATTCCATTGACTGATAGCCATAGGATGGTTACAGCAGCTGAAAGAAAGTTTTTTGGTGAATGTGATACAGGGGATGGTGTGTGTATATTTTCTGCATCATGGTTTGTTGCATAATTTTGCATGTCTCTGCAGTCCCTGTGATTGTGCTGCTGACAAAGGCAGATGCCTTGGAGCTTGAGGCTGTTGAGCAATTGCAGGATCAGGGGTTGAGTGTAGATGATAAAACAATGGTAGCAGCACAGGAGAAAGTCATTCTAAACAGCCGCATTACAAGCCTCAAGGATCAGTTGAATGGGCTCAAATTTGCACCTTACAACTACTTGCCACTTGCTAGTAAGTACTCCACATATTATGCAGAGAGTGGCTTACCAGGTGAGCAATCTCTGCAGGGATGCATAACAATGGTGCAGAGTGCACATCACTGATAAAATGCACAACAAATGCTTTGAGTGCAAAGGGGTTGCAGGCACTCCTGATATCAACACAACAAACCAACCTGGCACTATGTATTGAATTTGCTATAATGAAGTAAGTAGTAAAGTTGCTAGTTTACCATTATGCTTGCACTGAAAGCTTCCAGAACATTAAAAGAGTGCATGACAAGGATGGATAGCAGGATGGAGCCTGCAGTTCGGGCATTCATGCTCTCAAGATGGTTTCCATATGTAAGGAGAACTGTGATGGTGAATGAATGAACATCATACTCATTGATCATTAGAAAGTGTGTAAATTTCAGCACATGGTTACACATCATTCATGCTCAGTGTGGTTGTTACCTTGCTCTTGGCCTTTATGGGGGTAGTATGTAAGTCATCATAACAGTGATGCAGGCTGATCAAATTCACTGTACCTTGTTTGGACTTGGCTTTACAGCAAGTAAGTGGTAGGACAAGTAAAGAAGGCATGCTGATCAGGTTAATTGCCACACTGTTGAACCTGTGCTCATAGCATGTGAGTGGGGGCTGTTGGATTATTATGCAACCGGCCATTGTTGGCGCGTGTTTGCTAGCTTACATAATCTCTTTGCATCGCACATAGTTACTAGATAATTTTCCTAGTCCCTCAGTAGCTTGCCAGACTACTGAGGGTGAGTACCATTTACTTAGGTTTATTCCTACTTATTGACACCCTGTAGATACCTACAGGTACATACTAATAATACAGTAGCTTGCCAGACTACTGAGGATACCTACAGCTCTCCTACAGGTTCCCTCTGCTAAGCAACAACCTCCTTTAGGTTATGAGCCCCGCCTAGTGCCAGAACCCGGAGAGAAGAAAAGATGGCAGTGAAGAGGTACTTTACAAGGGAGGGATTTGTCTATATCCCAGAGCTCAAGAAGAATGGATGGAATTGGAAGGAATACCGCGAATGTATTCTCGAAGTTGCCAGTACACAAAATCTTCTCGGACACTTAGCTGGCGTGGAGCAGAAGCCAAAGGTCACAGGAAATGAGCGAAACGAATGGCTGCGGCAGAATAGCAATGCACAGTCCATACTTATGTGGAACATCCCCGATTCACTTTTTTCGCACATCCGACACTTCGAAACAGCTCACGAGATGTTTAACTACCTAGCGACAAAATTCCGAGACTCTACCCGAATCCCTTTACCCACCGAGAAGCGCGTCGAGGCTTCGAATGGTGATGTGGCAGCAGACGAGCCACCGAGTACCAAACATCTACCCAAACAGAAGGATGGCAGTGCATTCGAAGCACATGCCAGTGGTGACGAGATGCAAGATGAACTACGAGAGTCATGCACGAGGCCTAACGAGTTGTCAGTGGAGCTGCCGAGAGAGGAGAGGCTCAAGGACGAACTTACCGAGGTGAGGAGCAATGACGAGGCTGTGGCAGCAGTTGGTGTGACCCAGCAGGTTCCATCACGAAGCATTGAGGTCAAAGACCACAAACCCGATGTGCCAAGCGAGTCGCGCATGGCACAGAGTGAGCTGCAGGAGCAGCCAAGTTCAAGGGCAGGAGAGCCACTCGAAAGCGAGCACCCGGAAGTGCTAAATGGGATGGTCGAGGCACCATGCGAGGTCGAGGATGTCGACAGGGCAGTGGAGCTAGCCAGCGAGGCAGCAGGACGTGCCAGCAGAGTTGACACGAGCGACGAGATGGCCAGCGAAGACCTACCATTGAAACTGTGCGATGGAAGCACACCGAAAGACATGCCAGGTACACGAAGATTGCCGCTCGAGGGGGAGCAGGCAATGTATACGAGTAGCAGTGTCGAGGACATGCCAATGGCACCAGTTGGGTGCGAGGACAGTCCATGGGAACAGCCAAGGCCTGTAGACGTCAACCACAGCAACCACAGATGTGGTACAAGCATGGATATGACCGTCAACGAGGCAGAGACCCCAAGTATGCCTGACTACACCGAAACAATCTCAATCGAGCTGAATGAGGTTAGCAACAAGTCTCAAGGAGTCGGTGACAAGATTGTTGCGGAAGGAAGTCTGGGCACGGAGGCCACAGACATAACCGTGAGCATGGAGATTACGACTCAAAGTCTGTACCTAAGCCGAGACAGTGGAGACACAAAGGCCTGCTACCAAATGTCGAAGCCCGCAGATGCTGGAGCGGTGAGCAACATCGAAGCTCAACCCGCAGGAGCACACTTGCAACCCAAATACAGCCCAACACAGAATGTGCCAGAGGCTATCAGTGCACTGCTCGAAGGAGAGCAGAATGGCTATGCGAGCAGCAATGTCACAAACAAGCAGGGCGGCAATAATGAACCACAACTTACTGTCCACGACCCAGGTGGATGCCTAGGGCAGCCGACAGTCTGCATGGCGAGCAGACAAAATGCCGACAACGAGGGCAACACAGATAGCAGGGCCAGTGCAACGGGCAACGAGAATGTTGACTCACTCGGAGTCAGCAAGTGGTTACTACCAGCAAGCCAAAGTCAGCACAGCGAACAGGAGAGGCCACAGACAAGAAGCACACCTGCATTGCTTACAGAACCCATGGAGCGCCCCCAACAAATTTTCAGAATCCGTCATCGACGTGGACGACTCAAAACGACAACTGTGGATGTCAGTGAAGCCGAGACGAACCAAGAGACGCGCTCAACAATGTTCAAGGAACGAATCCAAGTAGTGCAGAGCGACGCACGTAACGCACAAAGACTGCCGCTCGAGGGGGAGCTGGCTAGTTGTGCAAGCGACAGCGCTATGAACCCAGCTGTGGACAGGCATGCAGACAGATTAAATGGCCATGCGGATGGACCAAGAGGCCTAACGGACACTCCGAGCACGTCAGACGATGAAGAAACAGTTGCGGCGGCACCACAGATCTGCAACGGTGACACTGGCATGTATGGAGGTGCACAATGGTGTACAGACAAAACGGACAGTCTAGGTATCCATACGAATGTGCCGAGAAATGAAACGGACACAGTCAGTACCGCATATGGCACGACGACAGCTAGCGACGCACGTCAGAACGTCAAGACGCGTCGAGCGAAGGGAGAGACTCAAGACTCACCCAAAGAGCTGGAAAATGAGCCGTCCGACCACGATACGCCATGGAAGCGAGTAGGCATTGGAGATGCCAACGTATCCCCACCACGAAGCACACCGTTCGAGACGCCGAGCACCCTGAGTCAAGATGCTGCCTATGAGCAACCTCGAAAGGGTGAGGACATAGATGGCACAGCAAGCAGCAGCGACGTGGACCCAATGCAAGTCGAAGCAGCAATGCTGGCTGCAGAGAGTCAGGATGCATATCGAGGCCAGAACGAGCAAGGCGACTTACCTGTGTCGTCATGGCAACTCACAACCACCCGAAAGCGACTCTATGAGACCGCCAAACCGAGGCGCCGACGTGGAAGAATCAAATCCAAGGCTAGAAATGTCAGTACAACGCGAAAGGTTGAGAACGCATGCCAAGAGCATGGCAATACGAAGCGGTCAACTTCGCGCAACCGAGAAGGCATTGGAACATGCCTAGTCCCTACCTTTAAGTTCCAGAAGCAGGGGGAGCGCCGACGACCTGCCAAAAACCAATGCAATGTCAATCCGAACGCATTGAGACGACCCAGAGGACCAAGAGGTCGAGGGAAGGTCCAGGAGGCATTTGGACACGCTGAGACGAATGGGAGATGGTGTCAGACGGATGGCGCAACGAGCAGCATGCGCTGCGACTCGAAACGAGTCGAAACGAGGCTGCTAGCTGGAGACCAGGCTGGTCAGCACAAGCAGCAGCGGCGGAAACCAAGGGACGTACCTGGGCCACCCGGAAGCTACCGAAAGCGACCCGACGAGGTCAGCGGACCCAAGCGTCGACTCGGAACAATCAAATTCGAACCTAGAAGCGTCAGTAGGACTCGAAAGGCCAAAACCGCGTACCAAGGGGGCAGTAACATGATATGGCCAATCCCGCACCATCGAGAGGGCATCGGCACATGCCAGAACCTTATTACCGAGTTCAGAAAGCTTACCGTTGAGTTTACGAAGCCGACCGATTATCGATACACGCCAGAAACAGTGGGGACGGCCCCAAGCGTTGCAATCAACGAAGACACGACGCGTTGATCACGCGCATCACGTGACTTACCAAATCGGGCAATTACGCTCAACCTACGAAACTCTTGTGTCGCAAACACCAACTATGCACTCGGAATTCAAGTTTTGAATCATATAATTGGTTATGCAATTGGTATATTTCATTTTATATTTTTTGGATTGTGTTTCTACCTTAGAAGAGTTCCCCCATGCCGTTTGAGGGGGAGTGTTGGATTATTATGCAACCGGCCATTGTTGGCGCGTGTTTGCTAGCTTACATAATCTCTTTGCATCGCACATAGTTACTAGATAATTTTCCTAGTCCCTCAGTAGCTTGCCAGACTACTGAGGGTGAGTACCATTTACTTAGGTTTATTCCTACTTATTGACACCCTGTAGATACCTACAGGTACATACTAATAATACAGTAGCTTGCCAGACTACTGAGGATACCTACAGCTCTCCTACAGGTTCCCTCTGCTAAGCAACAACCTCCTTTAGGGGCATGACAGGGAGGTGGATGGATGCTGACCATAGTCATTTCCCCTGTGTTGGACTTGGGTGTATAGGTAGTAAGTGAAGTCAGGGCAGGGATTGGTGGATGCATGCTGACCATCTGCATTGAAACCCTGGTGAACCTGGTTCATAGATTGTGAGTGGATTAATGGCAGGTGGTGGTGGATGCATGTTAACTGAATGATTCACTGCCACTCTGTTGGACTTGTATTCATAGCAAGTGAGTAGGATGATAGCATATGGTAGAGGATCCAGACTGATGATGTATGTTGCCACTATGTTGGACTTGGGGGTCATAGCAAGTGAGTGGAGTCATGGCAAGTAATGATGGATGCATACTGACCATGTTCATGGGGGTTGGACTGGGGCTCATAGCAAGTGAGTAGAATTATGGCAGGTGATGGTGGATGTAAGCTGACCATGTTTACTGCCACTCTGTGGGACTTGATTCATAGGCAGTGAGTGGCATCATGGCAGGTAGTGATGCATGCATGCTGACCTTGCAATGCCACCCTGTTGGATATTGGTGCATAGTATGTGAGTGAAGTGGTGACTAGGGGTATATTCATGTGACCATCATCACTGTCACTCTGTTGGACATGGTATCATAGCGAGTGAGTGGCATGGTGGGAAGTGGTGGCAGGTGTGTGCTGACTATGGTCACTGTCACCCTGTTGGACCAGTTTCATAGTTTGTGAGTGGAGTTCATTGCAGTTGGGATGGGTGCTGATTATTCATTCAAACTCTGTTGGATGTGGGTTCATAGTATGTGAGTGGAGGCATTGAAAGTGGTACTAGATGTATTCTGGCCATGTTCACTGCTGCTTTTGGGATAATAGGGTGTGAGCAGAGCCCCAACAAATGGTGGTGGATGTATGTTGACCATGCTCACTGCCACCTCATTGGACCTGGGTTCATAGTTTGTGAGTGAAGTCACTGCAGGTGGAAGATACATGCTGACCATATTCACTACTGACTTGGGTTGATAGCGAGTGAGTGGTCCATGACAAGTGGTAGAGGATGTCTGCTAACCATGTCACTGCCATTGTATTGGTTGGGGTCATAGCAAGTGAGTGCAGTCATCAAAAATGTTAGTGGATGCACACTGACCATATTGACTGCCACTCTGCTGGGCTTAAATTCATAGGGAGTGAGTGAAATCAGTGCATGATGACCATTCACTGAAACTTTGTTGGATGTGGGTTGATAGTATGTGAGCATAGTCATGCCAGGTATTGGTAGATATGTGCTGACTGTCACCCACATTCTGTTGGACTTGGGATCATAGTGGGTGAGGGGAGCTATGGCTGGTGGGGGATGTGACTGATGTTCACTGCTATTGCATTGGACTTGGGGTCATAGAAAGTGAGTGGGTCAAACGCTAGTTGTCATGGATGCCTGCTGAATTAACTGACATTGTATTGGTTTTGTGGTTATAGAATGTGAGTGCAATTATCACAGGTGGATGTTGCCATGGACATTGCCACTCTCTTGGTCTCGGGTTCACAGGAGGTGAGTGGAGTTATGGTGGTGGTAGATGCATACTGATCATGTGCTGCCATTCCATTGGATATGCATAGTATGTGAGTAGAAACATTGCAGGTAGTGGTGGATGCCTACTCACCATGTTTACTGCCCCTCTGTTGGACTTGGTTGCATAGGAAGTGAGTGGAGTCATGATAGTGGGTGGTGGATGCATGCTGAGCATGTTCACTACTGCCCTGTTTTAACCTGGGTTCATAGTTTGTGAGTGGAATCATGGAAGCTAGAGGATGCATACTAAGCATGTTCACTGCCACTCTGTTGGACTTGGTGGTCATAGCGAGTGAGTGGATCAAGGCAGGTGGTGGATCCATGCTCATTATGCCACTCTGTTGGATTTGGATTCATAGGGTGTGAGTAGAAACATAACAGGTAGTAGGTAATGCATGCTGACCATATTCACCTCCATCAAATTGGATTGGGGTCCATAGCTTGTAAGTGGAGCCATCACAGTTGCAGGACATGTGACATCCATGCTCACTGCCATTGTATTGCATTTGGATTCATAGCAAGTAAGTCTGGGTGTCACAGATAGTGGTGAATGCATTCTGACCATGGTCATTGTTCCCCTGTTGGGCCATGGTTAATAGTTTGTGAGTGCAGTCACAAATGGTGGTGGATTCATTTTGATCACATTAACTGCCACTTTATTTGTCTTGGGGTCATAGGAAGTGGGTGTAGACATGGTAGCTGGTAGAGGATGCATGCTAACTGGTTCTCTGCCATTGGATTGGATTTTGGGTTATAGCAAGTAAGTACAATTGTCACAGGTGGTAGTAGATGTATGCTGATTACCTCCTTTCCACTGTATTGGATTTGGGGGCTCACAGCAGGTAAGTTATTATGTTGGGTGGTTATGGATATGTGATGACCATGTTCCTGCTATGCTGTTGGACCTGGGTTCACAGGAAGTGAGTGTAGTTGTGGTAGGCCATGGTGGATGTATACTGACTATGTTCACTGGAACTCCTTTGACTGGGACTCATAGGAAGTGAGTGGTGTCATCACAGGTGATAGTGGATGTATACTGACCATATTTACTGCTATTTTTCTGGACTTGCATCCATAGTGAGTTAGTGGATTCCTAGTGGGTGGTTGTGGATATATATGCTGACAGAGGCTCTGTTACCTGGTTGGACTTGGGTTCATAGGAAGTGAGTGGATTCATGGCTAGTAGTAGATGTATACTAACAATGTTCAATGCCACCCTGTTGGGTGTGTTGATAGGCTGTCAGTTTATTGATTTCTGGGCTCATGAATCCATGCTGACCATATTCCCCATCTCCTGTTACACTTTGGTTTATAGGGGGTGAGTAGACTCATGGCAAGTGCATGCATGCTGACCTTACTCTTGTTGGACTTGTGTAATAGAGAGTGAGTGGAGATATTGCAAGTTATAATCAGATGTATGCTGATCAACTTGCTTGAATTCATAGGAGGTCAGTAGTTTTTGTGGCTGGTGGTAGATGCACTGACTGTGTTCACTGCTGCCCTGTTTGATGCAGGCTGTGAGTGCAGTACTTTCAGGTGGGGGTAAATTTATGTTGACAACACTGCCTGGAACTCTATTGGGTGTTGGTTCAAAGCAAGTATGTCAAACTATGTCAGATGGATGTGGATACATACTGACTATTTCTACTTTAACTGAACTTTGTTGGCTTTTGGTCCATAGCATGTCAGTGGAGTCATGTTAGATGGTGGTAGATGGGTTCTCACCATGTCCACTCTCTTTCCCTTGGGTTCATAGGGAGTGAGTAAACTCATAAGGCATGGTAGTTCATGTATGCTGACAATGTGGACTGCCATTGTATTGAACTTTGGTGCACAGTCAGTAAGTGGAGTCATGGCAGGAGATGATATATGCATGCTGACCATATTGGCATCCAATGTGTTGCATGTGGACTATAGTTTGTGTGTGGTGTTATGCTTGGTGGTGGATTGCTACTGACCCTGTTCAATGTCACTCATCCTGAACTTGGGGCTCATAGGAAGTGAGTCTGTTCAATTGAGATTGTAGCAGACACATACTGACTAAGCTAACTTGTTTTTATTGGATGTGCATCCATAGGATGTGAGTGGAGTCAAAGCAGGTAGTGGATGCATACTGACCATTTATCAATACATCCCTGTTATGACTTGGCTTCATAGCCTGTGAGTAGAGTGATGGCAGGTCATGCTGACTGCATACTCACTATGTTCACTGTGCCCATGTGTAATGTTGACCTTTGGCTCAAAGGAAGTGAGTAGTGTCATGGCACATGGGATTGTATATTTACTGATCATGTTGACTGGTACTCTATTCAACTTGGGGTTTATAGGAGGCAAGTGGTATGATTGCTGAGGGGTCTGGATGCATCCTGATCATATTCACTGTCACCCTGTTGGCCCTGGGTTCACAGGCAGTGGGTGAAATCATCACAAGTACTTGTGCATGCAGACTGACTACATTTACTGCTCCCCTGTTGGTCTTGGGTTTGTAGGATGTGAGTACACACTGATTGGAAATACTAACTAGGTGTTAAGCATACTCACTTCTACCCTATTTAACATTGGTCCATATATGGACAGTGAGTAAAGTCATGGTAGGTGATGGTGGATGCATACTGACTAGACCATTCTTTTTGGAATTTGGTTGATAGCTTGTATGTGGGATCCCATCTGGTGGTGAATGCATACTAAGGATAGCTGCTGCCTTGTGGGCTCATAGCTTGTAAGTGGAAATATGTTTGGTGGTGGATGCATGTGACAATCACACTACCTGCTGCAATTGGGTCTACAGGAAGTGCGTGAGTTATGGCTAGTCATAGAGGATACATTTGAACAGTGTTTCCTGTGATTCTGTTGGGCTTGGGCCATTATTATAGCCTGTGAGTAGAGTGATGGAAGTGGATGCATACTGATCATGTTCATTGTCACCTTGTCTTGGTCCATGATTCATAGGAGGTGAATGCATGCCTGGCTGATTAGCATGCAAGCATGTTGACCATCTTCACTGCTACCCTGGGTCATTTGGGAACTCATAGCTTGTGAGTAGGCCCCTGACTGGTAGTAGTGGCTGCACCCTGACCATCTCCACTGCTGCCTTCTTGGACTTGGGCTGATAGCCTGTGAGTAGGGTTATGGCAACATGGGAGTAGATTCATGCTGACTGCAGCCTATTGCCATCTGGTATTAGGAGGTAAGTTTTATTTCCATAATATTCATCTTGTACTAGGTCCTTAACATGATAGAGATGGTGAGGTTAATTAATACTATCTCTTAGTTGTTGTTTAAAACATGATCTTTCAGGATGTAGGTGCCCTTTTATGGAATTTTATTTTGACCCATTGGTCTCTATCTCCATGTACAAGAATGTCAGTAATCATCACCATTGAGCATTCTTGACAGCTATGAATGTGTTTTATGCAGATGGTGAGTCCTTATTTAGATTCAGCATGTGATGATTATCAATATAATGCATAGCTGGTCTGTAAACATCTTCTCTTGCATCCCATTGTCTTCCATGATACTTGTACAGGTTGTAAGTCTATCTCCCTCCTGCAGCCTCCACCTTATAAGAGTACTTGCTTCAAATTGTCATAGCCTGTCATTCATCAAGATGATGAGTCCATCACAATGCCTACTTTTGCCACCCCAACAGAGTCTTCAATGAAACATGTTGCAAAGCATGGCATTGGTAAATGGCATCTTTGCATGGTTTCACATATCTACATCATAGCTGCAGGCACCCTACTTGTGTTTGAATATCTATACTTTCTGTTGCAGGGAGGGAGTTGTGGTTTGCAGGAGAATTTAACATCTGCTGTTGAATATTATAAATCACATATCCAAGCTAATGTTCTCAGAGGTATTGAAGAAGCCTTTGAGGAATATGGTGAAGATGTGGAAAAGCTATGCCCTATCTTTGTGGGTATTGCAAAAGAAAATCAAATGTGTAAGGTGTCATGTCTTCCACTTTCAACAATGCCTTATGCTTTTTTCATACAGCAAAAAAGTTGAAATCGTAGGGAATAGATATTTGGTCTTGCTAGTGCTTGACTCAGATTTCTGTAGGTCCCCAGCTGCCTAGGAGGGCAGTCTTTTTGAAGATACTATCAACAGGATGTTGATGATGTGATTTTAAAATCTTTGTGTTGGAAGAGAATAACTGGTGTTAGCTCCTTGAACTGTATACCATGCTATTCATGTCAATGGTACCAGTATCAGAAAATGTTACTAAGTGATCTAGTATGCTTTGACATGTGTTTAACAGTTAGTGAACTACAATCACAAACAGGCATGCTAAGTAAAGCAGTGTATGCTATCTGTGAGCAGTTATGTACCATCTGTGACATGAATGGATATTCCAGCTTCCTGCTATGATACAAGATGATGACACTGACAGAGCATGGATCTAACCTGCCCAAGTAAGGAAACTTACAACCCTCGGACTTCAGAGTCTTATATCTCTAGAGGTGAAAAGAAAGAAATCCAGAGTATGAACAGATTGACCTACAGCCTACTCATGGGATGCAATGCTACTACAAGACACCTGTCATGGATAGGTGCAATGGGTAAACTGGACATCCCAGAACCTGGCATTGGAATTCAGAATTCACACTTGAACCAATCTGTCAAGTTAGATGGTAGCATGTCTGATGACACACCACCTAGAGTTTGAACCACAAACAAGAAGTGACAGGATGGAATGAGACTGGGACAGGGAAGGTTCATAATCACAACAACAAGCATTCTCTGTCAATGCCTGCATACTGAGTTATGGTGTGAATGCCATGGTGGAACAGGTATGGCTTATGCATTTCTCATGGGCTTCAATCGATGGCAACTCAACATCAGGAAAGAAGAACAAACTTACCTCATTTACATCAGCTTTGTAACTCCTAGCCACAGAGGTTTACCAATCACCGATGCCCTTGACAGACATGCCAGGGTTGCATGAAGAGTTGAAGCACTGCTGCTGAATACAGACAAGTGATCCTTGAAATATGCCTTTTCAATTGGTTCCAATTTTGAGGCAGAAGACATCAAAAAATAGTTTCAGGTGGGCTCTAGACATGGAGTCTCAAGCTGAGTGAAATCATACCAAGAGCCTGAGATTTGAACTCACACCTGAAGTAATCCTTCAGATTAGATGACAGTGAGTCTGACACAAATGAGTGGGAGAGGCTATTACCAAGCTTACAGCTGAAAAGGCATGAAAGCAGGTGTTGCTGTGGAGAGAGGTTCACAGAATGGACACAAGATGTGGGCTGATATGGCATGGTGGGTTTCACAGTTGTTTTTGGAATGCATCATGAATCACATGGTCATGAGGACCCTGTAAGTACCTACACCTGTGGCTGTGCTCAAAGATACATCAGTACCATGTCCAAATTGTGCTATGAGCTTGTAGCATTCATTTTTGAATGCTTTGGGTGCTTGGCAAGCATTCTGAGACAACACAGAAAAATGCTAAGCTCTGAAACACCCTCTGTTTCAGAGCTTCACAAGTGTTGATGATGGATCCTATCCTTGGCATTCACCTTATGAAAACCAACATTTCCACATTGCTTCCCCTTCCTTACTTGTCATCTTTTGTTGTGTGCAGGTGACTGTCTGTTTCAATGGCTATGCATAGATTGTGAGAAGGCTGATGCAGAACAGCAAATTGGAGAGACCAGGCTAAAGTCTTGCATCCTCCACATCTGTTGGCTGACATCGAACTTAGTGACTTTATGTTGGAGAAACAGAAAATGGATTGCAATGGTGAAACTTCTCACATTTACCCCACATTGTGCAGTGCCTGTTGCTTGCAATGCTTCAAATGAGTGTGCTCCTGCAGGGTTGTGGTGGTGTCATTATAGGCAGATGTGAGCCTATGAATATAACAAGGAAAGTACAAGTGTCTCAGATTGACTGAGGCTCTTTGGTGTTGATTGGGTCCTTGAAGGAACCTCTGGATGTAGAGTCACTCCATTTTGTATGTTCAATATAGGTATGTGTGCTAGGTTATTGGCTTTGTTGCTGATGTTGTCTAGAACATCTTGATCCTGACAAGACATTGTGTTCCCATTGACATTTGGAAGGTACTGGCTGTTGGAGTCAATAGTCCATTCTTGATGGGTTCAAGTCATTTTCCCCTCCCTGTGCCCTGATCATCCATTGAGGCTGCCAGAATGAGTGCAATGTTGTTTGATATCATATCTCCACCAGGAAACAAGGCTGACTTGAAGTGGGAGTTGACAAGACATTGCCAGTGACTTCACCATGAATTCACTAGACCATGTTGCCAAATTGAGGTATGCCCAAGTTACTTCTGTGTATGAGGTGTTCCAGAAGCCAAACAGTGTTATGATTGGGGAAATTTCATGCATGCTGCAGGTGAGACATGGACAGGTGCCCACAAGGCAAGGGTTTAAATCAACATATCCACTCGTGATGATCAGTGGCAGACTCGTGGAAGTATTAAGATGCTAGTGCATTTGAGCATCAATAGGATGGTGGGAGTAACAGTGAACCACAGCTGGCAGATGTCACTGAATGGCAGAGCAGGTACATTGAGCATGCACCTTGTTGAGAAAATGCAGGGGGGTTTCTGGAAGAGTGCCAAACACTGAGTTAAGCAAAACACTGCCAGTGCTGTATGTCATAATCAGGCTCACCCCCATATCCTAGTCCACTTAGGAGATGCAGAATTTGCCAACAAAACCCATGACTGGCATAGTGCCAAATGTCACCACTGTTATCTTTGAAACCATATGATGAGGGTGGAGGTGACAAATCTATGTGTATAGGACTTTCCAGGATGCTACATGGGGTGTCCATCATCAGGAAGACATGGACATCAAGATAGCCCCAGCTGATATCATGGAACAAAGTGCATCCTGCATGTGCAACTGCAGTGCTTGGGATGGTTCCACAGGGCATGGGCTACTGAGCTATTTTGCATCCACAGAACCATTTCAATGTGATGCCAAGTGAGTGTTGCCACCTTTGTTCATGCACCAGTTAAGCATGGTCACTGGTACATTGCAGTGGTTGACACAGATCATCAGGTGGTTGACTGCTGTAGGTGTGCACACCTGTTATAAGACTGATGTAGGCAACTCTTCTTGTGAGAGTGCAGGGGGAAAGTGGGGAATGCTGTAGGATAAACCTAGGCTCATCCCAAGGGGTGCTGAGTCAGAAGGAGATGGAAGGGAGGGCCTGAAGGCAAGAGAGGATTTTCTTGGTGGTCAGAGGGTACTGGCAGCAAGGAACTCGAAAATCTGCTTTAAGAGGGTGCAGGATAACTTCTGGGGACTGGGGGTATTTTCTGGAAGGTGGAAAGTCGAAAGGCAGCGATTCTGGAGGCTATGGGATGCAGGGAACTCGATAAGACCGAAAATGAAGCACTGGAAGATGCTGGAGACTTGAAAAACACAGAGGGACTCAACTCAAAATACTCAGAGACTCTTAGACTTGCAGATAGTGACTCCAAAAAGTGGGTGATTTATTTTCTAGGTATGGTGGACTTTTGTATCATAGGGACAGTGGTATCTAAGGTAAAATTCAGAATATTTTGGATCTGTCATATGTCAAAAGCAATAAAGAAAACATAAACACTGACATATGGACAATCACACATGTGCAGTGGTGTAGATGAAGATAAAACAACCAAAGTCCAGAAAATGACAGTAAGTAAAGAAGAAAAGGTATAAGTACATACTTGGATCGAAAGGAAGCGGAGTGGGGGCTGGCAGCGATTTTGTCCACTAATCTGGGGCACAGAGAGCAGTGTTTTTAGGGTGGTGGTGGTTTCAGCACTTGTAGCATGAATATAGATGCCAAGGGGGCTGGGATGATGCATGACAGGTTGGTAGGAATTGCTGACACACAGTGTTCAGTGGTCATGTGAAGGGAGGGATACGTGTGTTAGGGGACATGCTTAATATGGTAGCTGGTGAGTCAGCAGTGATGTTGCTGGTGTGAGCACATGATGTGGCAGAAGGTGTGACATTAACATATGCAGCAATGTTACTAGCCAAGGGGGTGTCATAATGCATGAGCAAGTGACTGCTGAGAGTGAGAAAGGCTGCTAAGGGCACTCTGTAGCTTCAGGGAGTATAGACTCCCTACACCTCCCAGGGTCTTTCAAATGCTGACCATCCTTGGTCAGGGGTACACGGTGATTGGGATGGAAATGTGATGATGTCAGACACGTGGTGTGGCTGTGCATGGATCAATGGAAGGGGCACAGGGTTCTCAGTCACATGCTGTGGCAACAAGCTTCGCATCAACAAAGGCTGTCAAAACGTACCAAACAAAATGCCACTTCTTATTTTCTCTAAGTCCCATTCACCACCACCCTTGTCAACACTGCTCGATCACTTCCAGCCAATGCTATGTCTACTTCCCAGAACATGTCTGCGCCTGCTCCTCATTTTCTTCCCCTGAATGCCACATGAGAACTTGTACCCAAGATGTGGGTGGCCAACATGAGAAAGCTAGAGGCTGTGATGAAGGAGATTCCAGATGAGTCTGCTGGGGAGGACATGGAATGCGAGTGGGTGGAGCATTTTTATGAAGTGTCAGTGAGTTAGGGCTGCAACCTAGCGGGTGGCTCATAGGTGACAAGGGATGACAGGAACATATTGAGAAACTATGCTGGTTTGCCACTGACATCAGCACAAGTGTCCCAGACTATGATGAGGACACTGAGACTGCCATCAGTGAGGCATTCAAGCAGTTAACAGAGATCCAAGCCCAGTTTCCCTAATGCCCATCAAAAGGCAAGGGCAAGGAAGTGCTGCCTGTGAGGACATCTCAGGAGGATTGGGAAGGGGTCTGGCACTTGAAGAGGCAAGTGGGAAGGGCAGCTGAGAGGGAGACAGTTAAACCCAAGGTGTGTATGACTCATGATCCTCCCTTCCCATGTTTCTAATGCATTTGTTGTTCTAAGCTGGTGTCCCTTGACGCTGAAGCTGGGAAGGAGCTGTCTGCTCCTGTCAGGAGTGCATCAACACCTGTCGAGGTGACATGCAGTGTTGTCGAAATGGCTGTCGAAATTACAGGCAGTGACCAAGAGCCATGTGGACTTTGCATGAGGTTGGGAATCATGTGCATGCAAGAGGAGGGTCAGGCTTGCAAGTGATGCCACCAAGGCAAGAAAAAATGTGACAAGGCCTACAAAATGGGTCAGAAGGTGAGCTGTGAACTCCTGACACTATGACAACACACTCATGAGAATGTGCAGTGCAAAAATCCAGAGGGTCCACCAGCATTGGCTGTGTCGACAAGCAAGAGACCTAAGACCATGTCCACCCCCCTTCTGATTCCCACTGGTTCCTCAGCATCATCATCGACACACAAGCCCTGACCACTTCTTCTCAACCCTGATGAGGAAGCTGCCACCCCAGTGTCAGATTCATCAGTGCCACCACCACCTCCTCCTGCACCCTCTACTCCTTTCTTCCTTCCATCCAGCACACCCAACATGCCTTCCCTGTTTCCAGAACCTGCCAACATCATGGAGGACCCGATCAAGGACACACCAGCATTCTCTGCAAGTCCCAGCAGCCTTTTGGGCGACCCAAGTGAAGAGTCAGTCGGTATGAAGATGCAGGGAGTTGACATCAGCTTAACCAGTCCTCAGAGGACTCCAGACATATCGCTGCCACCTGAGAGAGAAGTAGGAGATTCCCTGTGATCATCGAGGAGTGCACAACAGGCATACAGAAGAGGCTGAAGAGCACTCGAGGAGTTGGACACCATGATTGCTGGTTTCGAGGAGTCGATTGAGCGCAGTGAGGACTTGCTGAGCTACCTGTACTTGCAGATATCGCAGGTTACTTCTGAGGTGGGGACTATGGTGGCAGCGATTCATAGTAACAAGCAGCAGCTACAGGCTCTGAAGGAGTGGTGGGAAAGGTACATCATAATGGGTCCTTAGCTAGACTGTATCAGACATGTCTTTGTGTGGAGTAACTGCTGCATGTGTTGTCTAGTAGGCAGTGTTCTGGTTGAAAGTGCGAAGGCTGAGCTGAAATGAAAACATTGCCACCCATGCAGGTATAGTGAGAAGAAAAGTGTCTGTGGGCGAGTGGAACACTCAGCGATAAGTAAGGTACCCATAAACAAAAGAAGAAAAAGGAAGTAATGAGTGGTAACTGAAGGAGCGGCTTTTCTATTGTCTCTCTTTGTAACATATTCTTGGCAGTATTCCCTAAAGAGAGGCAGTGAGTAAGTCTACAAAACAGGTTTGAAAGAAATGAAGGGCTTGAATTGATGGTATATTCATATAATTTTGATGGCAGTCTTTTGTTTCAAAGGTTGCATATAGGTAGATTGTCTGTCAAGTTAACAAAAGAAGTGAAAGAAAAGAAACAAAAAGCAAAGAAAAGAAACACGAGATGCAGGGTATAAGTTACTCATCTGACTCGTCCCTAAGGACACCAGTGAGTTCTGGGTTGGGCAGGGAGTCATCTTCGAGTTGGTCAATAGTGGAGTTTTTGAGGCCCACCAGGTGGGTGACCTCTATATGGGACTTGTTGTGTGGGTAGTAAGGAAACAAGTGGAAAGCAGCATAGTGGAATTTCGAGATGGCTCCATCAAGCTCTGCGAGGAGGTAAGATCCACCTTTCACTGCAAGCATTTCACAATTTTTCTTGAGAAAACATGCTGAAAAAATTGAAGAAAGAGATACTCTTTTTTGACACATGTTTTGAAAGAGAAAAGGCAATAATAACACTGTGTTTTCTTTGCATGATTTACTAACAAACATTGATTGATGCTAATACACATTAGTGTAGAACCTAATGGGAATTACCATTAATTCATGTTTTTTGGCAGAAAGGACAAAGAAAACATTACATTATATTCACCTTTTTTCTTTGAAAACAGTTAAAATAAAAGAGTATCTCTTTCTTCAATTTTTTCAGCATATTTTGGGATGAAAAATTGTGAAATGCTTGCAGTGTTTAGTATGATGCACCACTACCATGGGACCTAAGTAGTGGGGTTTTGTCTTTCGATCCAGCTCCTTCTCAATATGAGAGTTTCTGATGAGGATGAGGGAGCCAGGTGAGAAGTCAAAATTGTGGATTGTGCACTCGAAATGGGATACAAAGGCTTTGGCAGAGGTGAAGTGGGCTTTCAAGACTTGTTCATGGACAAGTGCCAGGTCTTCTGGATGCTTCTGAAGTTGATGGGCATGATTAGCAATGAGGTTGGTGGTTGAGTAAAAGTCCACCTCAAAAGGGGAGAGGAACATCGCCTTGGTAAAGTCAAAGGGTAGCCTGGGATGGATGCTGTGAGCCATATAATATGGAGAGAATCCCATAGCTTTATGAATGGTGACTCTTTCTGCCCAAAACACTGATGGGGTGACTTCTGACCACCTTGACGCTTCTCCCTCACAACTCTTTACCATTGCCTCTCTAACATCAAAATGCTGCCATTCTACGACACCATTTGCTTGCGAGTTATAAGGAGATATAGTGATGTGCCAAATGCCATAAGTCTTGGAAAGCCAGTCGAGAGCTAGAACATAAGGACTGCCATTGTCAGTGACAATTTCCCCAATGGCTCCCCAATGACATAAGATCTGCTCAAAGAGGAACTTCCTGATGGACCTGCCAGTTTCTGACCATAACATAGCCCATTCTGGGTAGCTGGTGAGCGAGCAATGGGCTTGAGTGATGTAATGATAACTGTTCAACTTTGGCATTATGAAGGTATCAATGTAAGCTTTGTAGAATAGAGGTTCGGGGACAGTGACAATGGGGGGAATGTGGACATGATCAAGGCAGTGAATCTGGCATTTGTGACATGTTCTGATGTACCAGCAAACATCCTGCTCTAGCATGGGCCACCAAAAATGTATCAGTAATTGGGTGCAGGTGGAGAAAATACCTTGTGGCCCAGCTTGTCATGGGCTTGACAAATAAGGCTGAGACATCTAGGCTGGTGAACCATGAGTTGGTGCTGACCTTGCAGTTCTTTTCTCCACAATTCTCTGCCTTTGACGAAATATCTTGTCACTAGTTGCACAAGGCTCTCCAATTCTCTCTCTCCTATCCCATCTGGTGGTTTCTTTGTCTCCAAGAACTCTTTCACCACCCCCAACCTTTCATCTCTCTGCTTCACTTTCTCTGATCATGGAATCTCTATTTCAGCATTATCTGGCAGCATTTTGACAGTGGTAAAAATACTGATATCCTGAGGTAGGGGACTGGATAAGTGGTAGATGGACAGTGGTGATTTCAGATGAGGACATAACACCTGCATCCCTGGTTCTTGACAATCCACCAATTCCATTGTGAAAGCTCTGCATGCATCGACCCAGTCCTCATATTCTTCTTTGTCTACTTCAGGGTCTTCTTCAGCTCTGGGTCTCCTCGAAAGTCCATCTGGCACAGCATGTTTGGCAGCAGGTACATGTATGAGTTTGAAGTCAAAGAGAAGGATGCCAGCAATCCAGCGATTGATAGTGGCATTGGGCTGCAAGTCAGGGTTATTAATCATACCCTTGATATACCTCATGTCCACCTCCACCACCAAATGCCATATGCCAAATATATAAAGCCATACATCGTGTAGGGCTCGAAAAAGACCAAAAAGTTCAAGTTTGGCCTGACTATACTGCCGCTCTCGATCATTGAGAGTAATCAAACCAAAACAAGCAGGGTATCTTTTGCCATCTTCCCCTTCTTGCATGAGAATATAGCCAATGGCAATGTTAGAAGTGTTGATGGCCAGAATGATGGGTAGGGCAGAATTATAATCAATCAACTGTAGCACTGGGGAGGAGATGATGGCAGCATGAAGATAGTCCATGGCTGCACAGTGTTCATCTCTGAAATCGAAAGGGATGTCTTTCTTAGTTAATTCAACGAGGGGACAGGCATGTCTGGTGAAATCTTTGATGAAGATATGGCAGTATGAGCAGAGACCTAGGAATCCCCTGACTTCAGTGACGTTAGCACAGTAAGGCCAATGTTTGATCTTTTGGACTTTTGCCTCATCTGGGATCCTCCCCTCATACAATACCTTATGTCCAACAACCACAATAGACAGAGCAGCAATTACACATTTCTTGGCAGAGACTGTAGCACCAGCATGATGAAGATGATGAAGGACACAGTTGGTGTTCTGGAGATGCTCCCAAATGAAGCAGAAAATCCCAGGGTTCTCAGGCATCATCTCATAGGTTCCATTGGCATTTTGGTAGCATGATTTTGGCCCTTTAATGGGGCAGTCATCAATGAAGGGGATGGTGACCTTGGGGATTTCTTCCTTCAAGATCCAGCAGACATCCCCATGGAAAATCTGGACAGTGTTTGTGTAACCCATAGGGAGTTTCGTCAGTCGCAGGGTGCCAATAGGCATTTGGAAGGTAGTAAGGTCACAGTAGTCATCGTGAATAGTTCTATGATCATACCCCACCATTAAGTCGAGGATACTGTACACCAAGTGGCAGGCGAAGGCTTCTGCGATCAAGTTGACAAAGGGGGGAACTGCAGAATCCTGAATAGAGACAGCATTTAGTGGCTGCAAATTGTGGACTAAACGAAGGGATTTGCTGTCTTTCTTGACGACGCAGAACCATTTGGATTGGTAGGATGAAGTTGATGGCTTGTAGACACCAGCGGCAACCTTTTCTTTGATTATGTTAATGACATCTCAAAAAATGGCAGGAGGGATGGGGATATTTTGTTTGACCCAGGGCTTGTGGGACAGCATCAGAATTTTCAGAGGGGGGAACATATCTTCACAAAAGGTTCCTCGTTCAGAGGTCTCCCAAGTGAAAGCCGCCTCATGGGTATGAACGAGCCATTGAACAAGGTTTAATTCTGCTGGCCAAAGGAACCTGGCAGGATCGAGGTTGAGCTCTTCTGCTCGTTGTGCCGTAAATCTAGAACTGGGAACAAAAGGGGGGGTGGTATGGTAATACAGGGAGATCTGCAAGAGGGTCACCAATCTCCCAATGCTCTACTCTGAACTTGACAGGCATTGCAGTCAGGATAGGTTTCACCTTCTTCGCTACAGGTTTGTACTTCAAAACATGATAAACTGGGTAAAATGAAGAGAGGATTGTAGGACTGAAAGTGTCAGTGGAGAAATAGTAGTACTCATAGAAAACAGGAAAGGATCTTTTGAGGAAATGAAACTCGAGTTGAAAGGATCAAGAATGGGCATACTTGTGGTGTTATAGTTGAATAAATAACACTGCAAGCATTTCACAATTTTTCATCCCAAAATATGCTGAAAATATTGAAAAAAGAGATACTCTTTTATTTCAGCTGTTTTCAAAGAAAACAGGTGAATATAACATAATGTTTTCTTTGTCTTTTCTGCCAAAAAAAATGAATTAATGGTAATGCCCATTAGGTTCGTCACTAATGGGTATTAGCATCAATCAATGTTTTTTAGTAAATCATGCAAAGAAAACAAAGTGTTATTATTGCCTTTTCTCTTTGAAAACATGTGTCAAAAAAGAGTATCTCTTTCTTCAATTTTTTCAGCATGTTTTCTCAAGAAAATTTGTGAAATGCTTGCAGTGTAAGCCACGGCAGCATTTCCTTTAAAGTCTGTATGAAAAGGTGAAATGAATGATCTCATCGAAGAAGGGGAATCTGAAACATAGAGGGAACACATGGATACTATATTCTCTTGGTCTCCTCAGATCTTTGGCAAGTCATTGACTGACATTAAAAACCCTGTTCTCCCATATCCAAGTGGCAGTGGCCTTCTTGGCAAGTGGAATACTCCACCTCATCTTCTGGGTTTATGAATCGAGGGTACTGGTAGAGGTGATGATGAGGATGAGTGGGGATTAACAGTTGGCGACCTGAGTTGGGGTCATGGATTTCTAATGATTGCTTGCCATCTGGGAAGTCTTGAAGAATGCTGCTGAGGAGGCAGAAAAATGGGCAGCCTAGGAGGAGGTTGAATGGGGCTCTGTTGATGACTTGGATCTGGAGATGGGCTTTGATGGGCCTGATATGCAGAGAGGCATTTTCTATGACACCTAGAGTACTCTCCTTTGATTGGTTAGTGGCCTCCAAAGTCATACACATGTCAGAATGAAGAGGGGCACCAAGAGCCTCCCATAACTCGCACCTAAGGGCAACTACCTGGCAACCACTGTCAAGAATACACTCGACATGAAGCTTATCCATTAAAACTCCATCTACTGCATGAAGAGGAGCAGCAGCTAGGCCAACACACTTCCCCTCTGTGTCCTTGATGAGATATTGTTTGTATGAGGCCCAAGTTGATGATGAAGATGATTCTGACATGGTCTTGAGGCTACCAATCATGATCTTTTTCATCATAGCCATCATCTCTTTAATTTGTTTGTGGATTTCTGGGCTGACGGCAAGGAGATCTTGTGTTGAGATTTTGATCTTGGCACCCAGGACTTGGGACATGAGGCATTTAGTGGCAGCAGCTTTGTCAAAGCCACTCTGGTAATGAAACTGAGGGGTAGCATTAGAGTGAGGCTTGGGGTTAGATGCTTGGGTGGCATTAGGTCTAGTCTGAGGGATGTTAGATGATGGCTGAGTGTTTGAGGTTGAGGTTGGTGTGGAGTTGTTGGCTAAGGGGGGGTTGACAGTAGTGGCATTATGAGGATGACAACCAGGGATTTCTACACCATTGAAACGAGCTGGCTTCTTCTTCTTGATGGCATTCTTAAGCTCCTCCACCTGAGCATAGGCTCTGGCTAAGGCATGCCTGTCTTCTTTGTCAGCATTATCTTCAATCTCCTTGTCAACAAGGTAAGATGAGGGGTGAACCTCCACCTGAAATTCAGTGGTGTCTTCAGAGCTGAAGAACATAGTATTGACAAGGTGGGGAGGGGTATCTATCACATCCTTGAGATGAAGAGGCAGTGCCAGGAGACTGAATAGATATGAGATTAGCTGATGCCATAATGGACTCTCAAAGAGCCAAGAAGTTGTCAATCTTTTCCTTGAAATTCCACCCTGCAGTGGATCTGGGGATGTCAGAGCCATCTTTCATGAAGACCCTACTGCCAATGAGCATGCATTTCCCTTGGCAGACATATTCCTGGCACAGTTTGCACTCAGGGGTCCTATGGCCATCAGTGCCACCACAGAAGAAGCAGTGGGGATCAAAAGAGTGGTGAAACTGTTGGTCTGAAGACTGAGTCTGGCAGCTTCCAGAAGCAGGGTCAGTGGCTTGGACATATTCTCATTTCAGGATGGTAGGCAGAGATGTTGGTTGGGTATATGATTCTGGGAATAAGGCCAAGCTGTCAACCTGAGTGATGTTTCGATGGGTGCCACTGAGAAGATAGGTTGCATGCTTGTGGACATTGTCAAATGGCCATGGTTCATCAACATCATGGTCTAAGTCCTTGAGTTGGAGACAAGTTGTGAGGTGGTTACAGAATCCAGGTGGGAATCCTTCAAGGAACTTCTCATTGACATAGTCATCAGGGAGTTTCTTCTTTTTGTTGATCAGGGCTATGATGCAGCGAAATTCACAGATGTATTTGCCAAGGTCATCAAGGGATGACATGGGCTTTTGTACTTGGTGGTGTAGGAGGGTCTCAAGGTTGACTTTTGTGTACTGATGCCCTTTGACATCAGCACCAGGATAGAAGCTAGTTACCTCATTAACAAAGTCCTCCCAGTCATCACCTGCAGCAGAGTTGAGAGATGACCATAACTCCAACTCATTTCTGTCAGTGTAATGAATGGCCCACTTTATTTTTACTTTGTCAATGGCGATACCTGTGTCAGTGCAGATCTGGTCAACATCCTTGAAGTAGGTGCATATATCTTCGGTCTTTCCTGAGAACTTGGGGGCTTTGTTAGAGCCCCTGAGTGGCATTTCACAATGGTTAGTGGAGTTGGACATGAGAACTGGAATTGATGATGAAGGGGGAAGAGGGTTATGGATTGCAGGTGGATTTCTGATCAGTATTGGTGGATGAAGTTGGACAAGTGGTGGGATGAGACTCTGAGGGGCGATATATGAAGATGGGGGTAAGAGAAGTTGTTTGGCAGCAAAAATAGAAGTGGTTGAAGAGGATGAGGATGATAAATTGGTGAGCAGTGATAATTCTTGGCATTCTGGTGGTGGTGCGAAAGACTTGTCGAGATCAAAGGCACCAGGTATATCAACAGAGGATGGGGAGTCAGGTTCTGGATAATGGAGGGAATCTGCTTGAAAAAACTCTGTATTGGGAGAGTTAAGCTCTGGGATATCACAGGGGTTAGCAGCAGGGACAAAAAGATCAGAGGACAATATAGAAAGACAATGGAAGGGCTCTAAGAGCTCTTCAAGTTCAGTTCTGTGGCAGGCAGGTCGAAGGGATCTCCTTTCCAGATCTACAGACCCCTCGCAGTGGGCTCCAAAATGATGTAGGCAACTCTTCTTGTGAGAGTGCAGGGGGAAAGTGGGGAATGCTGTAGGATAAACCTAGGCTTGCCCCAAGGGGTGCTGAGTCAGAAGGAGATGGAAGGGAGGGCCAGAAGGTGAGAGAGGATTTTTCTTGGTGGTCAGAGGGTACTGGTGGCAAGGAACTCGAAAATCTGCCTTAAGAGGGTGCAGGATAACTTCTGGGGACTGGGGGTATTTTCTGGAAGGCAGAAAGTTGAAAGGCGGCGATTCTGGAGGCTATGGGATGCAGGGAACTTGATAAGACTGAAAATGAAGCACTGGAAGATGCTGGAGACTCGAAAAACACAGAGGGACCTGACTCAAAATACTCAGAGACTCTTAGACTCACAGATAGTGACTCCAAAAAGTGGGTGATTTATTTTCTAGGTACAGCAAACTTTTGTATCATAGGGACAGTGGTATCTAAGGTAAAATTCAGAATATTTTGGATCTGTCATATGTCAAAAGCAATAAAGAAAACATAAACACTGACATATGGACAATCACACATGTGCAGCGGTGTAGACGAAGATAAAACAACCAAAGTCCAGAAAATGACAGTAAGTAAAGAAGAAAAGGTATAAGTACATACTTGGATCAAAAGGAAGTGGAGTGGGGGCCAGCAGTGATTTTGTCCACTAATCTGGGGCACAGAGAGTGGCGTTTTTAGGGTGGCAGCAGTTTCAGTGCTTGTAGCATGAATATAGATGCCAAGGGAGGTGGGATGATGTGTGACAGGTCGGTAGGAATTGCCGACACACAGTGTTCAGTGGTCATGTGAAGGGAGGGATATGTGCATTAGGGGATGTGCTTAATATGGTAGCTGGTGAGTCAGCAGCGATGTTGCTGGTGCAAGCATGTGATGTGGCAGAAGGTGTGACATTAACATATGCAGCGATGTTACTAGCCAAGGGGGTGTCATAATGCATGAGTGAGCGACTGCTGAGAGTGAGAAAGGCCACTAAGGGCACTCTGTAGCTTCAGGGAGTATAGACTCCCTACACTGGTACCATCAAGTCTCAACTGTTCCACTGTTCCTCCCTTCTTGCAACTTTCACCTATGCCACAGTGAAATCCACAAGCATCAGTCCAGTCTGAGAGGTGTGGTTTCTCATACACATGCATCCCACAAAATCTTCTAACCCACTGTACTTGCTGTTCCATGAAAACTGCAATTATAAAGCATCCATCTGTATTCTCAGCCCTTGGTTTAGTCTTACTTATCATATCATTGCAATCCAGGAACCATCTTGTCAACACCTTGACAGGTTTTGGGCTTACTGGGATCATCATGAGTCCTTGTGTGGTGAAGTCTGTTTGCAGTTCTCATCATTTTGAGGTGAACTTCTCTTGTCAGATACAAGGCATAAATCATATGCTCCTGGACATCCAAAATTCTTGTGACAGGGTTTGATGGTATGAATGGGAGTATGCATTCTTCTCCAATTCAATGCAGAGGAAGAAAGCCAAGTGCACATATATACAAGGCTGTTCAACATATTCAATGTTAACAGAAATGTTTCAGCACATGTGACAAGATCACATACATCTGTCTGTGCTCTGACAAATGTTAGACATTTAGCACATGATGTCTATGATATCTACTGTGTACTATAAGTGCCTGCCTTGTAGCCCTGTTGCACTGCACAGACTTTGTGAAAAGTCCATGTAGCATGACAGAGCTTGTAGGATGCCTTTGCCAGGATGTACATGAGAACCATGCCCTTCAGATTGGGATCAATGCTCATGGAGGGCAGTACAGGTGTCTATTTCAAGATAAGGTGGACTGGGGGAACAGTCAATGGTATAAGTCTTGGATGGGTGAGCATGCATATAGCAGTCAAGAGCCCACCATAGAGTCAGCCACCACAAGTGTAAGTGTGACCACCCACACTTTTAACTGATACATGATGAAAGACAATGACCCCAACCAGATGACATCAGGATGAAAGTGGTGCCATGGAAGCAAAATGGTCGAGTAGCTCATGCCCTGTAGACAGTCACCCTGAATAGTCATACATGCCTAGTATGCTTCAACCCATGACATGAACTGAGTGATATGTTTGCACTACAGTCGCTCCCTTGCAAGCAAGGCTAGAGATCCAAATCAAAAGAAGAGACTCACAGTGGCATCAGAACGAGTAAAAATGCCAGTAGGACTGCCTAACTGCATGAACAAGTATCAACATGCACCACAAAGATGTCATTATGGGATTAAGAGGGAAAGGAAGGTGACACACTGCTCACAGTTAATGGAGACATTACATCCATTGCACAGGGGAGGGGTTGGTACAGGTCAAGCTGTTACAGGCAAGGGAGATAGAAGGTCCACTGACAGCATCCATGAGGATATAAAATCATGGTTATTACCCACAGACATGACAGCAGGAGTCATACCCCCACAACCTACACCAATGCAAGCTAGAATGACTGAAATCAGGAAGAGGAACACTAGCCTGCTTTTTGCTCACACCAGGGTAGAGTGCATTGATCACATGTGAAACCTTACAAACAAGTAGTCACTAGTCACTGACAACTGATGCATGGAACTAGATGCTCATGGAAAACAAAAGTACATACCATGGTCACCTATGGTGCCATCTTCCCATAGCAAGGATGACACAGAGATGCACCATTTGGTTTGGCCCATAAGCTACTACAAGACAGGACATACATTCACAACAGCACTCTTTTGAAATGAGCTACTACCCTACAAACATTATGTCATCACCATTGTCTCAGTGCCAGATAATCCATGCATCATTGTGAACACACTGGGATGTGAAAGCAGAGGAAATGAAGTGGCTGCTGACCCAGCTACAGATGGATCTCAAAGGTTCAGCATTAACCTACCAATCATCATCACTGAAATTCTGGTGTGCACCAAATGGGCCATTGGGATCATAAGCCACACTGGCTGGATGTCAAGTGGGGGACCTACATGCTGGTGAAGCCAGGGGTGACCAGTTTCAAGTTATTCTATCTGAGAATAGTTGAGATACTTTTGGACAATGTATAAAGTGGCATGACTTACACTTGCCACCTAACTGCTGTCTCAATAAGGTGTCTGGGAAAAGTAAGATTCTGGAGCTCACCACAACCATGATGATATTTGCTATATTCACAGCTGACATTACTCTATTAGCCTGATCAGTATATGCATATGGTGTTTGGTCTTGGAATGCATGCAAAATATAGAGAACCTAATTGAATGTGCATCAGGTTCATATTCTGAGGAGAATAACCAATGATGGACACACCATCCCACAACAACATGTCTGATATGTTTCTCTTCCCTGGTATCTGGGCATATACCAATCTCCAAAAAGTCAGGCCAAAGACAACTACATCAAAAAGGAGCAGCCTGCCCCATGCCACTGATAAATCTACAATGTAAGCCACAGGCATCATTCAAGATGGACAGATAGGAGAGTCAGTTGTCAGAAGTCACTATTCACATAAGGTAAGGGGAGTCACATACATGCTGCCCTATTGCATATCAGTGTATCAACACCAGATGTATCCACAATATGCAGTGAATGAGAACTTACTGCTCAAAACTAAGAGCTCTGCTAGGACAACCAATGAGGTGCTCCTGTGTCAGAACTGGATCAACCACGGTGGCAGCAGGCACAGCCCACTATCTGTCCATGTATGTTGAAACAATCCAATGATCAGTATCCTGCAAGGAGGACTCACAAAGGCTACAATGGTCATACTGACTGCCAGAATTATGAGAATAGCTGATACACATCAGCTTCTTTTGTATAGAGCATATATGTGCATGATAATGACAACTACAAAGGTTTGCTGACTATGATGATTTGAGGAGCACATGTGTGGTGGAACATACATACTTCCACCAATCATCTGAATGATGATGACTAACACTCCACTGTATAGGAGTAAATGATAACACCTGTGGGTGACAGAAAAATCTATCATGGGTCTGCAACATGACAATGGGGTGTCCTCACCACTACACCAATATGATCAGACCAACCAAAAAAGTGAGGTACAGTGATCAAAAACCATAAGTGAGGTCACAATGCCACAGGCCACATATGCTGTAGTTTGAACCAACACCTGGAGACCAAAGCAAATAAATTGACCATGGGATGCACCCTAGAATGGTAAGGTATTGATTGGCAATGAAAAGCACAAATGGCCAAGATTGTCAAGGTCATTTCCAGAATAATTCAACTTCTCTGCTAAATGTGAGCATGTAGTCATAATAGAGGAGTGCTGTGCATGGATGGTGAGCACCACAAGTTGAGTGGAGATGCATTCAGGGAAAGAAGGTCAGTATAGCATAGGATAACTTACAGAATTGAATGATGGAGAGAGACACCTTGATATCTCTGGCATTTAGAAAACTGCCAGCTTGTGAACATTGGCTAGAGAACCAAAATAGAGACTCACACTGGCATTGAAGCAGGAAGTTTGCCAATGAGGATGCTGGAATCACTAGAAGGGAATGAGACTAGATGGAAATAAGTAATACTACATGATAAGTGTCAACACACACCACAAAGCCCAAGACAAACCAATTGACCTGTCAGAGAACCCACATCACTTGGTAGCACTCACATCAAATTGTCACACTAGGTGCATACTAGGGGGAGGCATTGCTGCCAAGGGGTCTTGCTTGCATTGTGGTGGCCTTTTGAAGGCTTTTTGTGTCACAATGTTCAGGCATCATCTGCATCGATGGTTTTTGTACTTTGGAAACCAGTTTTGACATGAGGAATATGGTTGCTGGTTTAGCCCAACCAGTCAGGCATGTATTTGTTCATGTGGACAATTTGCATACGAAGCCAGCACTGCTGAAAACAAAGTGCTACTTGACTTCCTTCAACACCAGTTGCTGCATGCTATTGTGTTACTTGTTGATCTGCATCAGCTGGGACAGCCGCGATAGATATCTTTGTCAATCAAATTGGCTATTCTGAGCAATGGAGGCATCTGAGGTGTCTCAAGTCACTTGCAGTGTGGGGTGACCATTGGCATAGTGTGGCAAGGTATTTGATATGCAGTCTAGAGTGGCATTCTCTGTTGACCTTATCCTCCTTAAGGCCTTGGTGTGGCTCATACATGCCATATCTAGACCTTGGACACTTGGCAGGTCATGAGCCCATTTGTGCATCAGTCTGTCATGGTTACATGTGTGTGTCACTGATCAGTGTGATTGAGATGATAAGATCAAAAATGGTGAGTGCAAAGTGAGTGCATGTGGAATGTGGATGTTTGAGTCACAGTCCTGGCAGGCAGGTTATAATTGAAACACATCAGAAGCCCCCCAGTTCATTACTGCCTACTCTTTCATCTTTCAAATTCAAGTGTAATGATCATCTGAGGGCATTACACTGTAGGTGTCTGGGCAAAACAGTCGAAAGATCTAGTGAGACTGTCATGAATCTGTATCTGCAAATTGGAATAAGGTCCTTTTTGACTGCCCTCTTGACAAGTTCTTAGTTGAAAAGCAAGTGTTCTTGATCACTTCAAGCCCCTGCTGTCAGGGGCATTGATATTTCACCACATCAACTACTTGAGTAAACTGAAGGACCAGGCTGGACAAAATTATAGGAACACAGTAAGGACATTCAACCTTCTGCAACATATGTAGTATCTATTTTTTTCTTCTATATTCTTTCAATGTCCATAGCTCAAACATTGGATTGCACTGCCAATTTGCAAGGGCAATGGGCATCATGGGTTGAGAGGACATTGAGATTTTGGGACCATGGAGATTGAGCATTAGGCAAGAAACCATAGTTGAGGATATACTGTCACTACATGACTCAGTGGGTGGGATGGGATTAGGAGAAGCCTTATGCATTGGTGAACCCTGCAATGAGCGATTTTATGGGTGACTGATGTGTGGTAAGAGACCATATTGATAAACAGGCAAGTCAAATCGGCTCCAAAGAGGACACACCATATTGCATACCTATGCAGGAAGAAATTTAGATGACATGAAAGACAACATATTTGCAATACATTACCAGGAAGATGGTGATATTTGCAGCATTAACACAAGTCATAAGTCTTATCCAAGTATGCACATCAATGATATCCCATAATGAATTCTGCAAGAAATGACACAATATGCACCTGAAGTACAATACACCTGTGGATGATGAATGATGAGCAATCAGCACATGTACATGCAGACTGTCAGAAAAGACAGATGATCAAATATAGCACTCACCATCATGTATGAAGACATCCAATAGAGAGTGGCTTCCTAGCCTTGGGATGCACAATGTTCACCACAAGGTAAGTACAAACACCACTGCATCGAATGTCATCTGACCACTCCATGCAATTGCTATCCCTGTGGATGTAATGAGGCATGTGATGCCCAAAGGCAACAGTATGACAAACTTTCAGCCCTGCCAATCAAGTGGCACACTTATTACAGGATCAGGGGAGAAAGTAAAGAGATGCACACTTTGTAGGTAGTTGGGACATTGCATACATGGTGCAGAGGAGGGGCTGGTACAGGTCAAGTTGTCACAGGCAAGGGAGATAGAATGGCCCACTGAGCATGTCCAACATCATCCATGAGGTTATAAAAGATGGTTATCATCCACAGACATAATGGTAGGCATCACACCTACACAGCCTACAGCAATGCCAGCTAGAATGACCAAAACCAAGAAGAAGAGAACTCTCTTGCTTTTCATGTACAAAGCATACACCCAAATGATCATGATGACTGGTCACAGTGTGAGGCAGTGTCCTCAATGAAGGATGACATGTACTTCCTCCTATGATCTGCATGATTATAATCACATATTTATTGTACACAGAAATCATTTCACAGCTAGAATAGGATGCATTAGTCATACACATGTAAGGCATTATGACGAGCAGTTAACTGACAACTAATGCATGCAATTAGATGCTCAAAAAACAATAATATTATGGTCATGTACTGTGCCATCTTCCCCCCAGCTTTGTGGCCAGAATGCACCCACCATGGTAGGTACATGGCCCAAAATGGTGATGTAATGATTGGCAATGAAGAGTACAAACATCCATGACCTGTGGGGTTTCATCCAAAAGAAATCCACCTCCCTCCTCAACATCAGCAGATAGTCATAGCACAATATTGCTATGAAGGAAGTGTGTGATAGTGATGCCACACATATAAAAATGAACACTTACTGCTTGTGACCAATTGGAATATGGATGAGATCTCCCTGTCATAGATAGGTCAATGTCCACATGGTGGGACAGGTGTTGATGAACTCACAGTTGAAGGGGCATGAGAGTGGGTGTTGCTGTGGGGAGAAGGTCATGGAGCATATATATGTATTCTAATGTCTCCGAAACTATGAAAGTACAACATGTTGTGAGCAGGAAATTGCAATGGGTGAGGACCCTGTGAACACCTAAACTTTGCCAAGAGACATACATCCTATTGTGGGACAGCACTTTACCTGCACCAGAACTTCAGAAGTGGTCAAACCTGGTAGTCTTGGCAATTTTCATATATCAACATCTCCATGATGCTTTCCCATTCCTTGATTGCTGTTTGTGTCTATGTGCAAGTGACTGCTCCACAAAATGGAAGACTGACTTTGAACAGGAAACTGGAAAGACCAAAGTGGCTTGCATCCTCTACATTTGTGTCAACATTAGTGACTTGGAAGGAAGGAAACTGATAGCAATCGTGACACTTGTCACATTTTTCCTTATTTGGTAGGGCTTATTTGATTACAATTGCTTCAGATGTGTGTGCTCATACAGGGGTCATGGTGGTGTCATTATATGGGAATGTGAACATATGAATATGACTGGGCAAGTGTGATTTTCTCAGGTTGACAAGGACCCTTTCATGTTGGTTGGCCCTTGGGGATCTCAGGGTGCAGAGCCATTTTGTGTGTTTGACATAGGTACATGGACTAGATCACTGGCTTTGCTGCTGACATGGTCTAGAAGGTCCTGAAGGTTTTGATCCTGACATGCATTGTGCTTCCATTGACATTCAGAAAGTCCTGGCTGTCAGAATCAATAATCCATTCTTGATAGGTTCAAGATGTTTTCCCATACCTGTGCCCTGATCATCACTCATCAAGCTGCTGGCATGGCTGCAATATTGTGCAATACTGCATTTCCATAGGGAAACAAAGTTAATTTCAAGGGTGTAGATGACAGGACACTGTCAGTGACTTCTCTGTGAATCTGTTGGCAGACCATACTGCCAAATTGAGTATGTCTGAGTTACTTCCTTGGCATTGTGTTACTCAGTACATGGGGTGAGCAGAGAAAAAGTTGCTTACCACAAGCTGGGAGACACAGGTAGGTCTAAATACATGTATGAGGTGTTCCAGAAGCTGAGCAGTATTATGACCAGGAGAAATTTCGTGCATGCTGCAGGTGAGATATGAACAAGGGCCTACATGGGAAGGGTTTAAATAGACTGACATACCCACTCATGATGATTGGTGGCAGACTCATGGAAACAAGATGCTGGTACTTTTAGCATCAATGTATGGGTGGGGGTGACAGTGAACCACAGCTGGCAGATGTTACTGAAAGGCAAAGTGAGTATATGGACTATGCTCACCTCACTGTTGGGAAAAGGCAAGTGGCTTGCTGGACAAGCACTAAATGTCAAGTTAAGCAACACACTGCCAGTGCTCTATGTCATAATCCGACTCACCCCCATACCACTGGGGAGTGAGCAACCAATCTGTGAGCACAAGATTTTCCAGGATGCTATATGAGGCATCCATAATCCAGAAGAAGGACATCCTGCATGCATGACTGCTTTGGATTATCCTGCAGTGCATGGGCCACTTGACCATTTTGCATCCATGGAACTATTTCATCCTGACGTCAAGTGAGCCTCATGCCTTTTTTCATGCACAAGTTAAGTGTGGTCACTGGCACACTGCAGTGGTTGACTGCTGCATGCATGCACACCTGTATAAGGCTGATACAGTCAAATCTCAGCTGTTCTGCTATTCCTCCCTTCTTGCAACTTCCACCTATATGGCAGTGAAACCCATGAGCATTGATCCTGATCTGAAGTGCATGGTTCTCAAACACATTCATCCCACAAGCAAGACTTTCCTACCCACTATACTTGCTGTTCCATAGAAACTGCGGCTACAAGCACCTGTCCATATGCCCAGCACTTGTCTCAATCCTGCTCGTCATGTCATCGCAATCCAGGAGTTTTCTTGTTGATGCCTCTGCATGTTTCAGGCTTACTGGGATCATTGTGAGTCCTTCTCTGGTGAAGTCTCTTCGCTGCTCTTATTGTTTTGAGGTGAGCTTCTCTCATCAAATAAAATGCCCCAAATTTTTGTGGCCAGGCTCAAGGGTAAATGGGAGTGTGCAATCTTCTCCAGCTCAGTGCATAGGAAAGAAAGCCAAGCATGAACCACCCCAAGAACTTTGTCAACAAAGAGTTTCCCAACTCTGCAGAGTACTGCAAATGAAAGTATTCTGGTGATGTGCCTCCATTGCTGCAAATCATGCATGATCTGTTAGTGGAGATCATCATAGGGTGGTGGGCTTTCAGTTCAGGGGACCCAAATCTCTCCACAGAACTCTACACAGAGCTTGTGAATGTTGGAGATTGAATCACCTCTGTGTGATAACCCTTTTTGGTGCGAGTTATTACTCGCTTACATAAGCGCTTAGAGCGCACTTTGTAGTACATTTTGGTACTGTATCCTCAGTAGTTGAGTCACTACTGAGGGTAAGCACATACATTCCTTATAGTAGACTACTTACTGATTCCCTGTAGCTGCCTACAGGTACATCTAATATACATAGTAGTTGAGTCACTACTGAGGCTGCCTACAGCCCTTTTCTACAGTGAAGACTGCCATCATTCTCCAGAAATCCTGTCTTCTACATTGGGCCAGTCACATGTATACCCCTGAAGCCACAAGTGGAAAAGTTGAAATGCCACCTCACCAAGGCTTGCCAGTATTATTACACCATTCCCTACCTGATCAACTATGAAAACTGTTGTTTCCCACATGGCATTAACCATTGTTGGGTTGCTGCTACTGCTGACACTGAGGAGAATACTATTGTACTTGATACTGACTACTTGGTGGTCACATCCCATGCACTTGACAGTCCTCTGTTGGAGGGAACTGTAGCCATGCTGTGCCACAGGTTTCCAGACATGGAAGAGAGGTGGTGCAATAGTCTTCTCCTCATGACCTGGGTTCATCCTGAAATTTCTATCATGCTTGATCTAAGTACTCCACATAACCCTTTGGATCTTCAGTATCAGCAGCCTATCAGATCTAACAAGTGGGCCTGTATGGGCTGTACTATATGGATTAGAACATGCAACCTTCAGTTTGGTGCCTGATGGCTGATGAGCTGCACCAGCAGCAAGGCAGATCCTACTTGGGCTTTCCCTGACTGCTCATATGAACATGCTATAGCATGGGGTGGGAAGAGTACTGTTAGTGAAGCTGTGCAGCATGAAGTGCAGAGATGCCTGACTACAAGTCTGTATTTGCTAATTCCTGACCTGTCAGACCCAGAGAACAATAAGGTGAAAGCAATTTGGAATGTCATGAAAATGAGATGTGATTGTTACCTCAAGGATGCCATTGACTGTGGGAAATTGCTGATGAAACAAATCATCAAGCTGTTTAAATGACAGGGTGATACCTAGCCTGGTTCTCCCATCTGATGACTCAGGTATATAGTCAGTTAAATATCTCCCACATATTTGGGCATAGCTGTAAATTGGAAAGGAACTAAGAGATGACACTTAATGTACAGTCTCATAATACCCAATCCTTCCTGTATGGTGCCTCTGGATGTGCTAACAAGAGCAGCTGCAATGGGATGTAGACATGACATACAAAACTTTGCTAATATTTAAATACCTAGACTCATTGACGAGGCACAAATGTAGTGGCCATTCTTCCTAGATGAGCCATGAACAGTCTTGCTATGTCTATAGAAACAGAGGGGTGAACTCCTTGAAGCAAGACATGTCAACCAGCCTTCATACCTGCAAGGGTTGTGTTCTTCCTTTGCATTGAGCTGAGGATGAGGATATCAGTTGTGTATAGTGCATGCTCAGGCATACACTGCCAAACCCTATGAACATTCAATGTTCAGGAGCATATGATATCTTCCTGGACTTGGAGGAGAGAAGCTGGCATGAACAGCAAACAACCTTCGCTACCTAAGGGTTCATGATAATCAGAGTAAGCCCCAATCCCACAGATGTACCAATATGGAGAATTCCTGTACTGCAATGACATGATGGGCATGACACCAAATGTTGGGCAAACATCTACAGATGAGTGCCCTGTAATTGCATGTCCTATAGAGCAGTGAGTACAGTGGATAATAGAATCTTGCTTGTGGGATACCTTTGCTGGGATGTACATGGGAACCACTCCCTCAGACTGGGATTGATGCTCATGGAGTGCAGTACAGGTGAAAGCTCTCAGAAATGAAGGAATGACAGTTGATGATACATATTAGTCTTATACAGCTGAGCATGCAGATAGCAGTCAACTGGTGACCATAGGGCTATGTCAGCCACTGAAGTGTGCCAGTGACCACACTTTGAATTGGCACATGACAAAAGATGACAACTGCCACAAGTTGTCATCAGGATGAAAGTGGTTCCACAGATGCAAAATGGTCTTTCACTGCAGACAATCATCCCCAGTGGTTGTACATGTGTAGTGTGCTTCATTCCATGATATGAACTGAGGGATATGTTTGAATTATGGTTGCCTCCTTGGCATGCAAATAACATATGAGTAGTAATTTAATTGCATCAGAAGTCAAGTGCTTGCAGGATGGTGGGTAAAGCTGGGCTCAACATGTGAGTGCTGGGAATGGTGTGGCCCCACATACTTAGCCAATGGACCAAATTAAACCATACTCCAACCATGCATGCCTACATTGTTCATGATATCCTGAAGTTAGCTGGGCAGTCAGTGGGGAGGAAAAAGGAAGAGATGCCACAAACATGTATTATGTATGCCACCCTGGTGACCTGTTTGTGGACATTTTGCATTTTAGAAGGAAGGCAACCTCTGCAGTTGGCATGCTGCCTCCAGAGAGTACAGGAGTCCACAATTGTGAGATGAATGAGGTGTTGATGGGGTTGGACCATATCATTGAAGTTTGCATCTTCCACATCAAAATAGCTCAGATCCCTGCATTCATATGGGATCAGAGAAACAAGTATCTAGAAATATGCACTAACATGGCACTCTCTCAGCTTTCCTTCAGTGGGCACCTGTTCTTGTGCTGAAGGACATCACAGCATCCCACTGGATGCAGCAATGTAAAGGTATGGGATCCTGTGACTCCACACACCAAAGCCAGTGGGAGGAAGGGTGCACAGAGATGCAGCAATGGCCCTTGGATTGTGACCAAGCAAATATACCAGAGGTATGTCAGGGAACTTGCTTTGGGACATATAAGGGAGCCAATGATGTTGATGTTTGCTGTGTGATTGGTCAAACATCATATCATCCTCCTTCTCTAAGATCTCCATAAGTCTATCCAGGGAAGGTGTGTGAAGTAAGACAAGGAGAGTGTCAGGATGCTGATACTGGGCTGGTAGAGACATCATGGAGCTATCACTCGTGTTGACTCATTGAGGACATTTTTTGAATAATTCAATTGCTCTGCTGAATGTAAGTGTGTAGTGGTGATAGAGGAGTGCTGAATGTTTGGCAAGTGCATGTTCTTGGAAAGAAGGTTAGCAGGTTCGATTGAGCTTGGTCAGAAACCTACTGTGAGATGCTTCAACAGATCAACAAGACTTGTGAATCTACATCTGTAAATTGGAGTAAGTCCCTTTCGATTCAGCTGACCTCAACAAGTTCTTAGCAGGTGTTGTGTAACCTCTATGGGAAGTGAATTGCTTGCAAGTTGCAAAGTCGTTACAGAGATAAGGTCAGACAAGGTGCCTCCACAAGGCTAGTCAGGGGTTCCAGACAAGTCTGTCTGTCATTTGAAGTAGAAGTAGAAAAAAGCATCTCCATGCTATATGTTACAGTGGTCCTTTATACAGTAGGCTAGGCATGGTATCTGTCAGAATGCTAGCACCCATATTGTAGAATCAATCACAGTAATGAGAAATGAAGTGAGATGAGAATGAAAAGTCAAGCCTTTCTATACACCAAATCCTCCATGCTGTGCTGTGGGACCAAAACCCTACATATTGATCACTTCAAGACCTTGTGGTCAGGGGGATTGGTCTGCATGTGGTCAACTCTCTTGAGGAAACTGGACAGAAGTAGGGGAACAAGGTGAGGTCATTCAATCTTCTGCAACATAATGTGCATTTCTTCCAGGTTCTTTCAATGTCTGTAACTTAAAAATTGAATTTTGCCTCCACTGATGGGCAATGGGCATCAAGGGTTGAGGGGACATTGAGATCTCAGGATCACAGAGGTTGAGCATTAGGCAAGAGACCATAGTGGAGGATATGCTATCAATGTATGAGTGTGTGAGTGGGGTGGGATTGGGAGAATCCTTACATGTTGGTGAACCACAAAATGAGTGATTTCATTGCTGACTGGTCAGTGGTAAAGGATCATGTAAACAAATTGACAAGTCAAACCAGCTCCAAAGAGGACATACCATATTGCATACCTACACAGGAAAAGTTGAGCAGATGTGAAAAGAAACATACTGCAACACATTACCAGAAAGGTGGTGATATTCACAATATTGGCACCAGTCATAAGTCTGTCCATGTATGTACTGTAGAAAAGGGCTGTAGGCAGCCTCAGTAGTGACTCAACTACTGATATATTCAATGTACCTGTAGGCAGCTACAGGGTATCAGTAAGTAGTGTACTGTAAAGAATATGTAGACTTACCCTCAGTAGTGACTCAACTACTGAGGGAATAGTACCAAAAGTGTAGTACTATGTGCACTCTAAGTGCTTATGTAAGCATGTAAACATCGCACCAAAATATACATCACACTGGGGTGATTCAATCTCCAACATGTACATATGTCAACAACATTCCATAACCAATTCTGTAATAAATGAGTATGCACCCAAAGCACAATACACCTGTGCATGACAAGCAATGACTGATCAGTACATGTACATCCAGATTGATAAATTGAAAAGGGCAGGTGACCAAATATACTGTGGGACTCACCATCACATATGAAGATATCCAACAGTGTGCAGTTTCCTAGTCTTCATCCATGCAATGTTCGCCATAAGGTAAGTATAAACATGATTGCATCAAATGCCAGCTGACTGCTCCATGCAATTGCCATCCATGTGGATACAATAAGGTGTATGATTCCCAGAGATGCCAATAGGACAAACTTTCAGCCCTGTCAATCAAGTGGTGAACTCATTGTGATATGATGAGGGAAAACAAAGAGATGCACTGTTCATAGGTAGTGGGGACATTACATCCATTGCACAATGGGGGGGTTGGTACAGGTCGAGCTGTCACAGGCAAAGGAAATAGGATGGCCCACTGACCATATCCAACATGAGGATATAAAACCATGGTTATCATCCACAGACATAATGGCAGGCATCACACCTACAAAACCCACACCAGTGCCAGCTACAATGATCGAAACTAGGAAGAGGAGGACTCTTCTTCTTTTCATGTACAGAGTATATACTCATATGATCATGATGACTGGTCACATTGTGAGGTGGTGTCCTCGATCAAATACAACACATACTTCCTCCTATGATTTGTACAGTTATAATCATGAAATTTTCACAGACAACTGCCACTTTGCAGCTAGGATAGGATGTATTGGTTGTATGTAATGAGGTGGGAGACCATAGTGGAGGATATGCTGTCATTGCATGAGTGGGAGACTGGGACAGACTGGGAGAATCCTTACATGTTGGTGGACCCTGAAAGGAGTAGTTTCGTTGCTGACTGACAAGCAGTAAAGGATCATATAAACAGACTGATAAACCAAGCTAGCTCCAAAAGAGGACACACCATATTGAATACCTACACAAGGAACAGTTGAGAGGATGTCAAAGGCAATGTACTACAACACATTACCAGAATAGCAGTGATATTCATGGCATTGACACCAGTCATGAGTCTATCCACATATGTACATATGTCAACAACATTCCATAACTAACTGTGTAAGAAATGTCACACTATGCACCTGAAGTACAATGCACCTGTGACATGATGAGCAGTGACTGATCAGTTATGTGTACATCCAGATTGATAGACTGAAAAAGATAGGTGACTTAACACATTGCAACACTCACCATCACATATGAAGCTATCCAATAGTGCATGGTTTCCTAGTCTTAGGCTATGCACTGTTTGCCATAAGGTAAGTATGAACACCACTGCATCAAACACCAGCTGAGTGCTCCATGCAATCATGAACCCTGTGGATGTAATGAGGTGTATGATGCCTGGTGGTGACAATAGGATGAACTTTCAGCCCTGCCAATCAAGTAGTGCACTCAATATGGAATTAGGAGAGACAGTGAAGAGACACACTTTTCATAGGAAATGGGGACATTACATCCATTGCACAGTGGAGGTGTTGGTACAGGTTGAGCTGTTGCAGGCAAGGCAGATAGAAGGGCCCACTGATCATATCCAACATCATCCATGAGGTTATAAAACCATGAATATCATCCATAGAGGAGATGGCGGGCATCACACTTACACAACTTACACTAATGCCAGCTAGAATGACCATAACCAGGAAGAGAAGAACCCTCCTGCTTTTCATGTACAGAGCATATACCCATATGATCATGATAACTGGTCACAAGTGTGAGGTAGTGTCCTCGCTAAAGTATGACATGTACTTCCTACTATGATCTGTATGATTATAATCACCCATTGGTCATAAACAACAACAATTTTGCAGCTAGGGTAGGATGCATTAGTTGGATGCAAAACCTTGCAATGAGTAGTCACTGACAACTAATGGACAGAATTAGACAGTAACAAAGGACGAGTATCATGGTCACATACAGTGTCATCTTCCCCTCTACTGCATGGCCAAAACCTGCCAACCATTGTAGGTACATGACCCAAAAGGGTGATATACTGATTGGTGACAAAGAGCACGAACATCCATGACCTGTGGGGTTTCATCCAAAAGAAATCCACTTCCCTCCTCAACATCAGCAGATAGTCATAGTACAATATCACTTTGAAACAAGTGTGTGATAGTGGTGCTACTCATGCAAAAACAGACACCTACCACTTGCTACCAGCTGCACTATGGAGAAGACCTCCCTGTAGGAGATCAGTCAACATCCATGTGACAGGAGAGATGATTAATGAGCTCACAGTTGAAGTGGCATGAAAGTGGGCATTGCTGTCCAAAGAAGTTCATAGAACAGACAGTGGGTATGGGCTGATATGGTGCTACAAATATTGGGTTTTCAAAGATAAGAACACCTAAGCCTGGAGCAGTGCCAGAAGATCTATGATCAGAAGTGATCGAACCATCCTCCAGAGTTAAATAGCTCACCAGTACAACAGCAATTGGTGTCCTTTTTCCCTTATCATCTGTTGCTGTGTGCTGGTGATGGCTTTGATGCATGTCCATAGATTGGGATAAGACTGATTCTGAACAGCAAACCAGACAGACTAAAGTCCCTTGTGCCCTTTGCATCTATTGGCTGGCATTAACACTCATACTCCTGCACACTGCTGCTTCACTTTGGGTAAGCTCCAAAACATTGAAGAAACCCTGTCATGCCTTTTTCTTCCCTCCTCAGTACACCAACTTCCCCCACCAAAGTTGTGGTTTGGACTCACAGTTAGCTTCATGAGACTGACAGAGAACACTTTCCCATGAAACTTTTGTTCTCACCATGATAGCACTGTGAGGGATTAGCCAATTTCCACAATGCTGCATACTAGTTGACAAGATCAGGAACTGTGAGCCATGAATGTGGTTGATTGTGGGTTTTGATGCCTGTGTGCATCGTTATTCTTCATGGTTGAGGTCAGCCTTCAACCTTCATCTCTTGCATTGCTCACCCACAACCTTTATCGTCAATCTCAACTGCTTGTTGTAAGGAATACCTTAAAGTTTAGGCCTTCGTGTTACCATCTACCCCCATTGATGGAGGCATGGGAGAGGGATAAGTATCTTCAAAAGGCAGTAAACTCAGTTATCAGCATTCCTTTGCACATGGCATTGCTGATTTGTTTCTGTGCACTTCAGCAGATATAGTGAAATTGTGTCTCAACTGGTTCATAGGAATATGCCATTAGTGCTTTTGGGCCTCATTTGTTATTCTATGTGTAATGCTGTCAAAGGGCTGTAACATTCCTTTGATAGTCTCATACCAGATATGATATGAGATGGGTGAGACTCACTGAAAAGCAGCTGGAGGATGGTTGAATGCTCTCTGACTACAATATTCAGAAGGAAACTATTCTCTACCTTGGTACAGTGCACCATCTGCTTCTAACCTTGTGCATTCACTGACCTACTCAAATACAACCACATTCTTCATTCAAGGGTATGAAATACACTGTTCCAATGCCAAGGGATGAGACTTCCAAACCATGATACATGACCTGAGGTATGGAGATACCATTAGTAGCTTCACCCAAGTTTTGCTACCAAACTAGATAGCTCCAAGCCATGTGGTGAGTACAGAACAATGAAAGACACATAGACATCATTAGGAACATCACAGCGATCACAGGTTTGGGCCAGCCCCTGTAGTGGCTGGTTGTTACTAGAGTGATAAGGGTCAGAAATGATGGTGAAGAATGGAGGGCCCCTCTTATTCTGACAGGTTCTGGATACATGGTATTTGATGCATAGCTAGGCCAAGACTGGTCATGACAGCCATCATAGCACTCTGACTAGAGGCAGCAACATTTTAACAGTATGGAATCTCATGATTCCACTCTGCAAAGCCAGTAGGAGGGGGGATGCACTGAAGTGCAGCAGTGGCCCTTGCATTGTAACAGGTTAAGTATACCAGAGATATGTCAGAGAAAGTCTTTTTGGGAATACCTGACTATGAGGGAGATAACAATGTTGACATCAGTTAAATGGTGTTCAAGTTATTGCATTTGTGGTACCTTTGCAGCATGCTGCAATCGTTTGGTACATGGCTAAATGTATTCTCACACCATCCTTGGTCAATTCCCTCTGCAGCCTTGGTGTGACTTGAACATGCCATATTTAAATGTTGGAAACCTGGCAAGTCCAGAGTCTGTTTGTGCATCAGGTGTGTAATAACTGGTACCCACAGTTTTTTTTTTAGTCTGCATTAAAGTGCATGAGGTATGACAAGGTCCCTATGCTGCACTATACAAGATGCAATTGTCTGTGACAAAGAAGGGGGGTCAGCTAACAGTACTGCTTGACATAAAGTCAAGTATGCAAGTGCACTCAATGAACCAGAGCCCTCAGGCCCACAGAAGCAGATCTGCAAAGGAAGAGGTGAATGGTGGGGTACTATGACTACAGGAACAGAAGAAGAATGTGGCAGTGTGGATAAAAATCACTTCCTTCTATGAGGAAGTGTCAGTACATATGGGTCATGTGGGAGTTTATAGGAGGCAGCTACCATATCACCCTGAAGTGCAGATGACACCTGGAGTTCCCCATTTCTATGGGTGCCTAAATATATGGGGGGGGGCATTGCCAAATTTCAGTTTGATGACTTCAAGTATTCCCTGAGGGAGCAAGCTGGAGATGGTGATTGGGGACAGGAAGAGCAAGCTGTCCCAGAAAGTGAGGGGGAGGTCCTGCTGGGATGATGCTGTGACTAGCCAAGATGGGGGGTTGACTGCAGGCTTCATGAAGCCATCAGGTAGTAGATTAAGCATGATGGGGGGTGGTAGGGGGGGTTGGGGTGTGACACATTCAGTGCCATCCTCACTTGAGGAGTCTGAGGGTGGATTGCTGCAGTGGCAGCATGCTTCATGGGACATAATGTAATTGGTAAACTTGTCCCTTGATTTGGCAGTCTCCTTGTGGAGTTTGGCAAGCTCCGATTCTAGAACACTCCCTAGCAGGAGAGAAGACCAAGTGCAGGCTGGGATCGAGGAGGTGAGGGGTGGTTTGGGGGCAGGGGGGAGGGCCCTTTTGGGTGCTGTGGTCTCTTTCATTTGACCTTGAAGATGAACATTGGAGTAGGGGGAGTTGGAGTCAGGTGAGGTCAGGAAGGCTTAGTCAGCCTAGTAGCATATGGACACAGACAGACTCATGTACACATCATAACATCCACAATGAGGACAAGTCAGAGTCACACTGTGTCATTGTGGTGATGAGAGCAGATTCAGTCCACCACCATACCACTGTACCACTGTACCACCATACCACTGTACCACCATACCACTGTATCACCACACAGCAGTGCTACCAAACTGACAGTAAACATGCCTTCTCCACATTTTAAAGAGAAATCTTAATTGGGTTCAGGTTAGGCCTGGTCAGAGTAGGTTATAGTGAGATTGAAAGAGTTGTTCTGCACATAGCACACCATGTGCACGATGCACAGAACAGGGATGTTGGGTTATGACACCACCAACTGAGGGTATAGACAGATATTATATACTGGTAATTTTAAGGAATGTAGTTGAACAGGGAGAAGTGTGACTGGTATTGATTGCACAAATGGCTTCAAGTGCAGAATGTGCACCTGACAGAGAGACTGGATCACCCTGATTGTCTGACATGAGCAAAATGACATTGAGAGTGATGCATCTTGAAGAAGGTAATTGCAATGGACACCTGTCCTGGTTAATGCATGGTCAATGTATGTGATGCATCCCAAGAGATGGGACTCAAATGAGCCCACCCTGAATGTAGGAGATGTGGTTGGTAATGGAGTATCTCAAGGCAATATATACCATGGGACCATGTGATGGGCATGCAGTGAGAGTAAGAAAGCAAGTGAGTGGAAAGTATGGATGGGACAAAGAGAATGGGAGCAATACCAAATGATGAGAGAGTGTATATGGTAGACCTAATATGAAGAATTCCTTGGAGCTCATGTGGAGTCCCCTGTGTGATGGGTGACAGGTCTGGGGGACATAAAACCAAACAAATGTTTGAAGAAGGGTTGTGTTGATTGTGGTGGATTCATGGGTGTTGGAAACAGCAACAAAAGCATGGAATGTGAATTGATGGGATGAAAGAGAGACATGACAATGTGAATGATGCAAGTGCATGGCACCAAGAGGTTCCCTCATATACAAGGCACATATCTGATGGAACCTGTCCAACAATATAGGACATCTGCATGGAGTTGTGTATTGCACAAAATGGCAGATGAGCAAAATGTGTGATCTGTACATATTATGTAGAGGATGTCATGGTAGCATTAACTAGGGATGATGAAGCCATCCCCTGTTGATGCAGACCAATGCTCTGGATATGGAAAGGAATATGGAATATTGTGCAAATGGTCATCCAAGGGAAATGCATTGTTTGAACCATGCACATTGTTTAATCTAACCCATCCATAACCATCCATGAACTTCAGTAAAGTGGAATGTCCAGTGATGAAGGGTGATAGGAAAGCTAACAGTGTAAGAGGACTGTGATCACTACACATCGAGATAAGAAGAGAATGATAATATGTGTCATATACTGCAGGCATATAGATATAGATATAAGATATAAGATGAGAAGAGAAGGATAATATATGTGTCAGTAAATACTGCAGGCACATAAGAACAAGCATGGCATGACAGTAGTCATGGTCATATATCTCAGTCAGACAACACCAGTAAGGTAGTATTATTTATTGGTACATCGAACATTATGTTATTACAGATAGGATTTGAGCACTATGTTGATCACCAGAGACAGTGGTATGTCATTGAATAGAGATATAAGTGTGATTTGACAGTAGTCAAGGTCATATATCTCAGTCAGACAACACAAGTAAGGTGAGCGGTGTAGAGATGGAATAGTTAGTCACCCCGAATGAGGGCAGTTCAAGCAAAGGAAGTGCGAGCAAAGCTTTCGTCCCTAAAGGGGCCTCTAGGACTTAGTACTGGCACTGAGAACAACTCCTCTCAAGTGAGCAGAGATATGACGAGATGATCAGGACTCCTCTTCGAGTCTTTTACAGTGATGCACAAGACAGATGGTAAAAGTAGAATGTCTTTCTCGATTCCACACCCACCCGACTGTCTGCATGGGCTTAGTCAGCACCAGCAATTTCTGCCACTCTTCCTCTCGCTCCTAAGTCCCCAAACACACCCTCGTAACCTCGAATCCTTCCCCACACCTCTCGATCCTCTCATGCCCACTCTTGACCACCTTTCCCCGATCCGCTAGAGTCCCCTCGAGTTCACCCACTACCTCTCAAAACCTCATGTCTACTCCTCCAGACCCTCGGACCCCCCTCAAATCCTTGATCTCCTTCTATTCTCTTGGTTGGGGCTTCACCGCACCTACATCTGATGGGGGCTTTAGATAGCGACCATCCCTGGTCGTCACATTACACCTTACTTCGTCCGAAGCAAGGTCGAAACCTCGCCCGACTTCCAGACCAGTTTGAAACCTGGCTTGCGACCTTCGAAAGGAGCCTCAAGACTCTCGGGCACACTAGGTGGGGCACTACAAGGGTCCAGAGACTCGGATCGAGACCTCATTCAAGTCCAGATGCGCCATTGAGACCCAAGTATCTCGTTCAAGCTCTTCGAGCCTTAAATATCTATGAGCCTCGGTCAGTTCATCATGTAGCAGGGTAAAATAAAACAGAAAGAGTGTTGGCACCTCCCAAAAGTCAAACCAAGCCCTGCACACTTGTTACCATAGTGTCCCCCCCTTTGTGTGCTCAGGTTGTGGGCAATCACTTCCAGATATAGCCAGACATTGTTGATTTGATCACAGCCACATCAGTTCCCACACAGAAGTTGCTCTTCACGCCCAGCCTACTCCCCCCCCTTCTCTCCCTTCTCTCTCACTGCACCCTCATGTCATCCCCAAATGCTAGTCACCAGCCGCATCCCCCCTCATCTCCCGTCGCTAATGCCGAGTGTGCTCTGGCACTCGTTCGAGAGTTGACAGCGTCTGTTGGGGATGCCCTGGGCAGCAATGCGCTGTTGGCCCAGTTGGCCAGCTTCAAGGTACGTTGGCCCTCTTCTCCACCTCCCTCACTTTCTAACCTTTACAGGCTTCCCTCCGGAGTTCACAAGCTCCTGCTACCGCCTCCCCGTCTCTCCTCGAGTCCACCACGCCTTCTGTCTTCCCCGCCATCCCTTTCCCTTTCACACCCGTCCACCACGTCCACCCTCACCCCTTTGTCATCCCCCACCCAATCGCATCCCCTTCATGACCCCACCACCGAGCGCGACAAGCTCAACGAGCTCCCTACCATCACCACACCCCCTGCCAGCGCTGTCCTCTCCATTCCCACCGACTCCCCCCTGGCTTCATTTGCCCGACTCATCAATCCTCGTGCCGGGTCTCATCCAGACGTTGAGATGGAATGGTGCACGTTCTCGCCCGACTGGCACCTCGAATATGTCCCGCATGGCTTGACTGCCAGAGGGAATACTGTGTACCCCCCCACTGCCTGCTCCAGTTGCCTTGAAGGGAAGGCTGTTTGCAGCGGAATTGTTGGGGTGAAGTGTGCTTGTTGCAAGGTGAGACACACTGTCTGTTCACTATATGTAAGTCCCTTCCTTGCGCTCCCCTCGCTACCTCTCCTTCTCATCCCCTCCTCTAGCAAGACACCATTGAAGGTCGGGCTTGAGCCAAAGCACTCATCGCCGGGCATCGGTTTGTTGAAGGCCGTCCTGCCACTGAGGACCCTGTCAAGCCCAAGCCTGGCTCTACAAGAGCCACTCATCCCAGGAAGCGCATCTGTCTCCCCCTTCCCTCGTCTTCCAGCTCTTCAGCCTCAGACCACGCTCTGGTCTCCTCGACCCCTCATCCCTCACCTGCATCTGACAACTCGGCCCTCCCCATAGCCCTCGCCATTTGTGATGCGATCACAGCCACCATCAAAGCCTTTGATCAGACCCTCGAGGAGCAAGGTCTTTCCTCGAAGGCTCAGGGTAAACATCGCACCTGTGGTTAAGAAGAATTATTTGTCATCGTATCGTAGCATCTATCCCTCCCCCACACGAAGCTTCAACAGCTTCATTATGTATCTACAAAATCATTTTGTCAGCACAATATACTCTGGTCCCCCCCCCGCGATACTTTGATGAGTGAAAACAGGATTTTTTTTTTTTTTAATGGCATGAAGAGTCGAATGTGTTTATGTACGAAGTAAGTATTGACACTCTCACCGGGATTATCTTACTCATCCTCATCTAGATAATTCTCTTCGGGCCCTGCCATGTCATCAATCGAATCGTGCTCGATCTTGAGGAGCTCGGCCTCTGTCCTTCCCGTAAGCTCAAGGATTGAGATATCGACGTGTGACCTAGAGAAATAAGGTAGTAAGCGAAAGGCGGCATATCGAAGACGAGAGATGGAGCCATCGAGCTCTGTGAGGAGTTAAGCCCCTCCTCGAGTCTTTCTTAATACGACCATAGGCCCTAAGTATTGAGGCTTGGTCTTTCGATCCAGCTCCTTCTCCACCCTCGTGTTGCACACCAGCATGAGATCGCTAGGTGCGAACTCATGCACTCTTATCGAGCCCTTCACTCTGGCCTCAAACTCTTTTGCAGACCGACACCATGCGGCATATACCTGGTCTCGGACCCTCTCGAGATCTTCCTTTCTTCGTTTGAGTTGCCTACACCAGTGAGAAATCAGTTCCTCGGTTGAATACTTATCCTCATCCCAGTTCGTGAGGAAAGTAGCCTCAGCAAAGTCGAAAGGAAGCTGCGGCTCTATACCGTGTACCATCTGGTAAGGGGACAGTTTCATAGACTTCGCTATCATTACCCTCTCTGCCCAGAATACATAGGCTGCATGGCTAGCCCACTTCGACATATCTCCCTCGCAGGTCTTCACCAAGGCCTCTCGTACCGTAAGGTGTTGCCTCTTGATGATCCCGTTAGCTTGCGAGTTATACAGCGAGATCTTGATGTGATTGATTTTGTAGGTATGCGAGAGGAAATCGAGGGCTTGCACAAAGGCTGATCTGTTGTCAGTCACTATCTCGCCGACCACACCCCATCGACACAAGATCTGTTTGAAGATAAACTTTCCCAGTACTTTGCCTGTCTCGGAACGTAGCATTTGCCATTCAGGGTAAGCGGTCAGGGAACACCTAGCTTGAACGATAAATCTAAACCCGTTTGACTTTGGCAGATTCATCGAGTCCATATATGCCTTATAAAATAAGGGTTTGGGCATGGCTACGACTGGGGGAATATGGAGTTTATCCATTCTTCGAATCTGGCACTCGTGGCACGTCCAGACAAACCATTGTACATCTGAACTTATGGACGGCCACCAGAAACTGATCAGTAGTCTCATTTTAGTGGAGAACGTGCCTTTATGTCCCAAGCCATCGTGAGCTTGCCGCAACAGATCCAGTTGCTTCTCGTAGGGTGGTACTAGCTGGTGCTTCCCTTTTGCTTCCTGATGCCAGAGCTCGCCATCCTTGATGAAGAATCTGGTAGCATACCGTATCAATGCCTTGAATTGTGAGTCAGATAGTCCTGAGGGGCGTTCGCCAGTTTCAAGAAGGTGTCGAGCCAGCTCTAGCCTTTCATCCCACTCCTTTTCCCTTCGTGTCCTAGGAACTTCGACATCAGGCGAAGCATCTGTCCCATTGGATTGAGATGACACCACCTGGGCTGCAACGATCCCCTTCGATCTTCCTCCTGGCATTTCCCTCTCCTCAAACAAGCTTCCATGGATCAGCCGGCTCAAACCCCACTGCTCGAAATAAGTCTCCAGCTTCTCCCCTCTTTGCGGGTTGAAGACTTCGACAGTGAAGGCTCCCACATCATCAATCCAGTCCTCATACTCGTCATCCTTGATGGGGTCTTCTTCAGCTCGGGGTCACCTCGATAGCCCATCGGGACCCTTGTGTCGATCTGCAGGTACGTGGATCAGCTCGAATTCAAAGAGTAAGATACCTGTGATCCAGTGGTTGATGGATGCATTGGGTTGGAGATCGGGATTATTGATCATCCCTTTAATATACTTGGCGTCTACCTCGACTGCCAGATCCTTGACGCCGAAGATATAGTTGCACACGTCCCTCAAAGCCCGGAAGAGCCCGAAGAGCTCTAACTTCGCTTGACTGTACCGACTTTCCCAGTCGTTGAGAGCGATCGAGCCATACCTCGAAGGGTAATGCTTGCCATCTTCCCCGATCTGTAACAGTAAGTACCCTACTGCAATATGAGAAGTGTCGACGGCTAAGATAACCCTTCGACCCAATTTATAGTCGATGGGCCAAAGAGCCGGCAAATGCACTAGCACATCCTTCAAATCATCCATGGCCTCCTTGTGTTCCTGCTCGAACCGGAAGAAAACTCCTTTCTTCATGAGCTCGATCAGGGGTCTCACTTTCTTCGTGAAGTCCTTGATGAAGATTTGGCAATAACTGCATAGTCCCAAAAACCCACAGACTTCTGTAACGTTAGTGCAGTATGGCCAGTCCCGAATTTTCTGGACTTTGGACTCATCTGGAATCCTGCCCTCGAAGGACACCTTATGCCCTACCACCACTATCGAAGGTGCCACTACCACAAACTTCCTCACTGACACAGTGCCACCGACATACTTGATACGCTGTAGCACCCTATTGGTGTTCCCAAGGTGCTCCCAGATGAATCTCCAAATCCCTGGGTTTCCCTCGATTGTCTCATAAGTCCCATCCTCCTTTGGGTAGCATGTTCTCGGTCCCTTCACAGGGATGTCATCGATGAACAGCATAGTAACCTTGGGAGTTTCATCTTGCAGAGTGAACGAGACGTCTCCGTGAAAGACTTGTACTGCATTTGTGTACCCCATAGGCAGCTTCATCAATTGAAATGTCCCAATCGGCATTTGGAACATCATGAGGTCTCGATAGTCCTCGTGAATGACTCAATGGTCATAGCCTACCATCAAATCATACATGCTGAATACCGCATGCCCAGCAAAGGCTTCTGCAATACTATCGATGTGTGGGGGCACTGCCAAATCCTGAATTGAGACTGCATTCAGCGGCTGCAGATCATGAACAAGACGTAGCGATTTCCCATCCTTCTTCACCACACAGCACCATCTCGATCTGTACAAGGATGTCGAAGGTTCGTAGACTCCAGCCGCGATTTTCTCCTTGATGATCCTGACGACATCCAAGTAGATTGCAGGTGGTATCGGAATATTTCTATACACCCACGGCTTGTGGGGTATAGTAGGGATCTTGAGAGGAGGAAAGATATCTTCTCTAAATGTCCCTTGCTTGCTTGCGTCCCACGCAAAAGCCGTCTTGTGAGCTCGAACGAGCCACTTGATGAGCTTCAGCTCCTCAGGCCAGAGGAATCCTCCAGGGTCCCAGTCAAACTTCTCCCCCCTTTCCTTCGTTAATCTCTTTCCAGGTTCCCAGTCCGGGGGTTGTAATGGCAACTGAGGTAAGTCCACTAATGGATCTCCCACCATCTTCCTCTCCACTCTAAATTCCACAGGGGTATTGGTCACCACAGGGCGAACCTTCTTAGCCACCAGCTTATACTTGAAGATGCAGAGGTCTGGGCCTTCGTCCTGGAAGCCATCGGTCAGCGACTGAACCACGTACGAGCTCGAAAATAAACTTGAGGACTCGGCATCCTCCTCATGAATAATCTGGGGGGTATCCACGTTCCCCCACTTCTCCTCGAAAGAGCCTCGCTGGTCCTTCCTGACCCGATCCCCCTCCAGTCCCTCGGCCTGCCCTCGCAACTCAGCCTTCATCTCCGATTCCCAATTCTCTCCTTCTCGAACCCCATTCGGCAACTGCACGCATGATCCATTTTCCCTCATTAAGTTCTTCGTCCCCATGTCTTCATTTCCCCCTTTCCGTTCTGAGCCAATCGATGCCTCTAAATCTGGCTTCGATGCTGAGATATGTACACGTTTGTGTATACACAAGTTTCGCTTAAAATCATATACGTTCCATCCATTGCTGTACACCGCTATAGGCTGAGCTAGATAGCCCGACATTACAGGGGTGGCCATTCCCATCCATACGTCTCCTTGTTGGCAATTCGAATCCCTGATGATGTCTAAAAACTCTTCTCGATCTTGATCTCCTTCACAATCCTCAGCCCATTCCCCATTCAACGATGGTACTCTGCATGTGCAATGGGGTCTCAGAATTGCAGCGCCCTCACATATCATCCTTGCTGATGAGGGGTTACTGTTATATGCCTTCCCGAGCCTGGCTCGATGATTTCTACCTTCTGGTCACCATTGGGGAAGTCTTCAGTCTTCGCTCGAAGAGCACACGTGAAGGGCCGTCTGAGTAGAATATCGAAGGTGGCATTTTTAACCACCTGGACAGGTATGCACACCGTCACCCCTCCGAAGTCAATGGGGCAGTCGCTGATGACTCCTTCAGTCTCCTCTCTCCCTTTATTCGCCGTCTCCATCGTGATACTGCTGTCTTTCTCGACAGGGAGCCGAAGCACCTCTGCGATCTCCTTTCTTAATGCTACGATCTGCGACCCACTATCCAAAATCCCTTCAACGATGACCTGCCCTGCAACTTCAACAGCTACAAAGGTCAGAGGCATCATTGACAGCCTCTGGATCTCTGGCTCTTCCTTCTTGCATTCAACACTCACCACCTGGGCCTCCTTGGTCTCTGCCTCAACCCGATCTTCCCTGTCTTCGGTCTTGACTGCAGCTAATGCACCAGCCGGGGGACTGTTGGCAGGCACTCTCTTGACCGAGGTGTACTCCCACACGACTTTCTGGATCGGTTTGAGGGCCAGCAGGTCCCTCACAGGTATTGGAACTCTCAGGTCGAGCATGGTACCGAAGGTTTTCTGTTCCACACCAGGGACATCCGCAGGTGCTCCGTAACAGAAGGTAGAACTTCCGGGTACTGCTCGAGGATCATTCGAGATGTTCGAGGACCTCTCTGCCTGCTTCCCTTTGCCCTTCGAGGGCACCTCTTTCGACGTTGCCAGCCCTGGATTCTTCGAGGGGGCGCTCGGTATCATAACTCCATCAAACCTCTGCCTGTGCTGGGACTGGTCCCTCTCATTAACAGCCAGGGCGTACTCGAGGCCGGCTTCCCGCTGGTCGAGATCCTCTTGGGAGACCCAAACTCCCTCTTCTTCATCGCCTGAAAGTACTTCCTCGATTCTCACTGTTGTCGCCATCTGCGCTGAGGCTAGGTTCGGCTCTTGGCTCTCAACTACGAACAGATGTGCTCCCTGGGTGCTGGCTTCTGGTCTCGGGGTGGCTGTGGCCTCTCCTCCCACTCTGCCCCCTGCTGGGCCATGTTCCTCCAACCAGTGATCAATCTCCACCTTCCATGACCCATTTGTCCGATGAACTGGTGTGCCATCAGGGTAACAGATTTGCCCATTGACGATCTGGCATTTCCCTTCTCTCAGGTAATTTGACTGCAACTGGCAATACGATGCCTGATGACCGACTAGGAAACAGAAGTAGCAGAGACAGTCTGCAGGATTTCCTCATCCCGCAAACTGATTACCGCCTTCAACGCTGCCCATTGCGGCTCGTTGCACAGCCGCCTCGGCTCGAACCTGTGGTTGCCACTGAACTAACTCCTGGGTGACCCGAGTCGCCTCTTCACCTCCTGAGAGCTGCACTACTCCCCTCTTCGCTGTCTTACTCCTTGTCATCTTAAACCTGTTGTGCATCAAGAATTTCAACTCTGCTATGACACAGTCCAGGGGCCATGGTTCTTTGCTTGAGCGGATCCCGAAGCGGAACTTCAGGTTCAAGAGTACCTCTCGTTTGAGCTCGGGGTCGAGACCTTCGAGGATGTATCCATCGAAATCGTCTGAGGTGATCTTCCTTTTGTTGAAGAGGTACCTCGCAATCTCATAATATTTGTGGAAATATTTGCCCAGATCCTCCTCAGTTTCGATATCCTTCCCCATCTGCTCCTTCACCAAGTTGTACAAGTCCTGTTTCACGAAGGTCTTTTCTAACCTCGAAGCCCCCAGATAGATCTCAACGAGGTTCTTAACAAAGTCATTCCAATTGGCCGGTCCCTGCTCCACGATGGCATTCCAAAGGGTTACCACATCCTTGTCAAGGTACCAGCACGCCCACTTAATCCACTCTCTCTCTTTATTACATCCTGCTCCCTCACACAAGAACTGGATTTCCCTGAGATAACCCACAAGGTCCTGCACTTTTCCTGAAAACTTTGGCACCTTGGGCGACCCTCGATGTGGCATCTTGTCAAGAGGCTTGGGGGCTCTTGAGTCTGCGATCCCTCTCCCCAACATCTCCAGTACTGCCTGTGCCTCCGACTCTCTGCTCCCGTGTGCCCTTTCGTAGGGGCGTGCTTCTTGAGGCCTTCTCTCTTCCCACAATCTGCCAAAACTCTCGAGGGCCCTCCTCAGTGGTTCGATGGGTTCTGATAGCTGACGCCTCATTGTCTCAGGGTATGTTTCCTCTCTCCTCATCACTGCCAGCCTCTCCTCTCTACTCCTCAGTCTTTCCAAGTTGTAGTAACCCTCGCGTGCCCCACCTCTACCATACTCAGGCCTACCATGAGAACGAGACCTCGCACAGAGGTAGTGATGCAGGGGCTGTCTGTAATAGTCTGCATTGGTTGGGGTAATGGGTCTTTGGTTCCAAGGAGGTGAGAGTTCCTGTTGGTAATGCCTATCGTGTGGGGATCGACTTTCCTGCAAGCACCTTCTAGAACGAGACTGAGGTCGCTCGACAGGGTAATCTCGGTCGAAGATATCTCCCTGAGGGCGTGAGCGCCCTCATTCCTCCCATGCAAAGATCTGTCTCCTCTCCACGTCCAGCACAGCTCTATCTTCAAATGCCTCTCGAGGCAGGGGCCTCAGATCGATGAGGTTTTCTCCTCTGTATGGTGGCGATTGTCTTCGATCATAAGGATCAGCCTCTCTTCTCATAATCCTGGCCTCTGGCCACATGTCCCTCGCATCCCGTGCGAGTGGTGAGTACAGTCTCGGTGGTGAGCCCCTTTGCTCACCTGGCCTTGGAGAATTGCATCCTCCTTCCGAGTACTGCAGTGGCGGAAATCCTCGTGGGTTCGCCATGATGTTCTCTAAGTTGTGTACAATTGTGTTGGGTATGGGAGTCGGTGGGGATAATGAGTCTCATAAGATCTGAGCTGCTTCTTCAGCTGAGTTTGAGTCCTCCTCTGGTGAGGACGCTATTAGTGGGGATGGGGACCTGTAAGCTGTGAACAGTGCCTCAGGCTGATTTGACGTAGTCAGTAGAGCTGGTGAATCTGTGACACGAGCGCTGGTGTGTGGCAAAGCTGACAGAGCTGCCAGTGAAATGGAAACTGGGACTAGCGTCGGTGACGTGGCAGATGGTAACGATGGAGCAATGCTCGCTGGGGATGGTATATCTGCATTACTCGGGTTAATTAGTGACTCTGTCTCGAGGACTTCTCTCAATCTTCTTTGTCTTTCTTCTTCAGCAACGCGAGCCGCAGTTCTGCAGAGAGTGTACCTGTGTGCCAGAATTCCTAAAGAAGCCCCTCACGGTGGGCTCCAGATGTAGAGATGGAATAGTTAGTCACCCTGAACGAGGGCAGTTTGAGCAAAGGAAGTGTGAGCAAAGCTTTCATCCCTAAAGGGGCCTCTAGGACTTAGTACTGGCACTGAGAACAACTCCTCTCGAGTGAGCAGAGATATGATGAGATGATCAGGACTCCTCTTCGAGTCTTTTACAGTGATGCACAAGATGGATGGTAAAAGTAGAATGTCTTTCTCGATTCCACACCCACCTGACTGTCTGCACAGGCTTAGTCAGTGCCAGCAATTTCTGCCACTCTTCCTCTCGCTCCTAAGTCCCCAAACACACCCTCATAACCTCGAATCCTTCCCCACACCTCTCGATCCTCTCGTGCCCACTCTTGACCACCTTTCCCCGATCCACTAGAGTCCCCTCGAGTTCACCCACTACCTCTCAAAACCTCACATCTACTCCTCCAGACCCTCGGACCCCCCTCAAATCCTCGATCTCCTTCTATTCTCTTGGTTGGGGCTTCGCCACACCTACAGTGGTATGTCGAACATGATCTTATTACAGATAGGATTTGGCTGCTGTGTTGATCACCAGAGACAGTTGTACATGAAATACAGATATAAGGCAAGTTATGATATGTGTCAGAATGGATGGTGAGTTTGCCATTGAAGTATGTGATGTGGAAGATGTCATGCTAGTCAAACCATACCTGAACCAACTGAATTATTCAATTGAATTGTGGCAAGTTTTAAGGAGGTTGGTAATAAATTTTCATTGTCATCCACACCCACACCATATGCTAGGAATAATACATTGCAGTGTTGACAAATTCCATGGAAGGCAACAATGATGAGGTGTGGTTCTTGTGAGTGATTTTCTGACATGGAAGGGAGATTATTCTGATGAAGGTGATGACCACAAAGGGACAATGACTACATCATGGAGGATGAGATGGGAGAAGCAGAGGAGCAGCTTGTGGATGAGGGGGAACACAACATTCCATTCAATGTTGCTGACGTTCCACAGCAGCTGGTGACAGCAGATGCACACACTCAAAGGGAGGTACATCTTGGGCTGTATGAGCAGCAGCCAGCAAGTGGACAAGACCATGTGATGAAGTTCAAGGCAAGTGGGGTGAAGGGGATGCAGATGAGCACATTGAAGTTGATGCATGACAACAAATGAGGGATGGCAGCTGTAGGGCTTCTGAGGCAGCAGCATCAGATAATGATGGATGGTGAGTATATGGTGGACGTGAATGGGGCTAACATGGTTGCACATGTGGGACTGCACTACCTGGACTACATTCTCTATGTAGGGTCTAGGTGAGGAATGGATGCAGTGATTCCATGATCGGAGGTGGACCACCACTGGAATGCAAAGCTACAGCTGAACCTGTCGACACGACTGTGGCCAGACACACAAATGTGAGCGCTTCCATTCAACCCTCAAGGACAGATGATGGCGCTGGGGACATGTATGGATGAGCAGCTATGGGTAGTGATGGTGCTGAACAAGTACTTTGAGGAGGGATATGGAGAGAATAGGGAAGAGGAAGTTCCAGTGTTGGAAACAAAGACAATGGTGCTGTCTACAGAGCATTGGTATATGATGATCATGTTCATCACACAGGTGCTGGACTCAATGCAACATGAAGACATCCACTGCATGGTGGAGTATCCAGAGCTGCTGACATTGGAGTCAATCAAGGCATTGATGGAAGTTCTGTGAGTAGTACCCTAACCCTCAGAAATGATTGCAGAGATGGTGCGCATATGGGGAAGGAGGATATTTGCACATGATGTTGGTTGACTGACATGTCTGGAATACACCATGTGACGATGGTGTTGAAATATGATCATATGATCAGGCTGTGCATTTCCCTGGACATGCCATTTGTGCGATGGAGAGCAAGCATTATTGCTATCATGTGAACCACATTCATGTTGCAATTTCTGACTAGACATCTATCACAGAGGTTGCTTCAACAAATGGCATCGGAACATCAAGCTAAGGCTGAACAACATGAAGGCATTCCATGGACATTTCATGAACAGCTGGGTGGAATGGGTGAGGAAAGCACCAGCATCATGGAAGTGAGATGGGTTCCTGATGGAGAACATGCCTGTGGGAGTGTGCCTGCAGTATGGGCAAAACCAACCAATCATGGTGTCTCAAGCAGTAGAGGAGGAGAGGACGAACTGGAGCAGGGATCATGATTTCAGGTACATCTGACAGATATCATTCTCCCTTGCAATGCATATCAGGTGAGAGAGGATGTGGCATGACATGTGGAATATGACTGATGAGAAGGTGGGCATGGCAGTTATTTGGAGGTGCAGAGGTGGCACAAGGTGTCTTTGGAGAGGATCACTCAGAACCATGGAGAGGTATATGACAAACCTGAGCATGACACATCAAGAGTAGCAATGGACCTGAGGGAGCTTGACCTTTTGGATGATGATGGGTATGAGATCAATGTGTACAACAAGGCTGGCTGGTGAGTACTGAGGTGGGTTCCAAAGGAATTGGAATCATGTAGGGCACTGCTGGACTTGGACAAGGTGCATGAGCTGTTCCAGGGGAGGGATGAGGTGCATGGAGAGATGACAAATGAGGTGGAGTTCTGGGTGTATCCACTGGCATTCATGTGGAAGTATGGGAATGTGAAGGCACATGGGATCATACTGAACATGGCTGCACACATTGGAAAATTGAACGAGTCAATCTTCAGAGGAGGGATGGAAGATGATGACATGGAGGTGGATGAAGGTGGAGAGGAGAGAGTGGGGCTGGCAAGGTGAAACCCAGTGATCCATGGAATAGCATTGCAGATATATAACTCATTGTCACATCAGGTGCAAAACAAAGCAAAGTTCCATTCAGTTCAGCTTGGGATGATGACAAGTGCATTGGCTGGAGCAGGGATTGAGATGGTGGGTGGACAGTGTCAGTGGGAGAAGTGGATAGAATTCTGCAATGGGGGGTTTCCACATGAACAATACAGTCAGAAGGTGACAGGGGATGGGCAGCCACAGGACCTATGATTCAAAAACATGTATATGGTGGAACTGACATGGATTTGAGAAGAGTTACAGAATGGGTGGCAAGGACAAGAGGATGGATATGTGGTGGATGGGATGGTTGACTTATATGTGCAGGTCAATCTATGAGGAGATCATATGTCCACTTCTGAAGGCATGGAGCCACCTGCAAGTGTTGGGACCTATCAAGGACAGCTTGAAATTGTTCAAGGCTGATGTAAGTGATGGGGAGTGGTATGAGGGACAAGGGGTGGCAGCTGATGGGATGGATTTCAGATCATTCTGGAACTGTTCAAATGTGTGACATATCCAGTGACTACACTGATGGAAATGATTTGGGTGAAGCACAAGCAAGATTTAGAAGACAAGAGGAGCATTGACACATGCACAATCGAAGTGGTGTCTATGTTAGAGTGAACATTGAATTTCACACACATGGGGAATGCTGCAGCGCTGTTGACAAGGCTGATGGATTGGGCATGGCTATCACTTGGACTGCTGAGTGACAGGTTCCCAGCATTGTCAGACATGTTCATTGCACATGGAGCACTGTCAATGGGGCAGGTGACAGTGAGGCGGCATGAGTGGCCTGTGGAAGCAGAGACATGGTGGCCAATGATGTCCTTGAAGCAGGCACAGCAGTTGACATATGGCAAAGTGCATTATGAGGTAAGCATGAGCAATGATGATGTGATTTGGAAGCATACCAGATGGATGATGTGGGGTGATGCAATCACTGAAATTGCACAAAGTGCAAGGAAGGCCACATGGGCAGGACAGAGCCATCTGACATGGGATGAGTATGGTCATTCTCTGGGTGCATTTTTCTTGGCAGATGTTTTGTGCAATGTGATGCTCACTGATGATGATCACGTTTCAGGCATACAAGGCCAAGTTCACAATCAAACTGGCCATTGAGAACCTTCTGCCAAATGCCTACTCACATATAAGCAATGCCTTGTTCAGACAAGCATGCTATGCTGTGGACATGGCATTCAGAGTATACTTTGACAATGTAAAGAAGCTTGTGAGGGAGGGGGTGACTGCTGGAACCATGGCACACTTGCACTCAGAAGATCAGCTGACATGACAATCTGCATGGGAGAGACTTACAGCACTGGGCTGTTGGATGGATGAGAGATACCCTCTTTCATATATGCCAGGGATCTTGTCAAATCTTCTGCAGGTGATCCTTGTGCCAAACAAACAAAAATTCGAGTTGACGACATCAATGCTTGGGAAGAAGCTGACAAGTTTCATTGCAGACATCGTGATCAAGCAGTGCAGCAAGGATATGGCACACAACATCCCACTGTTCATCAAAGGAGGAAACTTCATCCATGTGGCTTGAGTGGCAGTGGAGGAGATGAAGAAAGCAGGGACTCATGCTGGGCACTCAGGGGGAGAGCTTACAGGATTTGTGGCAGATGTGATATGTGCAGCATGTGAACACCTGAAGATCAACCATGTCCCATGGTCTCATAACCCGACTGGTGGGGCTGGACAGCCATCCAATGTGGTGGTGCATGAGGTGTGGTTGAATCTGGGTGGGCAGGCACCTCCAGTGATGGGATCACAATCGATGAATGTACCTGCACAACAGTTGAACTTGGTGATGGCATACCAAGCATTGCAGGCGATCCAAGCAGGGGATGCTCATGGGGAGTGGTGTGTGATGGATGTGCAACTGACCTCGTTCAACACAGTGCTGCACAAGATCAACTTACCAAGTGACTGGGCACTAGCACACATCAAAGCAGAAGGGATGCCTGAATATATCTTGGATGGGTAGCATTTCATGCAGAATACATATGATGGGGCAAAGCCATTGCATCAGCTGGCAATGATATGTGCAATCCTCTGTGCAGGACTGTTGCTGAGCATCTTCTCACTGAAGAATCAAATGTATCCATGGTCAAAGGTGCAATATGGAGAATATTTGGAGAAGCTGGACTGGGTGGAATGAGAGTGGAAGGGGAACAAGCAGCATGGACGATTCATCATGATGGTGTCAGGATTTATCATCTGCCTGTATGAGGCAAACTCACCAATTTCACAATGAGTGCGAAGCCATGGAGACCTGAAGGAATGGTGGGCAAAGCATAGTACATGTGGGGCGAGCGACATGTGGAGATGATGTGTTTGCTGACTGGGCAGGACTTTGCAGCTGTGAAGGGGATCAACACGTTCCTGCTAGTGCGTCTTGGATTGGTGTCGATCGAAACAGCAAGTGGATTCTGGTCTGCAAAGTGGACAGTGGACATCAAGCCATGTGGTGGAGATAAGATTGTAATGTGACATGTGGAGGCAGTGCAACTCATGAAGAGTGGGGGGATGTATGGAGGGTTTGATGCAGTTCAGTACTTGGCAGGTATGAAGGCAGCAAAGATACTTCAAATGAATCAATTCATGACAGCGCAGGCACTACCAGTTATGACAGAAGCCAGTACATCATCAAAGAGGAGGAGAGGGGAATGGGACAAAGGGGATGATGATGAAGGGATCATTCCATGCAGGAGTCATGGCATGCAATGGAAGGCATCATGTCACAACTGAGCAAAAGATGCATTGTCATATGATCAATTAATCTACAGCATAATATATCGTGGTCGACATGCACATAATCATAACCAATACATTTGTTCAACATGAAGCTGTGATCAGACATGGAAGGTTCGATATTTGGGCATTGATCTTCACAGAGAATGTAGACATCTGCCAACCATGGGCAGAACAGAACATGTTCTCAATCATGCATTTGACAGAAGATTCCATTTGTGCAAAATAGGCACTGGCTGATTGGATTGCATGCCAAGTTCATGTATGTATATTCGACCAGTCATCAAACAAATATGATAGATGTGTTGTGGTTTGTTGGCAGATAGCAATGGGACATCCACAAGTGAGTGGAACTGATTTTAATACATATGATGGCATCGATGTTTCTCGCTTGACATGGCACATGATGTGATACAGCATCAGTATTCAGACATATATGCCCATGTTGTACAGGCATGTTATGGTCGATCTAAGTAAATGGATAGGCTTCCAGTGGCATTCTCACGAACTGGCGGCAACATCAGAATCTATTGATGTGAACCATCCATCCATATGATAGTTTAAATCGTCGATAGCAGAGTGTGATGGAATATTCTATGACGTTTGAAACTCAAATTGCACATCATTCAGGTGCACATTGTAGACTCATCTTTCAAATTGTACTATGGATTAGTAACAACACATGAGGCTAATAATCTCCTCTTGGCCCCAGAGCCTCTGGGGCACTGTGACATCTTTTGGTGATGTCTTTTGGTGATGTCTCTGTGACATCTTTTGGTGATGTCTTTTGGTGACATCTCTGTGATGTCTTTTGGTGACACCTTTTGGTGATGTCTCTGCAACATCTTTTGGTGATGTCTTTTGGCGATGTCTTTTGGTGACATCTTTTGGTAATGTCTCTGCAACATCTTTTGGTGACATCTTTTGGTGACGTCTTTTGGTGATGTCTCTGCAAGATCTTTTGGTGATGTCTTTTGGTGACATCTTTTGGTGACGTCTCTGTGATGTCTTTTGGTGATGTCTCTGCAACATCTTTTGGTGATGTCTCTGCAACATCTTTTGGTGATGTCTTTTGGTGACATCTCTGCGACATCTTTTGGTGACATCTTTTGGTGATGTCTCTGTGATGTCTTTTGGTGACATCTTTTGGTGATGTCTCTGCAACATCTTTTGGTGATGTCTTTTGGTGATGTCTTTTGGTGATGTCTCTGCAATGTCTTTTGGTGACATCTTTTGGTGATGTCTTTTGGTGATGTCTCTGCAAGATCTTTTGGTGACATCTTTTGGTGACATCTTTTGGTGATGTCTCTGTGATGTCTTTTGGTGATGTCTCTGCAATGTCTTTTGGTGACATCTTTTGGTGACGTCTCTGCAATGTCTTTTGGTGATGTCTTTTGGTGATGTCTCTGCAATGTCTTTTGGTGACATCTCTGCAACATCTTTTGGTGATGTCTTTTGGTGATGTCTCTGTGATGTCTTTTGGTGATGTCTTTTGGTGACATCTCTGCAACATCTTTTGGTGACATCTTTTGGTGACATCTTTTGGTGACATCTCTGCAATGTCTTTTGGTGATGTCTCTGTGACATCTTTTGGTGATGTCTTTTGGTGATGTCTCTGTGACATCTTTTGGTGACATCTTTGGTGACATCTCTAGGCACTCTGCACAACTCATCGATGAGTTATGCAGACACTAGTCAAGTGTACTAAGAGTAATGGAGGTGCCAAGACAGTAAGCAAGTGGTCACCACATACCAAAGGAGTGTGCTTCATTGGTGAGCTCTTAGCTACATATTATACAGTATATGCACAGTGAGGGAAAAAAACCAGTGTTTACTAAATAAAACATTGAAAAAGTGGGTACTATGTTTCAAAACAAAAAGAGAACATGGTAAATATATTTAATCTGCTTAAACATAGTATCTCTTTCTTTCACATTCTTTTACTGTTTGTGGTTCAAGTATTGGATAATGCCTCCAGTGTGCAAGCATTCAAAATATAGCATAGTATGTTGACTCAATCCAGGCCTCAATGGTGAATATCCTCTACATACTGGTCCCATCCACCCTAACTTCACAACTTTGCAAGGTGCAGATTTGTGTGAATCTGACCTTATATTTGAACAACTTGTAGGAGTGGGATTTATGTGAGTGAATATGATGTCTGTGGTACAATGTTCAGAATTATGCATGGTGTTCAGTTTTCTGGGATGCAATGTAGTTAATTCAACAGTCCCACTATGACTTGCACAACTTTGCAAGGTGCAGATTTGTGTGACATTGGAGCTCTCATTTGAACAGCATAACATGTGTAGGAGTCAGGGTTTAGAATTGTGTATGTATAAGCTGGTGTTGACTGCAGTGCAGCAGATGTATTTCCACATTCACTCCCTGCTAAATTGCACAACTTTGCAAGGTGCAAGTTGTGTGATATTCAGGTCATGGCTCAAAGTGTCATCTGGAACCCTAACACCACAAGCATTTCACAATTTTTCATGCCAAAATAGGTTGAAAAAATTGAAAGAACAGATACTCTTTTATTTGGGCTGTGTTCACAGAAAAGATGCAAATATAATATTTTGTTTTCTTTGTCTTTTTTGTGGAAAAACATGAATTGATGGTAGTGCTGATTAGCCTATACAATAATGGGTATTACCATCAATCAATGTTTTGTGGCAAGTTATGCAAAGAAAAGAAAATATTATTTTTGCCTTTTCCCTGTGAAAACACCTGTCAAAAAACAGTATCACTTTCTTCAATTCTTTCAGCATTTTTTCTCAAGAAAAATTGTGAAATGCTTGCAGTGTAACCTGGCATGAAGGGTATTACCAAAAGTGGGTTAGAATCATGATCACCTACCCCTCCATAACTAGACATCATCATTGAGTAGAATTCTGAGAATTGCATGAAGTTGGCATGCCAGTAATGCATGCCTGCAGTGTTGAACTGTGTCAACATTTCCCATACATAGTCTTGCCTCAGCAACTCTCTCTGCTTCAAGGTGTTCCCTTTGGATTTGGGAACCAATTTCACCTGCTGGTAATCAGACCCCTGTGCTTTCATTATCTTGAAGAGTTGGATAAGCCCCTCCATTGGCAATTCCATATATATGTGCTTCATCTCGTTCTGCAAGATGTGCAGGGCCAGAGATTTGTCAATCATACCTGTGGGAAGTATCAGCAACATACCCAGTGCAATGCATACATAGTCCATGAAATGGCCCTTGCCATACATGCATATCTGTACATGGAGTGATTTGCATGGATCAGCCACCAACACTCATATATAGACACATTGAATGCTTACCCAGCATTTATTGAAGTGGTACTGACCATGCAAAATATTGGATAGCATGTTTTGTGCACCAGAAGACCCATTCAGAGAAGAACATGACACTTACTATCATCAAACAGAGACACCAGCCATGATCCCTTCCAATGCATCCTTCTCTTTCTTCCCTCCCTCATTCCATTATTTCAGTTCATTTTCATCCATGTTGTCTGGGTCTTGTTTTTGAATAGAACATTCTTTTGCAATGTATTCATTCAGCTGTGCTCACTTCTTCTCCAGCCAAATCTCAAGAGCAGCAATGCGATGCTGTCCTCCAGCTGCAGGCAGATTCCAGTTGGGGGGAGCATCATCTCTTACTTGAAGAATGGGGATGGCAGTTTTGCTAGATACTTCTGTCATGTACATACCATGCTTGATCAGATTCTTTGGCACAATGAGGGGGATTGTGTGTGCAAGGTTGAATTGATCAACTGAATTCACCTGGAATGATTCCATGTGTCATGATCTGTGATTTAATCAGTAGTTGAGGGTTCCATTTACCAAACTGCAATCTATCACAGAATTTTAGTATGTCAAGCATCACATACCCTATCATCGCATTCTTAATCTTCTCATTCTTCAAATTGAGTTGTTCTATTGTCTCCTCCAGTTTCAGTGTCTTCTGTTTGGTCTGGTCCATGAGAAGCATATCTTCCACCCACTTCTGTTGTCATCATTGCAAGTCACCATGTCATCAGTCTTTAAGTATATCATATACACACCTTGCTCCCTTCACCTGATTTGGCCTTTGTCTCTGATGATTTACTCTTTCCCTTCGACCCTTTGGGTGGCATGGTGGACTCGATGTTGGTTGGTTGTGTGATCAAAGTTGATTCTTGATCTTGGTATATAATATTCTGATATGTCACATCCATCACATTCCTCTATGTCAGGATCAAAACATTCTTGTGTGTTCTGTTGTCCTTATCTATATTAAATTGTAGTTATTGAGTGTGATTTGATATTTCAGTGCATTTATTGATTATCACTCTCCAATGGAATCCTTTTCATTGGTGTGATTTGATTGATGGATATATTTGCATATTTAGTTAGGTGCATAGCATTGTATGCTATGCAAGAAGAGGTTCTCATTCATTGTGATATATGAATGTTTTTCACAATTTATCTGCATCATTTATTTGCACAAATCCAACATTGTGCTGGACTATGATACCCACATATATATATAGACATGATTGACATCACTGATATGGGATTGATGGTATCATTTTGGTCTACAGTTTAAAAAATACAACATCAATCTATCTTTAGAAGACACATGCTATTTATATATTTGTTATATTTCCCCCAGTAGTCAGTCTGCACAAATCATGCTGTTGACATATTTGCACAAATGGACTAGCAGATGGCAGACACCTTTTTCACCCTAATCATGTCTACAAAAACATATAGATAAATTGCTTGAAGATGTCTTGCATGATCCCATGTGATATGTTGTTCTTATCACAAGTCAGGTGTATCATTGATTTGCACAGATGACACATGGTATCAGATGTGGTACAGGGATGATATCTCCAAATATGTGGTTGACATTACTGAAATGGGATGCATGACATCATATTTGACCTATGGTTTTCAAATTCTAATATCTAATCTGTGTTTAGACATTAATCACTATATATCACTGGGGGCAAAAACCAATGTTTAGTAAATGAAACATTGAAAAAGCAGATACTATGTTTCAAAACACAAAGAGAACATGGTAAAAATATTTTATCTTCTTAAATATAGTATCTCTTTCTTTCATGTTCTTTTGCTGTTTGTGGCTCAAATATTGGACAATGCCTCCAGTGTATGTTAAATCCAATGTTTGTGCATAGTCATTCAGCACAAACCATACCACTGACAACTTTGTGCAGATTGACACCTACCCAATCACCCACCAATGGCATCCTTTTCATTGGCACAAATCACATGATAGCTATGTTTGTGTATTTAGTTTGTTGCTCAATATTGTATGTTATGTGTGAACATATTCCCATTCTTTTTAATACATGGGTGTTTTCACAATTTATGTGCACCATTTGTTTGCACACATACAATGTTTTCCTGGACTATGATACCTGCATATAATATCTATATAGACATGGTTGCCACCATGGATAATGGATTTATGACAACATTTTGATCTGCAGTTTACAAAATATAACATCAATCTGTCTTTAGACACCACATGCTATTTATATATTCAATATATTTTCACCTTTAGTCATTCTGTGCAAATCATGCAGCCATCATATTTGTGCAAATGGACTAGCAGAGGACAGATACCCTACTTTCACCTAGTTTGACACTAACCATGTTTACAAAAACATATAGAATGTTGTCAGTGGTGAAGAGGCATGTTTTGTTGACAAACAGATGGGATTGATATAGCTGGAGGATCTCTGGCTGGTGTCAATAGCAAAGATAGGCAGCAAGTTCTGCAAATGGCCAAGCTAGTGCAAGAAATTGGATGAGCAAGTCTCCAGTCAGTGCATCCAGTGCATGGGGAATGAGTTTCTCCTGGCCAGTCATGGCAGCTGACTTGTGGTAGCAGCATAGGAGAGCCACATGCTTGCCCAGGATGACAACACTTTGCTGGGGTCATTCCTTGGTACTGCAGAAGGTAAGAGGTGTCAGCTCTGTACCATGCCCTGGTACACCACTGAGGGTTTCACAACATAGCAGGAGCTGGCCTTTAAAGTCTGCATAGTCCTGCAACCAACCCTGCAGTGCACCCATGTCCCAGATCATCCTGCCATTCCTCCACACTCCAAATTGGCCTGCCACTGAGGGATCTGTGAGGAACTTGTTACCCAAGGCATCACAGTCAATGAAGCAGGTGTTTCATCTGTCTGTGAGGAAAGAGTAGCCAACATCTTGGTTGCCAAGGTCATCTGCAAGGGCATCATAAGATACATGTATCTTAATTCCCCTCAGTACTTTCTTCTCCCAGAGATCAATGATTGATGTTGCATTGGCAGCAAACATGGAGTGAAGGCTATTCAGATGGATTGAATGCTCCCTGTAGAGCAGTTCTGTCCACCATTTGTTGTCTGTCCACCAAATGCAAGGTAGAGACATTGTCTGGAAAGCAATGGCAGAGGCACAATGTTGCAAGGACCTGATGTGGCTGAATAGGGAGTTTGTATGTTCTGTAAACCAACACTGGAGGGCATCACATGCCATCTCATCATTCTCCCCAAAACTGGCCACAGAGAGCTGCTTCAGTTCCTTTAGACAGACCAAGCAAACACAGTATTCAAGCTGGGCAAGTATCCCAGTCACCACAACTGGCTCCTTGTGCTTCCCATCTCTGTCCAATGTGAGCAGAGCTAGTACCCTTTCTGTTGGACAGGGAATCAGATTGTTCCTGGTCTTGACCCACTTTGACATCCACAGTGCAGTCAATACCTCATGAATCCTGTCAGAGGCATCAACTCCATCTGCCAATGCTTGTCTCAGTGCAGTGATCTTGGCACTGAGGGTGTCAGGCAAGGGCAGACTGTATCTGTCTTCATTCTCTGCCCATGCCAACATCCATATCAATGAAAGGACTGGAAGTGTGTATTTTGCCATGGTGTCCTCATTTTGGTGGTGATGCAAAGGAGTGTTGTTGATTCCACTGGTTCACTTGATGTCAGCACACTGATTTAGTATACATGTATCTTAAATGCCTCACCTTTTCAGTGGATCAGGAGAGTTCAGTCTCTGCAGGACCAACTCATCAGTGAGTGGGAGATGTGATAGGGCTTCTTCAAAGTATCTCCCCTCTGCTGCCTTGAGGCCAGGGAGAAGTGCATCATGGTCATGCCTTGGAATTTCTACAAGGCCAAGTAGCATGCCAACATCATAGCCAGAAACATGCTCATGCCATCTGGTTGTTTGCAGCCAAGGGCTGATGACTCATTCATCCTGTGGCAAGATGGGTGTTGCTTCTTGGAGCATCTCTTGCCTGAGGAGGACAATGGCCTCAGCATTGGGTTCAGAGGTATTAGCAGAGGCAGCAGAGTCTTGAACCTGGAACAGAATATGCCCCCTCCCACTCCTGTTGAATTGCTGCATCTTGCATGCAGCCCATGTCCTGGGCATGGCAGTATCCCTGTGGTCTTCTGTGTGATGGGTCTGCATGTACTTCAAAGAGGAAGTCACAAATGAACACAGCCCACAAGCCTGTCCATCCAATACCTTCAGCCCTTTGAAAGGGGGAATCACACAGCCAAAGTATGGCTCTGGAAGGTCTTCATGGATCTCCAACTGGCCTAGCATGTGGAGAAAGTGCTCCTTGTTCACTTGCAGACCCTTGTGCTGGCCATGCATGTGGGCAAGTGCTTCCCTTAGAATCAGAGCAACCTGACATTGTTGGCAGCAGAGTGCCTTCAACTCAGGATCCACCACAAGGTTGAGGGTGTCCAGGTAAGGATGATGGATCAACCCATCCATTGGATCATAAAGCTTCACAACTATCACAGATTGCATGGGCACATAGCCAGGACACTCACTGCATGGTCTGATTCCATGGGACCAGTAGCCTCTGGGATGGAGATGGGAGTGGGGGCATGCTGGCCCAGGCCCTGTAGATCAGATATCAGTTTTAAGATACATGTATACTAAATTTGTTTCCCACCTGTTCCTCCTGCTGATCAGTAATATCCATTGGTTCCTCCATGGGCTCTGGGGAGGCTGCAGCATTGCTTGGCCCCTGCAAGAGTGTCAAATTTAGTATACATGTATACTAAATTGCTTACATCATCCTGCAGTGTCCCTGAGGTGGATGGTGTGCTATTCTCTCTCTGGATTTGTCATCAGGGATGAAAATTATCCATGCACAGGCATATCCAACAGTGCTTACCTCATTCTGTGCTGCCCCTCTGGATGTCATAGCTTGCTGCAGGGATGAAGCAGACTTCTTTGCTGATATTAGGGCACAGATTAGTATACATGTATCCTAAATGCTTACATGTTGGTGGTCAGGATCAAGGTTAGAAGTCATTGACATCTAATAAACTTTAGTGAGTGTGGACAGTGTGAAGCTTGGCTATTGCTTACCTCAGCAGCCCCATTGGTTGGCTCAGCTTGATGGGTGGGTGTTAGGACAGAATGCCCTGCACCCATTTGCTCCTGCTGATAATTAAAAAAAGTATACATGTATCTTAAAAAAGTCAAATGATGTGTGAAATGCATACTTGTCCAACCCATGTAGTCTTCAGTTTGTGCATATGCTTCTTTAAGCCTTCCACAGTTGTAAATCCCTTCTTCCCAGGGCACCCATTATGTGAACAAAAGCAGTCAAATAACCCCTGTTCATTTTATTTCACAGTGATCATTTGGTTGGTCTCTTTGAAGAACAATGTTATGGTCTCTTTACCACCAACACATCTTTTCTGATGCAAAGAATACTCATTCTTGCTATCAAAGGTCAGTGAGCATTTGGAACACTTTTGTGGCATGGTGGCAGTGTAAATATCCAAATGAGGAAGGAGGAAATAGAAGATCAAGAAGGTTATTAGATGTGGCAAAAGCTGTGAAAGAAGCTCAAGCAATTCAAGCTCCGCTTTAAATTAATTAATTAATTAATATTGTGATATTAATTGCATGTTTATTCAAGCTCCACTGGTAGTTGGTTCCTTCTAGCAAATTCTCAGTGATGCAATGATGTCACTGTACAAATATTTGTTATGTAAGGGGTATATATACTGCTGTAACCCAGCAACATGCAATTCTCCCACCTTTGACCCTGACCAACACCTTCCTAATTTGGGAATTTGTCAACAAGAACAAACAAGCAAAAATGTGTTCTAACATGCTGTAAGCATCTAGGCCTGCTCTTCACTAATATTTGATTTCTTAATTTGATTTAATTATTTTTCATCTAGACTCGCACAGCTAAGGTAAGTTTAAGCCACATTTCCATTTATTTATTTCAACATTACAATGATTTCATGTACCCTGTTTGTTTTTTATTTTTTATTTCTATAAAATTAGTATACATGTATACTAAAATTTTCTACTTTGCTTTTGACAAGCTCCCCAAAGAGGCAACTGCCACCCAAGACCATGATGAAATAGTGGAAACACTCAACAGAGTCCATCTTGGTTGGGGTTTGATCTGCATTGCAACTGGAGATGATCTAGGTCATGGCCACAATTGGTCCACCAGGCATATAACCCTTGACCCCTTTCTCATATGTGGGAGGAATCTAGAGTAGACTCCAGTTGGAAGGGGTCTCAGTTTGACCCAGGAGGCTGGAGTTGCCTGGTAGAGAGGTCAAAGAGTGGAGGAAAAGACCAGAAATGTGCCCTAAAACCCAAGAGAGACTCAAGAAAACCTTTATAGAACATCAAGGGAGGAGAAATAATATTCTGAGCCCTCAGGCTCAGAATTCTGCCTATCTTGTCTGTGGTGGTCACTGGGGACAAAAACCAATGTTTCATAAATAAGACATTGAAAAAGCAGATACTATGTTTCAAAATACAAAGAGAACATGGTAAAATCATTTGATCTTTGTAACATAGTATCTGTTTCTTTCATGTTCTTTCAATGTTTACAACTCAAAAATTAGATAATGCCCCCAGTGGGTACATCTATTATTGTTTCTAAGTATGTACAGGTGCTTGAAGTACTTGTGTGGGCTTGTGTAAGCCACAACATGTCCAAACACAAAGTAAAAAGATAAAGAAAAAGAAAGAAAACAGACCAGTCAGTAAAAAAAATGAAATAAAACAAAATACCTAGTGGAGAGGATACTCTCCCTACAATGGTTCAAGCAGTTCAGATTGGCATCAAGCCATCCATGATTACAGAGGGGCTGCTACAACAGCCCAAAACAACACTATATGCCAACTATGTGAAATGGTCTAGCCATGCCAAGGACCCTGGTGCCAAGATGTTCCTTATCAATGGGAATCATCAAGTTGCTCTCATAGAACAGATATATGAAAAGGACATTGCCTACTTCCACCAAGCTCAGGTGGCCTGGCAAGATGCAACAAATGAACATGAGAAGGCAGATGCTGAGAAACAAATTGAAAAGTACTTGACAAAGCTTAGTGAACATGCTGTGTGGCTTGTTGAATTTTTTGACCTTGGTATGTTTGGAAAATAATGCATTATTAGTATACATGTATACTAATTTTTGTTCAGACAAAATGGGCAAAGAGCAAAAAGGATCTGTTGCACTCCTGCACCTGTCAGCAAATACCCAGCACCCTGAAAAACTTGACAGTGACACAGAAAAATTGAAAAATGTCCTGCACCTCCTATGTGGAAAATCAGACATCGAGGCAAATCAGGTGTATGACACAGTTGCAAAATCTTGGGTCGATTCCAAAGATTCCAATTCAGTCTGACCTGCCTTCATCCTTTCCAATCATGACCTTGCAAAACTTTTTTCTCGGATCTTCACTTATTCAACTTTTGAAAATTCAAAGCTTTTGACTGTGTCACTTATCTATGACAATCTGAATCCCTACTTCACAGGGGTAGGTGTAGAATTAATTTATAATTTTAAGATACATGTATACTAAATTGCCTGACCCTTTTAGTTGTTTCTGGCAATATTCAAACCAATGCTCTCCATCCTGGAGTTTTTAGCATCCCCTTACCAAATGCCAACCCTTGAAACTGCTTGTGCAAATATTCTTGGCTCTACAGGTGCCCATGATGTCCTCTCAGACACTGACCATCAACACTTGTTGGAGCATATGTACAGGGACTCCCACATGGCCCTCCAGGATCCTCAATACACTCCAAAGGTTGCTGTGCTGGAAACATTTGACCCAGACACCCTGCTTGCAACATGGAACAATATTTTCTCTGAAAAACTCTCACCATATATGCACCTGTTTGGCACATCAGAACCAGAGGAACATGAAACATACCAACAACATTTTTCAGCATACTTTGACAAACTTATCTCTGCCACCCAGGGCCTAATCAACACTATTCTGCCAACAATTTCTGATAATGATGTTACATGGCCAGTGTTGACAAACCTTGTTACCAAACTGTACTGGGTCCAACTTGGGTTTCATCCTAGCAATGAGCCACTCATTGAATTGGATACACCAAGCCCACTATTTACTGATCTCAGCATGGTGGTGATGCTTGGAAACTGGAATACCACCAAGATTAGCATCTGCAAGGGTGATGAAACAGGGTTAGACATCAATTTTGGACCAGCTCTTGCAGAGGTAAGTAAATTTTTATTATTTTAGTATACATGTATACTAAAAAAATTCAATTTAGGTGGCAGACTGGTTATTCCCCCTGTGCTGGTATCCCATGTCTGGCCAACATGGGGCAAAGTATGCATGGACCTGTATTATGGGGGGAGTCAGAGTATTTTTGCAAAACCACCTTGATATCAAAGACACAAGAAAGCAGCAAATGTGCATCAACCAGGTATGAGTACAGTCCAATGAGTTGAAGTTTTTATACCAACTTCCACCCAGTTCATCTCCTTGCTGGCTGGGAATTGTCAAGTTGCACTAACAGAAGTTAGGGTAGGTGTGGCAAAATTGACTGGTGGGGATTGGTAGAAACATCAAAAGGACCACCTCCATGAGCTGTTTGACCCTGTTGGCAATGTCAAGTGGTTGGATACTTTCACAAGTTTCATGAAGGCATACCACACTGAGCTGGCTGGTGCCAAGCCATCACTTGGCAGACCATTGGCAAGTAACAAAAATTTTAATGATGGGCTTGATGGATCTGTCACAGAGGAGTGCAAGACATATTTCTGACAGGTCTACAGAATTCTTTGCTTCACACCCCTGGCCTGGGAGGCCCAACCTCCCTCATCATATTCCCTAACACTACTCTTGGCAATGCTATGTGAGGTGGGTCACCTCACAGAATGCAGAAAACTCCTCCAAGTTACCACCATCTGGGACTTATGTCAAAATATCATTGAGCTCTTTTCTGCTTTTGCTCAGCAAGGAAAGTCTACCATTGCCTGGTCACACTGGGATGGCATCACAGAGCAGCCAGCTCTTAATGGTGAAAATCCAACCCTGGCCCTAATGCCAACAAGCTACTCTGGTAAAACTCTTGGCATGGCAGTGGAGCATGCAGCAAGTGCACCTGAAGTTGAAGCTTGCAATGTTACTGTCATGTGCAAAATTGTTGATTTAATTTCCATGCCCACCTTAGGGCTCTGCCAATGTGAGGGTGGAGATATGAAGCTAGATGCAGAGTTGAAAGTTCCATTGCAAAGCTTTCTGATGGTATGTGATTTATATGCACAATTTTAAGATACATGTATACTAAAATTTAATTTTTAGAGTCTAGCCACTGTCAGTGTCAAGAAGACATTGTGCATCTGTGAGCCAACTCTGGACCTCTCTAGTGGTCCTCTGGCATCAAAAGTGCAAGAACTTTTGACAAGTCTTGGATATGGCATAAATTTACAGGACTTGCATTTCATGGATACACAGGAGGCTAAGGGGCATTGGCAGGGTCACACTGTGGAGGAGCTTGACCCTCATGGCTCCCAATCATTGTGGTCTACATCAACCACTGCATATTCTCAACAAGAAAAGGCAGAGCAGCAGTGCAATTTGGAGAAGGTGGCTCTTCATGCAAGGAAATTTATCAAAAAGCTATCACAGCTGCTATCAAAGGTAGATCAAGATGATGATGATAACACTCCCAGTGCCAGTCCATCCAATTGTAAGTGGATTTATTATCATTATTTAGTATACATGTATACTAATTTTGTACTCTTTTTATAGACAAGCATGCTGAACCTGATGATGGGTTTCCCAGTGATCCATGGCATCCCAAGCAGGTAAAACCCACCTCAGTCCAGTTGAAAGATGAGCTCCTTGGCACACTGCATAGGATGGAAGATGAGGAGGGGGATGACACCACTACCTAACTACTTTGTACTTCATGATTTGTGTACACATGTTTTGCTCTCACCCTGTATTTTGTTGCATGCTGTTCAAATCAAAGTTTGGTCATATGATGAAAAATCACTTAAGAATCTATGGTGTGGTTTGATGCTAATAGTATACATGTATGCTAAACTGCCTTGTGAACATTTGTGGACATGCCACTGGACTAATTGGAAGATTAGTATACATGTATACAATATTTTGTTTGTACCCATCTAGCAACAAACACTACAGTTGGTGATGTGCTCTGTGACTAAGGTACACACTGTGTAGCAGACACACACTCTGACTAATCAATGCACACTCTTACTAAGCAACTCTCTGTAGATGCACTCTCTCCCTAGCAGACATGCAATCTGACTAAGCAATGTGCACTTCCTTTTATGGGGAAGTGCACTCTGACTAAGCAACTCTCCTGCAGACAATGCTCTCTCCCTAGCAGATGCACACTCTGACTAAGTGACATGCACTTCCTTTTATGGGGATGTGCACTCTGACTAAGCAACTCTCTTGCAGACATGCTCTGGAAGGATGCCCCATCCTTCCTGGACCAGAAGGATAGGCAGGAAGGCCATGCAAGCCACCTATCTACTCAACAATGTGAACACAAGAACACACCTACTCAAGTTCATCAACATGACAAGAAGACTAAGAACACCATTTGGTGATGTACCAACAACTCTGCCTGTACAATAAATGACATACCATGTAGATACAAACTCAAATTCAAGACACAAGACACAGCAAACTGACAAACCAAAACCCAACAACCTTGCTAACATCAAGCTAAAAGTGCACTTCACAACTCTCAAATCCAAGCACACCAAGCTTGCTACCTGCTTCCAAAGCCACACATCCCAAAGGATTGCTAGTCATCACACCCAGGTCATGGCCTCAGAGCCAATGCAGTCAAACATGCCAGACCTGTCAATCCAGAACAGGACCACTATAAAGCAGAGCAACACAGACACTTTAACAGCACCACTTGCCACAAGGGAAGCCAGGGAACTTGTAGAAAGACTAGAACACAGCCAACAGAAGTACTAAGCTCTCTCCACCACCAAGGTGTGGCATCTAAGATGGCCAGTGGGAACAGAGGACTGCTGGGGGACATAGTCCTGCCAGTAGGGCATTCGCGCACTGGTGGAGAGCTGCAGGTCACAGGGGACCCCAGTCAGCGTGTTCTTAGATAGTTTAGTGCAACATAGGGCATCACGCCCTCACGCACTTAAATACAGAACCAAAAAAAAAAAAGTCACCCGGAAGTCGTAAGTCCGCATACCATCATTCTTCCCTGGCATTGTGTGCATCGTGTCGTCGGGTCGACACCTGAATGCCTGACTGCGCCGGGGTCTTTCATAGATGCTAACGGTGCGGAAGCCCAAGTCGTGCCGAGGCAACACTGATCCCTGAGGTCGTTGCAGAGACGCAGATGACACGTGGTGAGCCTATCGCCATTAAGCCTAAATCTCGTTTGACGAAAACGATGCAGAATGATGCCTAAAGGTGGTGCCTCCAGTTCAGCGAGACACATTAGTAGGCGAGCGCCGACACCGTTCGACGATTAAACGCCTTGCTACAAGCGCTACTGCACTGCTGCCGCCGTCGACACCTTGTAAGGCTGGAGGGTCTACAACGCGGAGGCCTCTCCTAGATGCCAACGGTGCGGAGGTCCAAGTCGTGCCGAGGCAACACTAGTCCCTGAAATTGTGGCAGACACGAAAGTGACACGCAGCGAACCTGTCACCGCTAAGCCTGAATCTCGTTTGACGAAAGCGATGCGTGATGATACTGAAAGTGGAATTGCTACATAGTCCGACGAGACGTACCGGACCAACGCCGCCACCGTCGACGATTAAACCCTCTGTTACAAACGCTACTGTACCGCTGCCGCTGCCACGTGAGGCTGGAGGGTCTATGACGCCGAAGAAAGGACAGAAACTAGGAATGCTGTCCCAGAGCGTACGTCTGACCAGGTCACATAACGCGACGATGACGACGACAACTCGCATGAGACGGAGCACTACAGCGGGTGCTAAGGCGACGGAGGGTGCTAAAATCGGAGATTCCTTCTGATCGATGCGAGTACGCGTATTACCCCCTTTTCTCCATATAACAGAAGCTCGCTGGGATTTCCTACTTCTGTCATGAACGGGTTTCAATAAAAGCATCTTCAACGTGTCTATTACGTCTGGTCTCTTTACGATCATCACTCGCCTCGAGTTAGGACGGCCTAATATTTGAAGCGCATGGACTTTTCAAATCAAGCTCCACGACATTACGTTCAACTATGACTCCTCACTCTCCTCCCTTCGCATTCTTGATCACACGCTACTCAGACCCCGACTCGATGCCCATCTCAGCATCCACACTTCACCATTACCCCATACTCTCATTCCTGCATTCAACACTACCGATCTCAGCACTACATTTGATGGGTTTCCACTGGCGTTCGGAGACCAATATCTCGAGGTACGCCGTTCCCTATGCGAGCCCAGTACTACCCTCGCCGATCCTCAACACGACTCCCCTTCATTCGTTTAGACCACATCGGCCATTCTCTCAGCACCAACATCTAAGGTTTAGGCGAAGTCGTTAGTGGTTGTTGTTACATCGGCGCATGCGGTCATTTAGGTACTATTCAGCCCAGCGGAATCATGATAGTAATTCTATCGATCAGAATGTGTGTATGCTATATCATGCATCATGGGGTATCTGCCCCACGGACGTGTACTTCGCAGATATAGTTCTCACCCTGGTTATCTCGAACATCGGATCCGACGACTGGTAAAGCCATTGGGTCTGGTGTTTCTCACTTCTACCTCCACAGCCCTAACTCACCACCATATGTACCACAAGCAAACAGCACGAAAATAAACATAAACGATAAAGGACGAAAGACAGACAGACTTAAAAAAACGAGCAGTTGAGCCCAACCTTACACGCGTGTTATAAGATTTCTAAGACCTTCGCTAGAACATCTCGGAGGTGATACTGGTTCCGAGTCCCGGGACGACGATTTCGTTGTCTGCAGCGGCCCTTTTGTACTCTCCATACAGCTGCTGGAGGAGAAGCAACGCATTGAATGGCTGTCCGAGGCGAGCAATCATCTGCAGTGCCCGGATATAGTGGTCAATCTAAGGTGCGAGGACGTTGTGTAATGGTGAAGGGGTCACGACTTCATCGGGTCCAGTGCCGCAGTCCGAATTCAGATCAGAATCGGTGTCAGAACCCGAGCCATCTACCCAGGTAAGCCCACCACACGGACCTCGGATACGCGAAGACCAATTTCTGCGGGTCCTTCACCGGGAAATCGTCTACAGTCGTAAATTCCACGTCTCCAAGCCCTGATACTCTGGCACGATACGGTTCTCATTACCTCCATGTAGCCCCCGTATGCCGAGTCTTCTGACAGAGGAGACAACATAGTCGTCGAGTGGCAAAACGAACCTGGCGGTGCAAGCCAATCTGCTTACAGACAGCATGATTCCCTGCTGGGGCAACTTGTGACGTAGTTGCGTAACGTAAGTCTCCATCTCTTTCCCTTTCAGTGACCGAAGGTTGGAAGGAGTTTGGCTGTAAACGGGATCAGAATCCGGGAGACAACTGTTGTATGATGATGACATCCCTGACTACGCAAGTACACTGACCTCGCCATACGTAGCGGGCCACAATCTCCTCCAACAGATGCCCGAGAGCGTTATCGGCTCCTTCACCGTAGTGAAGCCGGAAGTCCAACTTGAATATGCCAATGAGAGAGTACGCGTCCTCCTCCGCAACCGTCATACTCCGCGTCGAAGCGAGAGACGAAGTTTCTCGCTCACCCCAAGGCTGCCTGGAGAGAACGCGTCGATGGTTCCGCGGGGAATCTAGACAGCGTTGCTAGCTCGTTCATGACCCTCCAGGATTTCTTGTGGTTCATGCCATTATTGCCGAGATATGGTCTCCACTCAGAGTCATAGAAAGAGATGGCCTTCGGTGCGGGAAGCTGTTGCAAAGTCCATCGTCGTGTCACCCACTAAACTATGTATAAGGTCCCCGAGCGTGGACGGATGTGCCACACCTTGGAAGTGGTAATTCTGGAAAAAGCTTCGGCGGGTTCACCAGTATCGAGTGATCACCCCGTATTACGGAGCGGTAGTATGGCACCCGCTGCAGTATCCAGCCGCGTCCGAGTCGCCGTCTTGGTAGTTGCAGTATTCCCTAGGCTGACGTGTCCTAACCAGACTTACCCTCGGCTTCTCTCGATGGCGTATTCTCTTTATCCACCGCCTGGAGGCTCGCTTCTGGAGCAGTATTCATAGCCGCCGGCGAACCTATGGTTCTCTATCTCGTCGTAGACGACTCCAGACTTACCAGTGCGCGCCGCCGTTGCCGTTGTTTGATGTCGGCGCTCACCTAGTACGTTCGTTAGACCACCTCAGCCTCATTTCCACTTGACCACTTCAGTAATCAGTTTCGTCAGAGCCGTCCGCATTCTTCTCAGCGCAGGCCCGTCGTCTTTAGTACCATGACATATCGTATCGAGTGCGCCGCTGTCATCCTCGTCACCAGGCAACTCACAATCATGGACAGCAAGGTCGAATGTGCACAGCGCACCCGCTCCATCGCCGTCTCCAAGTAGCACAACTGCCTTCGCGATATAGCCCATCGGCGATGGTTGAACGTGGAGAGACTTGAGACGCACATGAGTGAACATGAGTATGAGGTAATGGGAAAAACAGACTCACCTCTTTCACATCATCCATCGCAAGGGACAACGGCTTCAAACGCGCTCGTATCATAGCGCGAATTGCCAGCATATAGTGATTAGGATTTGAAGTGCTCGTGATCTTCTTCGACAACAACATTTCGGTGCTCGCCGGGTCGTCCTGTGTCCATCATTGGAGGACCTCATCATTGACTTGTACAAGCGGAAGCTGAGAAGCATGTAATTGCCGACACATTACAGCGTTACGCAGGGCACGAGACTAGCGTAATGATTCTCAGAGATGCGGGGTTCATGAGCGGATGTACACTTACATCATGGTCGAAATACTCGGGGGGAAGGACATCCTCGAGATCATGAATTATGATATTCCTCCCTACCGCGCATGTAAGATACTGCCCGCTTGGTGAGAGACCAATGGGGTTGATCTCTGCCATCTGCGTGATAACGTGACCCGATCTGTTTATGGGACACAATCCCATAGCGAAACCGACGAGCGTGCGGAACATGCGACGAATCCGCCGTTGGATGTTATAGATACCCGAGCCGGAGATTGATGGATTGGCCATTCTGAATACGAAGAGTTGGCAACGTGAAAAGAGGTGATTTTGCCTATCCTGCCGAGAAACAGGTAGTAGCTATCTGACGACAAGGTCAACGGAGTGACCTGGTACGCACCACTCGAGCCCTCAACACCTGAATCGAACAAGATATCGCCATTGTAGGCGTCGTAGATGTAGAAGCCGCGACCATACGAGACGTCCTTACGACGCAAGCTGCGCGCGCGGACCTGCAGCCCCAAAAGCTGACACCAACAATTCGGCGGAGCGTGAGGGGAGGAAGGACTCGCATACCAGCAGCGATGTTGAATACTCGGGTGGTGCCGCCACCCCCAGACGCAACTTTAGTACAGTCGCTCGAGATATCGACCGTCGCTACTTCATCGCCGTGTTCTGTGTGTCGTGAGTGATCGTATTCCAGACGATCACCCTGCCTCCCTGGTCTCCGGAAACAATCCACCACCCATCCTGGGACACGACAACGCACAGGATACCGCTACCCGTTTCCGGGTTGTTGTCCGTCCAGGACCTTCTACTGGCGGATGTCACCCTTATCATCTCCTCCTATGACTTGACTGTCGTCCGTAAAGGCGACTGCGTACACACCACTGTTTGACACGATTTCGATCTCCTTCCCACCTTAACCAACACAGCAGGCTGTCAATGGGGCCACCTCTGCCTCTCAAACTGCTAGTACGCACCCATCGTCGTCGCTAGCACGCCTCCCAACACAGCTTGTCTTGAGGATTAGAGGGGAATGAAGAAGGATCATACGTTGCTGACGGCACCCAATACTTAATATATGCGATCTGTACGTGCCCTTGATCAAGCCATAGATATGGATCAGTGCGATCAGGATATCGACGAAGATTTGGCTGTCAGCGTTCCAGTGATGATCTAATGAGCTTGATTACACGTCTCCACAAGTTCTGGTGAACGAAGTCATGTATGGGGCGTCGGTTGGAGATAACCTGTCGAAGGTGTTGACACAGTGGCGGTTTCAATGTTTTCACACACTTTAAAGAGTATTCGAAAGCGAAAATGACATATTTTATTATGATTTAAATTACAATGCTCTCACAAGATTATATTCCGAGAAGATTTATAATTTTTATCACCAGTCTATATGGGAAGAAACATTAGATAACTATCCAAAGACAATTGAAAATTATATATTTCATGGACGTCATAAGGTTATTGACAATAATATCTTCCCTATTAAAGGTTGAATAGTCTTTTGAGCATGTGAAAACATTGAAACCGCCGCCGTGGAATCTTCAGTGGCATGTGCTGACAGGGCAATGCAGATCCCACGGTGGCGGTTCCAATGTTTTCACACGCTTTAAAGATTATTCAACCTTTAATAGGGAAGATATTATTGTCAATAACCTTATGACGTCCATGAAATATATAATTTTCAATTGTCTTTGGATAGTTATCTAATGTTTCTTCCCATATAGACTGGTGATAAAAATTATAAATCTTCTCGGAATATAATCTTGTGAGAGCATTGTAATTTAAATCATAATAAAATATGTCATTTTCGCTTTCGAATACTCTTTAAAGTGTGTGAAAACATTGAAACCGCCACTGTGTGAGTTGGCCTTGGTTGAGAGTTTGCTGATTACATAATATACGTGTATGACAGAGCACAACGACGTCCTCGGCCCGCGCTGCCTTGTCGTGTCTGAGACTCTGAAGTACATAGTCCCATCCCCGTGATATACACCCTGTAGTGACCCTACGCATATGTTGTTGAACCTGCATTGTTAACGGAAGGTATGTGTTGGTAGGTTGACCCGTCCGGCCGAGAATTACCCTGCCCCCCTAGAAAATGTTCAGTGCGTGCGTCCTGCGATCCACAGCCAGTACTCGGACACGACAAGTTCTTTGGCGTCCCCTGTATCCTCACATGCGACGATGCTCGGCTTAATTCTCCACTTCTTCCCGGAATCTGCCTTCCCATTTGTCGCCACGTCGTTGATCATCACCAAGGAACTACGTCAGACTCAGTATGTATGCCCATCCAACCCCGAGTTGGCGAGAAGAGCCGCCACCTGAAAGACATTACACGTGCCAACATGAAGTAGCTCTGATTGTCTTTCTGTTGCTCAGAGGATGGCCTTTGTGAGGTGAGTGAAATAAGCTGGCTGTTACCCTTATCCTCCTGTCACGTCGAGTGGAGACTTCAATGCGCAGTTGTCTTTCTGCCTATCTCTGGTCCGGAGAACGCTGGCGTCGTGTGTCTTTGCTTGCTCCATTGTTCAGAGGTTTGCCTCCATGTGCAAGGGGTCATGTTAACGTTCCCTGCGCCGTGACGCACTACTGTCTGATGTCAGATAAAAGTGTCGCTGACTCTGGTCCCCGGGTCGCGTCAAGTATTCCTTCCATACCACCCTTAGGGCGATAAAAAGTGATCTGTCACCCACCTGAAGTGTCGACATTACAATATAATATCTACAGATCCCTGAATCGCATGCTGCAGTCATACTAGCCATTCAAAGATTTTCCCGTCTTCGATCGAGTCGTCGTTCTCAGTAGTCCTGGTGTTCGCACTTGCTGTAGTACCGCATCCGCGCGAGTCGTCGTCGTCACCATGGTGATATTGTACATCATGCCCAAACGTACGCTATGTGGTGTATTCTCTTTGTCCACCACCTCGGAACTCACTTTCGGAGCAGCTTTCCGTAGTAGTCGTCGAGCCTCTAGCTCTCTGCTTCGTCGTAGTTCGTAGACATTCCAGCCTTACTACGTGTTTCCGTCACCGTCGGCGGTGGTGCAGTTGTTTCTGTAGCGGAGGGCTTACATAGTTGGAAGTTGAAGTACGTCCTGCCGGAACCGCGACGTCACCTTCAGCCTTGTCCCGCTTCGTTTTCATCACGGTTGTCCACGTCCTCTTCTGCGCAGGCTCACCTCCCTCAGCAGCATGACCTTTCGTATCGAGCGGGCGCCAACAGGTTATTGAGTATGGTTCATTCGGCGTCGACCTGTCATCCCGATCTCGAACCAGAACCAGAACGACTACGTGCAAAATATTAGTTCCACCACTCGCCCTGCCGTCGCCACCTCTGAACGCCGCACTCTGTCCCGCTTGCGGTAGCAGTGTTAGTAGATCCACCTCTCGCCCCTCTTCATTGTGCCCAAATGAGACTTAAGCATAGCAGACAAAGGCATAACCTTTGTTTCTGCAACAATTTCAAGGGTTGGTGTTACCCCGGCACGACTCGAAGGTCTCTTTGGCGTTGTTGGCACCTACGAATGGGGCAGTCGGTATGAAGCGGCCAGGCCCAGGTATCTATGCCACATTGCGATGCACAATGTAAGAGGAAATTGATGCCACGTGGACTTACAACCTCTGTGGATGCCTTTCAGTCATATTGCTTTCCTGCCTTCCACGACCTTGGGTTCCAACGATGCGAATGCTCGTAATGGATTCAGCTAAGCATGAAGGAGGAGCAAATAAACACGAGCTTCCGCTGCAGCAGCAGCACAAAATGCACCCCACACGTATCTGTTCCCTCCTCAATCACTTTTTCCTGCTCAGTGTACAGGCTACATCCGGTAGCACGCTATAGCAGGGGGATAGTTTGACCAGCGACCGGTCGGCGGCACAGCAGACTGTGGACGTTCAGTCCCTTGCTCGTCACTACCCTCATCACGTCCACCACCTTCTCTGGCGGACGCTTGCTGATACGCAATCAGTGCACCCACCATCTTTGTCACACAGCCCAATACCTGGTGTCTCATCACCGGCTTTCCCTCTCCTTTCGTCCCTCAAGGATATCATCCAAACTCGGCATTTGCAAGCCCTCGCGAGCGATAGGAACGTCGATGGTGCATGTTCTGCACAGCAGGTGTTGCAGCTCCGACATCGTGTTTTGGCTTGTAGAGGAGATAGCTGAGTGGGCCAAATCAGGGCGCCTAATTTTATTTCTTCCCCGGGGAATCTCATCTCCTTCAAATCGCCTCTCACAGTTCACTGGCACGCGCTTTCTAGTCCAACTGTGGAATACGTTTCGACGACGACGATATGCCTTGGTATGACGACGGTACATACATACATCCGACTTTCTTACGCTTCGTTCTTTCACACCCTGCCGGAGTCATTGCATATGAAAGCAGTGGGCCTTGGCGAGGTGGCCGTCACTATGGCACCCGACCAAGGTTACACACGTCCCCACCCAGGCCGGTCGGTCGCAACCGCCAAAGTACCCGTATGCATTGGTAGCCCATGTGTCCAAGCTCCAAACACAGACTTGCCTTTCTCCTTGAGTTTGATGACGTGCCTGGGGTTGCTGGTTCTTATTGCTGGCTCCGAGGTAAGCCTTAGCGATGACTCGATGACATGCATATGTACTCAGACACCAGACGGTCTTTTCCGTTGACATCACGCCAGTGGAATTGAAGACTTTAATACGTTCACCAGCCCCAATGGCCGAAGCGCAGTACAACCGACCCTTCAGGTCACCCGACACAACGATTGTGGCCGACCCTGCTTCTTCCTCATTCGCAAGGTTATGTTTCACTTTCAATCACAAAGGGGGTGTAGCCTTTCTATTCCGTTTATCTGAATTTCATGAAGAGAGAAAGTTCCAAATGATATCTACATCATTCACGTGGGCAATACATATGCAATTCATCAACGAGTTGTTCCTATGTTCTATAGGCACACAGCCTCCTCGGGGTAGTCCTGGCCGTTGTTTCCTTCCCGACGTTCGTTCGTTCCCCATCTGAGGTGCGCTAATGGGCGATGGGCGACAAGTTTGTTCCTTGCAGTACGCAGTAACACAGACCACATGTGTGTCACAAAGGTAACAGGTCTTCAATTGTTTTACCGCGCTACTTGAGATGAGCGATAGGCGGTATGTCTGTCACAATATCTGTTGGATTTTTGCTCTGCTTCCCTGTGACTATGTGTCGCCTTCAATTGCAAAATGTTCACAAACTTATTATCCCTTGTCGCTTCATCGACAGGTGTGTACGGTTCTGATAACCAATCCATTTCCCGTGCACGTGGGTTGTATACGAATATATGGGACATGCCTATAGGGAAGGAATAACCCGAATTCTGATGGCAGGGGACTACACAGATAATCTGCTATTGGGACACGTCGTGGATGACTGGAAATTGGGGGAGGCGCGGGTTTCAGTTCTGCCAGGTCAATTGGTTGCTGAACTGGATGCTAAAGTGCCTTGTACCTGAAGATCCCGGATGCTTATGTATGTGCATCCTAACTGCAAAACGTGGCGCACAAAAACATCCACCGGTGCAACGATACCCAACGATCTTGGCCACCTTGGTCATCGAACCGGTTTACGACCAACTACTCTACGCAGACGAATATTGAAATATTGATCGTTGGATTCGACATTGCTGTGCATAGAAAGATCCTCGTTTACTACCCACAATGGAAGGTGTATGTGCAAGCCCATCTCCAGACAAACGAGAAACGTTGCAACTGCGCGCTGCGCCGCTGGCTGAACAGTTTCACCCTCGTCCGGTTCATGTCAGAACAATGGAACAGTCTTGAAAGTGCTCAGAGAAGGGAAATGGGGCGGAGGAGCATTCCAATGACGCATGTTCCTATGTAGGTCTGTATTCTGGGTCTCATTACCTGTGTATGTTTTCCCTTGCATTCCATGGGCCAGCACTTGGTCCATGCGCCGGTCCAGGTAAATGCCCTTGCACAACTGGAGCCGTATGCGCAACCCAGAGAAGGACTTGGTAGAAAGCGTCCAGAAAACCCTTCGCGGAACCATTCCATTGATCTTATGATACGGCATATGAATCAGCGGATTTCAAATTCTTGCGGGCTGTACTCTGTGACTGCTACTAGTCCAGGGTGTATGTATAGTACAAGTGGCAATGGAAGGCAACTTGATGGCAGGGATGCACCAACGAACACCCATGTACTTCCATGCATGACTTCTCGTCTCGTTCTGACCAACCTTGACACTGTTGCCACCTACGCCACACGAGTATAAGCATACCTCTAAATCAGCCTCAGGTATTGGGGTTATGCAGGTGGTACGGTTCCGCGCAGGCTCCGTATCCGCATCCACAGAACAAGTAAACGAACGAAAACAACACAAAAGGAAACAATAGATAAAAGGCAAAAAACAGACCAACTTCAAAAAACCAGCAGGTGAACCCAAACCCCGCACACGTGTCACAGGATTTCCAAGACTTGTGCCCGAACATTCTTGGGGGTGATGTTGGTTCCGATTCCCGAGACGATAATCTCATTATCTGCAGCGACCCTCTTGTACTCTCGATTCGGCTGCTGTACGAGAAGCAATGCATTGAATGGCTGCCCGAGGCGAGCAATCATCTGGAGGGCCTTGGCATGGCGGCCAACCTGCGGCGTATGCAACAGGACAACCCCATCCGACCCGGCGTCAGAGTCCGAACCCGAGTCAAAGTCAGTATCAGACTCAGGATCATCTGCCCAGGCAGGCCCGCTACTTGGACCCCGGATATGACTAATCCAGGGATGCGCAAAGACGAATTTCTGCCGCTTGTGCAGTAGGAGGTCATCTGCGGTTATGAACTCCACATTTCCAAGTCCTGGTACCTCCGCAAGATATAGCTTCTCACTGCTTTTATGTAGTCCCTGTTTACTGAGTCCTCTAACGGGGAAGACGATACATGGCAGATGTAGACGTCGAGCCGCAAAACGGGGGGCTGGAAGGGAGTTGATGCGTTTATAGATCCTCAAGACTTCTTCCTTTGACAGCTTTCCACGTAACTCTGTGATGCAGGTTTCCATTTCATCCCCTTCAATTGGCGGAGGATTGAAAGGAGTTTGGTTGTATATAGCAATGGAAGCCGGGAGACAGCTGTTGTATGACGATGACTTCCCCGACCACGCAAGCACGGTGACCTCACCGGAGCGTGTCACAATCTCTTCAAGGAGATGCCCGAGAGCGTCGGCTCCTTCACCGTAGTGGGGCCTGATATCAGACCTGAATATTCCAATGAGAGAGTACGCAACGTCCTCCTCGACTGTCGCATTGCGCGTCGAAGCGAGACGAAGCTTCTCGCGCACACCAAGATCGTCTGGAGAAAACGTGCCGATGGTTCCGCGGGGAATATTGATAGCATCTGCTAGCTCTTGCATGATTACCGGGGATTCCTTGTGATTACTGCCAGTATCGCTGAGGTATGGCTGCCACTCGGAGTCGTAGAAAAAGACAACCTTCGGTGCGAGAAGCTCTTGCAAAGTCCATGCCCTTGTCATCCATAAACTACGTGTAAGATCCCCAGGTTTGGTCGGATGCACTACACCAGCAAGGAATACGAGCGTGGCTGCTGAATCCGCGTACCATTTGTACATAGATGTGAGAGATTGATTGAGGATGGAGCTCGTGGACTTGTCAATACAACATGTATCTGACCATGCCCAATTGTGGCCAAGTCTACGTGTCTCCTCGCAGAAGCTGCGCAACTTCTGATTCAGGGGCTTATCGGGAAGGTTCCACACAGATTCAACCGCGTTGACGTCCTGGAATAACGGCTCATTCCCCTGCCACGCGTGAGAGAACATGACATATCCAAAAAAACTTGCGACTACTCGTTGGATCCGCTCGCTGTCCACCTTTCTCGTCATGGATGAAACAAGTTCAAAGAACGACTGATCAGTCTTGAAGATACGAATCCGCGCAGGACAGTCGCAAAGGCAACCAGTGGTGACATTGATGACGACGAGAGGACAGTTTTTAAGAATCTCGCGAACAATACGTTCGATAGCCGCGATTGTCTCGGATGGAGAAATGTAGTCATTGCGCAGTTCTGTGAAACCATCGTTTGTAGATAATAGATTCGTACAGGAGGTACATACGCCTGATTGCAGAATCTTTGGACTGTTCGATTGCGTGTAGCATAGTCTTGAAAGCATCGACCGCTTCTTCGTACCGTTTCGCCCCATGAAGCGCCACGTGCTTCGCCCCATAGCCCCAAGGGTAGGAGGGGTCCACTTTCACGGCCTACACAACAATTGTAGGAAACTGACTCATAAAAAGACGCGACACATACGTCGTTCGCGTACTGCAGTGCATCCTCCCACAATCCTTTTCCGGCGCGATCTCTGCTCCACTTGATAAGCAGACCTGCGGGACTCGGGGGACCGAGGGACAATGCAGTAGGGTACTGTGGCAATCCATTGTCATGTTCTACCGATCTGGGGACTTCATCGCCAACATCCCCAAGTCTGGTAGCACACTTTTTGGTGAAATCTAATGACGGGCATGAATGTGCATGTAGACCAGACTAGCAGCTACAAGGCATACCTGCGATCCAGTCTGAAGTTTCCTTGCTGCCCCGGACATCCTCGTCCGACGTCCTGATGATGTTGAGGAGAATCTCCACGGCTTCTGTTGTGCGTTCTTCAGCATAGAGGGTTTCACATAGACGTTGCTGAGCAATGATGTCCATTCCGCTGAAATTCCACCCAAATAACTTCATAAAGAGTAGTTAAATTGCAGTAATAGGCAGCAACGGCAGAAGGCCTACTAGCGAAATCATTGGACTAGGTTCTTTGCACGCTCTATCAACGGTATTGCATGTCCATACTTTCCTTTCTTCATGTACATGGCTCCGAGGACCTGCAGAATGTATCAGTGAGACGCTTACACGACTGCATCACGGGAACTACGTGCCTGGGTGTGAAGGTAGGCGGCCTCGTCATCATGGTCATTGTTTGCTCTCGTAGTGAGGTGTTCTACGCGTATTATCGCATCTTCCTGATTGCCTGATTCGAACACAAGGATTGACTGAGTGGAATATAGACCGATTATGAAAACGATTAGATCACCTCACGCACCTTCAGTAGTAAGAGAAATCTGTTGTCTTGTACCTCGCAATCATGAAAGGCAAGATCGAATGTGCGTAATGCACCCTCTTGATCGCCCTGTCCAAGTAGTGCAACTGCCATAGCAATATACCCAATAGACGATGGCTGAATCTCGAGGGACTTGATGCACATGTGAGTGAACGTGAGCGTGTGGTAGGGAGAAAGTAGGATCACCTCCTTTACATCATCTATAGCAAGCGATAAATGTTTCAAACGCGCTCGTATAAGAGCGCGATTTGCTAGCATGTAGTGGCTAGGACTCGAAGCGCTCGTCATCTCCTCTGAAAGCAGCTTTTCGATGTTTGTCGGATCCTGTTGTATCCATGATTTGAGAGCCTCGTCACTCAGCTGTACGAGCGGAAGTTGAGAAGCCTGTAGTTGTTGACGAATTAAAACGTTGCGCAGTGCATGAGGCTAGCGTAACGATTGTTAGCGATGTGAGCTTCATGAACGGAGGTCCACTGACGTCATGATCGAAATACTTAGGGTGAAAGACATCTCTGAGATTGTAGATTGTGATATTCGTGTTATTTCCATACGCGAAATAACTCCCGCTTGGTGAGAGAGCAACAGAGTGGATCTCTGTGGTGTGTGTGATAAGGCTGCCGATTTGCTTTCGGGACACGCAATCCCATAGCGAAACCGGTGAGGTTGCGGAGCATGCAATAAATCTGCCGTTAGATACTATAGTTACCCGAAAGTCGGCTCCATTGATCGACCATTCTGAAGACGAAGCGTTTGAAACGTTGAAACAGGTGATTCTCTCCACCTCGGCGACGAACAGTTGTTGGCCATCAGATGACCAGGCCAACGGATTCGTAACCGGCCATAAGCCCATTGAACCCCTGGAACCTGAATCGAACACGATAGCGCCATCATGGGTACTGTAAACGTGGAAACCGTAATCATTCGAGGCGGTAGCAAATCGGCTGCCATCTGGGGAGAACTTGACACTAATAACCCCACGGTGCGGGAGGGTAGGAAGGAGTTGGTTACCGGAGGTGATGCTAGATACCCGAATAGTGTTGCCACCCACAGAGGCAACTCTAGTAGAGTCGCTCGAGATGTCGACGCCGAATACTTGATCGGCGTGATCGGCGAGCTCGCGCACTTTTTCATGAGTGGCCGCATTCCAGACGATCGCCTTCTTTCCATCGTCTCCAGACACAATCCATCGCACATCCTGGGAAACAACAACAGAACGAACGCCTGCACAAGCTTGCATGGTTGGACCCAGTTGATGTCCGTCTTCTATCTTCCATCGACGAATATTGCCGTTCTGATATCCTCCTACGACCTCTTTTTCGTCTACAAAGGTGACTGTCCATACACCACTCTGAGGTACGGCCTCGATCTGCTTGACATCTTATCACCAGAATTGTTAATAAGTCCGCCTGCACCCTGACTGCTGCTCGTACGCACCCATCGTGGTCGCTGGCAGACCCGCCAACGCAGCTTGTCTCCGAGTCCACCGGGTAAAAGAATGATACTCGCGGCACCAAATATATGACCTGTGTTATGTTCCGCAAGCTATCGATATCATATACTTGAGTAGGATCAGTTCACACGAATGCTAAGTTCTTCGACGTGACGTATTAGTCATAATTTCTGAATCTGATTCGACCCCGAGTTCTCGCGTTTTCGGTTGCACCAAGTTGGCAGAGAGTGTTGAAGGAAGGCGTGGCCAGCTGATGCTATTGGTCCTATCCAATCCCAGATATCAGTGCACCCTGCGCCAACCGGGTTTTCCCACATACTCGCCGACACGTTCACACCTCCACTTCCTCCCGGAATCCTGCGCACAAAATCCAAGGCCTCATGCGACAATGGTACAACACCTCCTTGAGTTCATCAGCCGGCTTGTCAACGCGTGCACCACCATAGAAGGATGGGAGAAGTAGGGTGCAATACGCCGGACAGCAATAGGTTTCCGACGAACATCTCGTTCATCCAAGGGCGCGTCAGTTCGAGTGCTAGGTAGAAGTTCTCTTCGTCGCGTGCTACCTGTGAAGAGGCTTTTCAGGTTATCCAGATTGAGCTTGTATGTCCATTCATTCCGCCTCGTTCTCCATTTCACAAGTCAAAGATGCCTTCCTCAATTCCACACTACACAGCACCATATCCGAATATGTTAACGTCGATACTCCCGTAATCATCAGTCCCTGATGGAGGCCGAGATCACGATGGGCGCAGTTAGAGAGAATCTGCAGTGGAAATGCATGAAAGCGAGAACATGGTCCCGGTGCACTCCGTGGAGAAGGGCCTCTGAGGCTGTGAGGTCTTGGAGAGGGAATCAGCGCGCGCTGATGAAGATACCAAGGTAACGTGGTCAGATGATTGGTGATTGTTGTGTCACCTTATACTGGATGACTTAGGGTTATTGATACACTGGATAGGTTGACTTTATGGCCCATCGGTGGGCATCCCATTTCTTGATCGTTTCCATACCACCCCTTACGAGCAGCTACAGACAACCTGGGCTTTTGACAAGATAACCAGCAACGCAGATCTCCTGAAAACCAGCTGACTTACACAGTGCCGCGTAAATGCGATCTTTGTCACCGTTTTCGTGAGAGTCGCCACTTGCCTTTTGCCGTATTAGTTATGCAGGAGTACTGATGCCTCCACCGCAGTTTTCCGTGCAATAACCGATTTATATGTGTGTCCCATCCAGTATGCAAAACTGTGGTGAGTCGCTTACCCAACTTCTCTCCTCTCCCTCTCCCTAATCGCTGGTTATATAGTAAGCACTCTACATCGTTCTCGCATATGGTAGGGTGTTGGCTACAGTAATTCACCGGTTTTACCCCACAATCCACACCTTTGCTTTCCTTGCCGCATAAGCTTACCAAGTTCCCCATCCCCTCCACTCCATTGACAAGAATTTCAGTCATGTTCGTATGTACGAAGTCACGCATGGGTTGAAATTGACGGAAATATGTCGAACGAAGGTGTGCTGGTGTGTTGGCATATAGATGTCCGATCTACAATTATCCATTCTGTTATGTATCGATACCCTCTACCCCGTACTCGGTCACCAAGATTGGGCAGGTCGACTGCCAGTCAGACTACTACCTGCACGAGGGTGACAACGACCCGCTGGATACGGTAGGGCTGCTGAATAAGACGGGACTGTGTTGAAGAAAAGGATGCGGGCGACCACGACGCGGCTGTGAAGACGAAGCAGAATGACGTTAAAGGTGGTGTTGCTGGTCCGGAGCGGCGCACTAGGCGAGCGCCGACGCCACATAACCACCTTGCTACAGGCCTACTGCACCGTGCAGCCGAACCACTTTGGAACAACTTTCGTAGTTACCGTAGAACTTGCAGCTTTCTGCCTCATTGCACACGCTCCAGGGGGGTATGGGGAGGCTCGCCACAGGATTTCCAGGATGGTCTTTCGAACCCCGCAACAGCGTCATGCACGTTCAGGAACACTGGGCACTTGAGAAGACTACAGCTATAACAACGCGGCGGACAATATTTAAGACCGGGGAAAATGTAGTCGAAAATGTGAAGACAAAACTTCAAAATTAAAATAACATCGTGGTAAGGGCGGAGTTTAAAGTATTGCCGTTGGCAAAAATAAAAAATTTGCCCGATCATGCAGTCACAGCCCAAATGTTGATGTGAATTTTAAATACAGGAACTGATGAAACACATGTGAAGACTTAGAGTTTAGTCCCCACATTTGAACCACAATGAATCCTATTGTTTCATGGTTGCCTAAACAATGGCATGAACTTGAAATTTTGACCAGCATAGAGACACAGCTTCATTTTTTAAATTAAAACAGGAGCAGAATATGTTATCTACAACTCTAAGTTTTGTCTAGTCAAAACTAATTGCCTGCTCATTGCCTGCTCACTGCCTGATTATTGGCCACTTGTCACCCTGATTAGCAGGCACATTGAATCCACCCCCACTGTGATCATAGTCTTCATCTGTGTTTCAATCCTGCCAAGTCACAAGGCATGCCCATGACCATTGTTGGCCCTGGGCCAGTGCTAGTAGTGCAATCAAGGCACAGTACAAAGAAAGTTAATGGAATAGGACAAATGTACTTGGGAGCATTTTTATACAAGAAAAGATTGGATGTAGTTTTCTGGGTACATTCAAATGCCTAGTCCTGTAGAGATCTGGAGTAAATACCCATATGCAAGACAATGGGTGCAACCTACCTGACACAGTGAAAGAATGACTACAGCATCCTTGGAGATTGTCCACTGTGCATAGTGGCTAAAGACCCATGAAATCTCTACATGTTCCAGCTCCCCATTGAGCACAGATGAGTACATTTTTGTGGGGAAGTGAGGATAGGAAGCATATGGATCAGTTATGTTTGTAGGCAGAGAACACTGCCTCTGAACTGCAAAATGGAGTGAGCTATCATGCTCATATATATATATATAATGCACCCAGGGACAACTAGCAAAGCCTGATTCCCATTTGGATAAAAGAGGATAAGTGAATTTCCAAGATGTGTGGAACATCAGCTGTAGGTAATTTGCCCAGTAGCCTTGACATTGGCATGCAACACTGCTTTGCGACAGTGAATGAGTTCTTCCAGATCTTGTGGTACATGTGTTGCATTCCATGTCTCCAGTACCCTGACCTTGACACTGTTGAGTAAATCAATGCCATCTACATCTGCAAGACTATGTGTACTGTAGGCTTGATCAAGGACAACCTTGCACTCCCATATGGCAGGCAGGCAGTTTGGGCAAGATAACCAAGCATGTAGTTTTGCTCCCTTGAGGTATGAGTGCAGCATAGTACTTTCCTGTTCACCTACAAAGGACTGAGGGCAAATTTTACAGAGGAATTACAGTACTTACCAGGTCTATGATTACTTGGGAGATGCTGTAGTATTCTGATTCTAAAGAGAAATCTTAATTGGGTTCTGGTTAGGCCAGGTCAGAGTAGGTTATAGTCACATCGATGCCTGTGATCTGCGCATAATTCCCCATGTGCAGTATGCGCAGAATAAGGGTATCAGATACAATACCACTAGTAATGGTCATATATAATGTAAATGTGGTGACAAAGTTATGGGATGTACCAGAATATGGCCATGAAATTGATTTACAAGTGTTTGGATTGTGCAAATGACCTCAGGTGCAGAATGTGCAACACAGAACACACTGAGGGAGCAGATAACAATGAAACCTGTGGTGAACAAAGAGACATCCATTGTAAGCCATCAATCTGACATGGTGCAACAAATGATGGTTGAATTCATGACAGCTCCTGTGATTACATTCATGGTGGCTAAGCTGGCAGATGTATCTGATGCAATGTGATGATGACAGATGGAGAATGAGGGATCAACATGATTCAGCAGAAGAGGAATGGTGATAAATGGTGTGTTTCAATTTCACACAAAATGCAGTGTGAGTAAAATGCTGGGAACAGAGGTGCTGTACATAATTCCCAATGAGTACCATGTCTGGAGTGAAGAAAAGGTAGTGCAGGAAGGGGCATTTGTATATCATATCATCAACCATGGGCACATATAGGAATGTAGTAGATGAAGGATGGATGAAGATGCTGTATTACTGCTATTGAGTATGAAAATGGCATGAAGTGGAGATTGTGCAACTCACAGAGCAAGTGGATCTCCATTTTAAAGAGAAATCTTAATTGGGTTCAGGTTAGGCCTGGTCAGAGTAGGTTATAGTGAGATTGAAAGAGTTGTTCTGCGCATAATGCACCATGTGCAGGATGCACAGAACAGAGATGTTGGGTTATGACACCACCAACTGAGGGTATAGACAGATATTATATACTGGTAATTTTAAGGAATGTAGTTGAACAGGGAGAAGTGTGACTGGTATTGATTGCACAAATGGCTTCAAGTGCAGAATGCACACCTGACAGAGAGACTGGATCACCCTGATTGTCTGACATGAGCAAAATGACATTGAGAGTGATGCATCTCAAAGAAGGTAATTGCAATGGACACCTGTGCTGGTTAATGCATGGTCAATGTATGTGATGCATCCCAAGAGATGGGACTCAAATGAGCCCACCCTGAATGTAGGAGATGTGGTTGGTAATGGAGTATCACAAGGCAATATATACCATGGGACCATGTGATGGGCATGCAGTGAGAGTAAGAAAGCAAGTGAGTGGAAAGTATGGATGGGACAAAGAGAATGAGAGTGATACTGCATGAGAGAGAGTATGTGGTAGACCTAATAATCTTAACGCCGGACTCAAGCTTGACTCTGCATGCAACCTGTCCATATATGGAAGTTGCATGCATGCAACTTCCTCATTAGGAATTTTTTCCCATATGCAACCTCCACTTTCCCACATGCAACCTCTCACCAAGGAAAAAAAAATAGGCAACCAGTCACTTATTTCTGAGTGACAATATGGTTGCATGCAACTACCATATAAGGAAGTTGCATGCATGCAACCACAGACCAGTCTGCAGACTTTCCCACAGTCCACTACATTTTCCCACAGACTGCCTCAATAGTCTGCAGACTTTCTCACAGTGCACTACTTTTTCCCACAGACCAAAAAAATTGCCACAGGCTGCCATCCCATATACAGCAGGCAGTCTGCAGACTTTCCCACAGACCACCCAAGTTTCCCACAGACTCCTTCCATATATGGCAAGTTTCCCACAGACTTTCCCACAGTCAACCTTGAGTTTGGCCACCCAACCTCACTGTCAAAAATAAGCAACCAGTCGCTTATTCTGAGGGGTGAGGGAACTGACAAGAGTAGACAGTAGACACTAGTTGACTTAGAGTAGAGAGACTAGATAGACAAAGTACAGTAATGAACTACTGACTAGTAGTGAGTGGCAGAAAATAGGCGACCAGTTGCTTATTCTGGTGGAGCACAGAACTAGCCAGTAACAAGTAATGAGTGACTACCAACTACTGACTAGTGACTAGCAAGTGGTGACAAGTTGGCATAAATCATGGACGAGTTGTGCAAGCAGGGACCACTCACCAAAAAATAGGTGACCGGTTGCTTATTCTGAGTAGGGCAGAACTAGCAAGTAAGTAGTAAGTGACAACTAGCAACTAGTGACTGGCAAGTAATGAGTAGTTGGCACAAATTTAAAGGGGGATAATCTAATTAGGTATGGGTAGTGGTAGGTAATGGTAGACAAATATGGACAGAAACATGCACATGTGGTATGTGTGCATGTGTGGAAATGATTGATTTCAAGGGACATAATATTAAATAAGTTCATGTTATGCATGGGTATGGACTACCTAATCACATATGATGACCAACAAACACACGAATGCACCCTGGGTGCATGTGCAGGTTTTTAATGATTTAATAAAATGTTATGCCTGGGCATGAGCTACCTATTGACATGATGACCAACAAACACACAAATGCAACTGACTGGTCATGACCTGGGAAGGATGGGGCATCCTTCCTGGAGGAGAAGGATAGGGAGAATATCTTCACCAGATGATTGGTGACATCAAATTGCTCTGATATGGTCCTGTCCTTCATCAACTCATGGTACTCTGAAATGTATCCAGGCTTTGTCCAAAATGCACTCCAGGGAGATCTCTGTGCTGGTTTTTCTTGCATGACTTCTGGAAAGACACATTCATCCTCTCCACAAAGCTGGGTTGCCAACAACCTGTCCCCACACTGCCAGGTATTTCTGCATTGCAAGCCTTGAAGGTGCAGGCTCTAATGGTTTTGTAGGTCACATTCAAAGTCCAACAATCAACAGCATCTTCCAAGGAGGTCAGCTCTGGTCTCTTGTCTGGATCAGTCAACCAAGTGTCTTCCATCTGAATCCAAAGCTGACAGGTGAACTGAACAAACAGCTTGCCAACCACAGGTTCCAGATATGACAGCTGTCTTGACCATGTCCAAGATCACATGACCAGCCAAGGCTGATCTTGGATGGCCTTGGTTAACCTTGACCAAGTAGGCATGTTTCCAATGGGGAACTGCTCCTTGTCATCATCCAAAATCATCCTTGGCCATGCAGGCTGCCCATCTGCCTTCTTCAACTTGGCTTGCACAAGCTTCAGCACCTCCAAATCATCATGTTGCTGGACATCTTTGAGATGGGGCACCTTCTGCAAGTCCAGGTCAGACAGGAAGAACAGTCCAAACCTTTCACAAATCCTGGAGAACTGCAGAAGAGCCATGGATTCTCAGATATGATAATCAAGAATGATAGGGGTGGAGGAAGTGCACTGAATCATGTGACAGACTATGCCTGTCAGTATTCCCAGGTTGGGTGGATCCAGCTCCTTGGGGGAGATCTGAACCATCTGAAGTGCCCTGGCTTGTCTGGCCTGAAACTCAAACCAAACCTTGGATGGTATCCATAGAATTGCATTGGATGCCAGAAAGGTTTCCACCTGAAAGAGGAGTTTTGATGGCAGCTTTGATGGCATGCTGGAAGCAACTCACCCTGTGGGCCAAGTCATCCATGATTTTTTCCATAGCCATCCCACCTTAGGTTGATAGATCATTTTAGGGTGGACTTTGGGTGGATTCACTGGGGTTAAATCCTAACCCTGAAAGTTACAAATATGGCCATGGTGGTTAGTTGGTTATATATGATTGGCCTCCCCCACATCTGCTTATCTTGTCCATGGGTGTGGCTGTGTATGGGGCCTGCAGGCCTGCCTGTCTTCCCTCTGAGTGTGTTGAGTGTGTGTATGCATGGGATCTGCCTGTCTTGTTTATATATCTTGTTATCTTGTTTGTAAATATATATGACTATAAATGGGGGTCTGCCAGTCCTGTGTATAGATGTGGCTATGCTGGGCTCTGTCTGTCTTGTCCATGGGCATGGGTATGGATGGGGTTTACCTGTCTTGTCTCTGGGTGTGGGTGTGAAACTCTGCTATCATGCCTGTGGGAATGGGTGCAAATGGGGTCTGCTTGTGTTGTCTAAGGGTGTGGGTGTGAATGGGGTCTGCCTGTCTTGTTTGTGGGTATGGCTGTGCATGGGGTCTGCTTGTCTTGTCCATGGGTGTGGCTGTGAATGGGGTCTGCCTCTAGTGTCCATGGGTGTGACTGTGCATGGGGGCTGCCTCTCTTGTCTGTGGGTGTGGCTGTGAATGGGGTCTGCTTGTCTTGTCTAAGGGTGTGGGTGTGAATGGGGTCCTCTAGTGTCCATGGGTGTGACTGTGCATGGGGTCTGCCTCTCTTGTCTGTGGGTGTGGCTGTGAAACTCTGCTATCATCTGTGTGGGTATGGGTGCAAATGGGGTCTGCTTGTGTTGTCTAAGGGTGTGGGTGTGAATGGGGTCTGCCTATCTTGTCTGTGGGTATGGCTGTGTAGGAGGTCTGCTTGTCTTGTCCATGGGTGTGGCTGTGAATGGGGTCTGCCTCTAGTGTCCATGGGTGCTGCTGTGCATGGGGGCTGCCTCTAGTGTCCATGGGTGTGGCTGTGCATGGGGCTGCCTCTCTTGTCTGTGGATGTGGCTGTGAATGGGGTCTGCTTGTGTTGTCTAAGGGTGTGGCTGTGCATGGGGGCTGCCTCTCTTGTCTGTGGGTATGGCTGTGAATGGGATCTGCCTCTCTTGTTTGTGGGTGTGGCTGTGAATGGGGTCTGCTTGTCTTGTCTAAGGGTGTGGGTGTGAATGGGGTCCTCTAGTGTCCATGGGTGTGGCTGTGCATGGGAGCTGCCTCTCTGGTCTGTGGGTATGGCTGTGAATGGGGTCTGCTTGTCTTGTCTAAGGGTGTGGGTGTGAATTGGGTCCTCTAGTGTCCATGGGTGTGACTGTGCATGGGTCTGCCTCTCTTGTCTGTGGTGTGGCTGTGAATGGGGTCTGCCTGTCTTGTCCATTGTATGGCTGTGAATGGGATTTGCTTGCCTTGTCCATGGTGTGGCTATGAATGGGTTCTGCTTGTCTTGTCTGTGGGTCTGGCTGTGCATGGGGTCTGCTTGTCTTGTCTGTGGGTGTGGCTGTGAATGGGGTCTGCCTCTAGTGTCCATGGGTGTGACTGTGCATGGGGTCTGCCTGTCTTGTCCATGGTATGGCTGTGAATGGGGTCTGCTTGCCTTGTCCATGGGGTGTGGCAGTCAATGGGGTCTGCCTATCTTGTCTGTGGGTGTGGCTGTGATTGGGGTCTACCTCTCTTGTCCATGGGTGTGGCTGTGAATGGAATCAGCCTCTCTTGTCCATGGGTCAGTATATGACAAACATTGCACTATCAGGACACCACACAATTAAACTTAACTCAAAAACTCAACCACCAACCACCAAACAACAAATCAAACAAGCATACACTAACTTTTGGTAACAAAATTGGAGACCACATAACACTAATTGAACTTTGTCTATATCTCTACCACTATTGTGCAGAACAGTGAAGTAAGCATACCTCCATGGTCTTCTTGGAAATGAATTTATTTTGTATTTTACAATTTTCTCACCCATTGTGGGCATACCATGATATAAGCATGGTCCCATCATCCTATGATCCATCCCAACAACTTTCATTATGACATCATGATATATAGTTATAATAGTGCTATTGTTCACTATGCAGCGACTCAAGAAACCCTTTCAATGTTTTTCTGTTTTGTATTGATGTCATGGCCAATAATCAGGGAAATTTCATAAAATCTTGAAAATATTTGCAGCTCTGAATGTTACATACATGTACAGGTAGATTTCTGCCTGTTAGGGCAAGGATGCAGAATTGGAGTCCTCATCAGAATTATCTGTAGGGAGAACCTCAGCTGCTTGATAGATTTACTACCTCTTGGTCATTGAGGGATTTACAATGAAGGATCCTTCCAAATGGACAAAGATTGCATCAGCAAAATTGAAGGTTTGGTACAGAGGCAGACCCACAGATGGTCCAGATTTTCCACAGAGCAAGTACAGATCCTACAGACCCTACAGACCCCACAGATGTAATCTTTCATTTGGTTAATGCCTCTTGACTCTCAAAGTTTAGGTGAGTTTGGAACAAGTGGAAGACTGCAACCATCCAATGGACAGCCTTAGGACCAGCCCTGTCACAAGTTATAGGGGTGGTAGGGAGCTGGATGGACTTGCCCTTGTTGGGGCCATCCTTGGTTACCCAGGTCCAGGTGGAAGGCTTAGATGCAAAGTGAGTGATCACAAACTGGGGGAGCACTGGTGGAGCAAAGGAAGCCTTCAAAGTGCCTTTTGGGAATGAGTGATAATGCTTGCCAATGTCTGAGAGGCAGATGGGGCATGGTTCTGTCAATGAGCACTGGTGTTTGGGGGAAAGACTTTTTCCCATGGGGGGATGAAGGTGTTTGTGGTTCAAGAGGCATCTGAGGTTGTAGTTTGACTAGTCAGCACTAATGAAACACTAATAAACACTACCCTTAGTTATAAGTCAAAAATGCGAAATTTATTACACTTTTGGTAATCAATAATGTACACAACACAATGCTAATCAAATTCTAATAAACACTACACTTAGTTGGTGGTCAAAAATGCGAAATTTACCACACTTTTTGGGTAATGAAAAGTGTACGCAACACATCACTAATCAAACACTAATCAACACTACACTTAGTTATCAGTCAAAAATGCAAGTTACACTATGCTTTTGGTAATCAAATGTGTACACAACACAATGCTAATCAAATACTAATAACCACTATGCTTAGTTATAAGTCAAAAATGCAAATTACACTACACTTTTGGTAATCAATGTGTATGAAATAAATCACTAATCAAACACTAATCAACACTACACTTAGTTGGTAGTCAAAAATGCGAACTTTACTACACTTTGGGTAACCAAAAGTGTATACAACAAATCACTAATCAATACTAGTCAACAGTACACTTAGTTACAGCTGTTTTGATTTGTTCAGGGAAAATCCAAAAATCACAAGTCACATCATGGAAATTATCCAAATATGTTGATGTTCATTGATGAGGCTGCAAGGGATGGGTGTACAGTACAGAGGAGATATGGGCACTCAGGGAGCAGTTATAGATGCAGTGTTTGGAGGTCATTCATCTGAGGAATGCACTACTCAATCATCCCAGCCATCACCCTTGGTAGTCAAAAAAGTGAACTTTACTACACTTTGGGCAATCAAAGGTGTACACAACACTTAGTAATAAACACTACACTTAATTGGTAGTCAAAAAAAGCAAACTTTACTACACAGTGTTGTGTACATATTTCATTAGCCATTTTTATTTTTTGATGTGCTGGGTCTCTGGCAGAGCTTTGCAAATATCTCACCCAAAAAAGGAGATATTGCCAAGGTAAGCATATCCAAATGGTCCTATGATCATAGGCTACAACTTTCATTATGACATTGTGGCTGTACAATTACTCCATATAGTAGATTTTTCAACTTCTGAGTCTGCACCAATGTGCTGTGGCAAATTCAAACTCCAAGAGAAATTTGTGGGGGTGTGCCACAGTTGGCTTTGAAAGTTGCTGAGTAAGCAAAAGAAGTATATAAACCTGCTCACTCCAACACCACAACTCTTTCCATTGGCACCACCATCTCCTCTCATCATCATTGTCATCCCTCCCTCTGATGATCCACCAGAGGGGGGGTGGCAGAGGGAGGGGGTAGATTCCCTGTGAGGCTGTGCCTAATTAAAGTAATTTTATAATAATATAATTCAATAATTAGCTGACTACATGCTAAGTTGAGTGTGGGAATCTGTATACTGAAACAGTCTTGGGGGTAAGTCTGTACAGAGGGGGTCTGTCTTGCTGATGTAGAAGATAAACTAGGGGTAGCTGGGTACATCTGGTGTGTTCTGCCATGGGCTGTCCAGAAAATCATAGTCTGGACAGAACTGTCCAGAATGGACCACCCTGGGGCTCTGCAGCTCTCTGGGGCTCTGTCCAGTACTGTCCAGAACAAAAGTGATTTACTGATGCAACTTGCCTTCATATTCAGAAATTTTCTTCACCATCTCCTGGTAATCAGCCAAGTTGTCAATGTCAATTGTGTCAGAGACCCACTGTCTACCAGGACAACTGTTAGTAGCTACATATTGCCAGTCATGAAATATGTAAAAATGCACCCTTGGGCCTTTGGTGGAATGAACTTCAGTGGAAAATGTTTCTTCTCAGTGACCTCATACTCTTCAAGGCCATGCTTGTAGAGTATTGCTTGCAAAATTCAACATAGTTCAAGTCACTGAGACTAAAGATTAGCTATTTCATTTTTGTGGACTTTTCCTCCTTTGACATTGTCTTCCCATTCACAGACATTTTTTTGATCCTCAAATAGACCATCAGTAAGACTGGGAATGACTGCAGAATGTCATCTTCAGGAGCTGGAGATGACATGATGGTACAAGTTCTAACTAGGGGCCACTTCCAGGGTCCTTGCCAGCAATTTCCGTGATGTGACTTGTGATTTTTGGATTTTCCCTGAACAAATCAAAACAGCTGTAACTAAGTGTACTGTTGACTAGTATTGATTAGTGATTTGTTGTATACACTTTTGGTTACCCAAAGTGTAGTAAAGTTCGCATTTTTGACTACCAACTAAGTGTAGTGTTGATTAGTGTTTGATTAGTGATTTATTTCATACACATTGATTACCAAAAGTGTAGTGTAATTTGCATTTTTGACTTATAACTAAGCATAGTGGTTATTAGTATTTGATTAGCATTGTGTTGTGTACACATTTGATTACCAAAAGCATAGTGTAACTTGCATTTTTGACTGATAACTAAGTGTAGTGTTGATTAGTGTTTGATTAGTGATGTGTTGCGTACACTTTTCATTACCCAAAAAGTGTGGTAAATTTCGCATTTTTGACCACCAACTAAGTGTAGTGTTTATTAGAATTTGATTAGCATTGTGTTGTGTACATTATTGATTACCAAAAGTGTAATAAATTTCGCATTTTTGACTTATAACTAAGGGTAGTGTTTATTAGTGTTTCATTAGTGCTGACTAGTCAAACTACAACCTCAGATGCCTCTTGAACCACAAACACCTTCATCCCCCCATGGGAAAAAGTCTTTCCCCCAAACACCAGTGCTCATTGACAGAACCATGCCCCATCTGCCTCTCAGACATTGGCAAGCATTATCACTCATTCCCAAAAGGCACTTTGAAGGCTTCCTTTGCTCCACCAGTGCTCCCCCAGTTTGTGATCACTCACTTTGCATCTAAGCCTTCCACCTGGACCTGGGTAACCAAGGATGGCCCCAACAAGGGCAAGTCCATCCAGCTCCCTACCACCCCTATAACTTGTGACAGGGCTGGTCCTAAGGCTGTCCATTGGATGGTTGCAGTCTTCCACTTGTTCCAAACTCACCTAAACTTTGAGAGTCAAGAGGCATTAACCAAATGAAAGATTACATCTGTGGGGTCTGTAGGGTCTGTAGGATCTGTACTTGCTCTGTGGAAAATCTGGACCATCTGTGGGTCTGCCTCTGTACCAAACCTTCAATTTTGCTGATGCAATCTTTGTCCATTTGGAAGGATCCTTCATTGTAAATCCCTCAATGACCAAGAGGTAGTAAATCTATCAAGCAGCTGAGGTTCTCCCTACAGATAATTCTGATGAGGACTCCAATTCTGCATCCTTGCCCTAACAGGCAGAAATCTACCTGTACATGTATGTAACATTCAGAGCTACAAATATTTTCAAGATTTTATGAAATTTCCCTGATTATTGGCCATGACATCAATACAAAACAGAAAAACATTGAAAGGGTTTCTTGAGTCGCTGCATAGTGAACAATAGCACTATTATAACTATATATCATGATGTCATAATGAAAGTTGTTGGGATGGATCATAGGATGATGGGACCATGCTTATATCATGGTATGCCCACAATGGGTGAGAAAATTGTAAAATACAAAATAAATTCATTTCCAAGAAGACCATGGAGGTATGCTTACTTCACTGTTCTGCACAATAGTGGTAGAGATATAGACAAAGTTCAATTAGTGTTATGTGGTCTCCAATTTTGTTACCAAAAGTTAGTGTATGCTTGTTTGATTTGTTGTTTGGTGGTTGGTGGTTGAGTTTTTGAGTTAAGTTTAATTGTGTGGTGTCCTGATAGTGCAATGTTTGTCATATACTGACCCATGGACAAGAGAGGCTGATTCCATTCACAGCCACACCCATGGACAAGAGAGGTAGACCCCAATCACAGCCACACCCACAGACAAGATAGGCAGACCCCATTGACTGCCACACCCCATGGACAAGGCAAGCAGACCCCATTCACAGCCATACCATGGACAAGACAGGCAGACCCCATGCACAGTCACACCCATGGACACTAGAGGCAGACCCCATTCACAGCCACACCCACAGACAAGACAAGCAGACCCCATGCACAGCCAGACCCACAGACAAGACAAGCAGAACCCATTCATAGCCACACCATGGACAAGGCAAGCAAATCCCATTCACAGCCATACAATGGACAAGACAGGCAGACCCCATTCACAGCCACACCACAGACAAGAGAGGCAGACCCATGCACAGTCACACCCATGGACACTAGAGGACCCAATTCACACCCACACCCTTAGACAAGACAAGCAGACCCCATTCACAGCCATACCCACAGACCAGAGAGGCAGCTCCCATGCACAGCCACACCCATGGACACTAGAGGACCCCATTCACACCCACACCCTTAGACAAGACAAGCAGACCCCATTCACAGCCACACCCACAAACAAGAGAGGCAGATCCCATTCACAGCCATACCCACAGACAAGAGAGGCAGCCCCCATGCACAGCCACACCCTTAGACAACACAAGCAGACCCCATTCACAGCCACATCCACAGACAAGAGAGGCAGCCCCATGCACAGCCACACCCATGGACACTAGAGGCAGCCCCCATGCACAGCAGCACCCATGGACACTAGAGGCAGACCCCATTCACAGCCACACCCATGGACAAGACAAGCAGACCTCCTACACAGCCATACCCACAGACAAGATAGGCAGACCCCATTCACACCCACACCCTTAGACAACACAAGCAGACCCCATTTGCACCCATACCCACACAGATGATAGCAGAGTTTCACAGCCACACCCACAGACAAGAGAGGCAGACCCCATGCACAGTCACACCCATGGACACTAGAGGACCCCATTCACACCCACACCCTTAGACAAGACAAGCAGACCCCATTCACAGCCACACCCACAGACAAGAGAGGCAGCCCCCATGCACAGTCACACCCATGGACACTAGAGGCAGACCCCATTCACAGCCACACCCATGGACAAGACAAGCAGACCCCATGCACAGCCATACCCACAAACAAGACAGGCAGACCCCATTCACACCCACACCCTTAGACAACACAAGCAGACCCCATTTGCACCCATTCCCACAGGCATGATAGCAGAGTTTCACACCCACACCCAGAGACAAGACAGGTAAACCCCATCCATACCCATGCCCATGGACAAGACAGACAGAGCCCAGCATAGCCACATCTATACACAGGACTGGCAGACCCCCATTTATAGTCATATATATTTACAAACAAGATAACAAGATATATAAACAAGACAGGCAGATCCCATGCATACACACACTCAACACACTCAGAGGGAAGACAGGCAGGCCTGCAGGCCCCATACACAGCCACACCCATGGACAAGATAAGCAGATGTGGGGGAGGCCAATCATATATAACCAACTAACCACCATGGCCATATTTGTAACTTTCAGGGTTAGGATTTAACCCCAGTGAATCCACCCAAAGTCCACCCTACAATGATCTATCAACTATAATGAGCATAGGTAATAAAGGGTGATGACTTACTGTGCCTTCTGGCCTAATCCATGCAGCCTTGACTTTTTGTAAATGCTTCGAAAGGGCAGGTATTGTAGCATAGGGTGTGGGAGAGGATGCATGGTTAGAACAATAACAGTAAAATTTTCCATCTTGATGACATCAGCAAACTAGCCATTCTTACCCCAGCTTTCCAGCAGTCCCAGACCTGCCCAGATGATTTGTCCAGATCATGCCAGAGTTCCAGAGTTTCCAGACCTTCCCAGACTTCTAGTCCAGACTATTCCAGAATCCTAGACATTCCAGACTGTGGAAAATGTTACCTATGAGTGTGCCATATATAGTTGTTGTACAGCCATGATGTCATAACAAAAGTCATAGCCCTTGATCATGGGACCCTGGGAAAATGCTTACCTTAGCAATATCTCCTTTTTTGGGTGAGATATTGGCAAAGTTCACTTTTGGATGTGGTGTGCACAAAACAAAAAGTGGTTGTACAGCTATGATGTCATAACAAGAGTTATAGTGGGTGATATCACAAACATGGGGTATCTGACATAATCAATATGTCCATTTTTGGATGAGATACAAGCAAATGAAATTTGGTTACTGAAAGTGAAGAATGTTTGCATTTGTGACTACTACCAACTGAGTGTAGTGCTGACTAGGATTTGATCAGTGCTGTGGTGCATACACTTTTGATTATCAAAAAGTGTAGTGGTTACTAGGATTTGATTAGCATGATGTTGTGTACACATTTGACTACTAAGAAAGTGTAGTGTTGATTGCTATTCGATTAGTGTTGTGCTGTGTACACATTTGACTACCAAGAAAGTGTGGTGTTTATTAGCATTTGACTAGCATGGTGTGGTGTACACTTTTTTAACTATTAACTAAGTGTAGTGTTGACTAGTAGTTGATTAGTGATTTGTTGTGTACACTTTTGATTACCAAAAGTGTAGTCAAGTTCACTTTTTTGCCTATTGACTAAGTGTAGTGTTGATTAGTATTTGATTAGTGATTTGTTGGGTACACTTTTGATTACCAAAAGTGTAGTCAAGTTCGCTTTTTTGACTATTAACCAAGTGTAGTGTTGACTAGATTTGATTAGTGATTTGTTGTGTACACTTTTGGTTACCCAAAGTGTAGTAAAGTTCACTTTTTTGACTACCAACTAAGTGTAGTGATGATTAGTGTTTGATTAGTGATTTGTTGTGTACACTTTTGATTAAAGTTTGCCTTTTTGACTAATAACTAATGGTAGTGTTTATTAGTGTTGCATTAGTGTTGACTAGTCAAACTACAACCTCAAGGTTTGGCTAAGTCACAAATATACCCTAAAATGCAACAGAGTGGACACCACAACCCACTCTTTTCATGCAGTGGACCAAACTCAACCAAACAACAGCCCTTTCCTACTACATGGAAAGGTAGTCCCTACCTCATCCATTACTAATGTAGTAGTATGATTAGGAAAAATGTAATAATGTGGGTCTAGTAGTTAATCTAGTAGTGTTGATTAGGGAATTGGTAGTGGTGTGAGTCTAGTAGTTTATCTAGTGGTGGTGATTAGGATAAGTGTAGTGGTGTGAGTCTAATAGTTTATCTAGTAGTGTTGATTAGGAAATTGGTAGTGGTGTGAGTCTAGCAGTTTATCTACTAGTGTTGATTAGGGAATTGGTACTGGTGCAAGGCTAGTAGTTTATCTACTAGTGATGATTAGGAAATTGGTAGTGGTGTGAGTCTAGTAGTTTATCTAGTAGTGTTGATTAGGGAATTGGTAGTGGTGTGAATCTAGTAGTTTATCTACTAGTATTCATTAGGAAACATGTAGTAGTTAGTAGTTGGCTGGGATACTCTGGGACTCTTGGGTGCCTGGCCAGTCCTGTCCAGCCTGCCCAGCCTAGACAGGGGGGTTGGGATTCTGGGAACTCTGGAGCTTTATCTGGCCAGTCCTGGCCAGGGGGGGACCTTTCTGGAAGTCTGGGGAGTCTGGCCCACTCTGGCCAGTTCTGGCCAGGTGATGGCTAGTTTTCTGATGGAGTTAGTGTGATTGTTACACCAAAGCTGTGTACAATTGTGCCACTCTCCTGACATTCCCTCCTCTTGTGAGGATTGCATTTGCTTTTGGAAGGAAATGATTGGTAGCAAATGTTGCAGGTGAAGTGACCTGGAATAGTGGTGGTGGTATGAGGTCAAGAGATGATTAGAAAAATTCCCACATTCTGGGTGAATTGATCTCATATGGAGATTGGTGCAAATAGGCATATACAAATACAGGTCACATATCAGTATTGCACAAACAGGACCATGGATCAAGAGTGGGGATGTGTGGATTTAATTTATAGTGTTGAGCATGGCAAGTCAGTACTTGGCCAGCAACTTTTAGAGATACTGTATTCATCCCCATTTGCACCTCCAGTCTTTCCTATTCCTGCATCACTGGTGGGAGTGACTCCATTGGGATGCCTGGTGGAGCCATCAGGTGTGGTGATTGCTGAGCTGGGAAAGTCACCAACACACCTTCTGAAAGGGGCAATGCTTGGCTGACATTTGGATACAGTTGTTGTCATTCTCTCAAAGATCCCTTCTCCATCTTCAGGGCCAACCTCCCAGCTGGGGGCATCAGGATCCACATCTGCATCTTCCTCCTCCTCTTCTTCCTCTGTCAAGGTATCAGGTTCATATTCATCATCCTCCTCAAGATCCAGATTGGGACTGAGGAGCCTTCTGGCCTTGGAAGTCACTTGCAGTGTGGAAGGTGCAGATCTTTTCATGGGGGGAGGGAAGGTGTTGGAGTTAGACAACTGGTGTGGTGTTGCATAGCCACCATATTACAAAAGCACATAGTGCACACTTACAATTTGCATATTACTGTAGTTTCACTAAGTATTCTACTGATTCTACTTCTACAAAAGGTTGGCAGGGGAGGAGACAAGAGAGATGAGAGGTCAAAACTAGTGTTTTAAAGTCCAGTTGCAGAATGATCAAAAGACCGTCAACTGGACCAGACCAACATCAGTTGCAACTGGACCTTCAGTTGCAGTCAGCACCTCCCACTGTTGGGTGATGGTCCAGTTGCAAGTGCTGAGGGGATTCCTAAAAACTGGTCCTAAACTGGTTACAACCAGTTTTGTGTGGACTGGTTGGGTAGCCTGATCTGCTGTAAATTGTACATGTTTATCTAACAAATATTATATCTACATATTGAAATATCTTGGATTGCTCAATTTTGCACATATGCACACTGGGTGCACTTGCAAGATTTTGCATTTTATTGATATTTATCTCATAAATATTATATAATGTTCAGATACCTCAATCTGTGCATATGTACTCTGGGTGCATTTGCAAGATTTTGTATGTTTTTCATATTTATCTAATATTATATTGACTTTTGTTCAGATACCTCAATCTGCACATATGCACTCTAGGTGCAATTGTGAGATTTTGTATTTTATTCATATTTATCTAATATTATATTGACTTTTGGACCAGTCTTCAAAAGGACTGGTTGTGAACTGGTTGTAACCACTTAGCAACTGGGGGCAACCAGTCCAATGCAGTCTTGGACTGGTTGCCCCTGATTTCTAAATTTGGAAAACTGGTCTTGGTCCAGTTGCACCCAATTTGCTGAAAAAACTGGACCAGACCAGACTTTAAAACACTAGTCAAAACAAAAGAGCAGATCATGCTCTGAGGCTAGACTACTGTTTTCAATAGAAAAAAAAAGTTTTATTGTTTAATGAATGACTAGTGAACTGGCAGCATTTAGAATGAGGTGCAGTGAAATTCTAGCCAAGCATGGGCTTACCTATCAAAGACTTCTCTCCCCCAAGAACTGGGGCAAGAGCACAGGCCCAACTGAATGTGACAACTGAATGCAACTATCATACAATGCAGTGAGAGATGAGCCAAACTGCAGCATCATACTGCACTCAGCTAAACAGGGTGGCTTCTACCACAAGGGGAGAAAATGGCAGGGTGATGATGACAAATTGCTGAACACTATGATCCCCCAAATGCATGGGACCAGTGGAGTGGAGTGGAGTGTTAGGGAGCACAGAGAAAAAAAGAATTGGGGGAATACATGCACCCAATCCCAAGATATGCCCATCTTTTGTCCTAGGAGGCCTTTCTTCCAGTAAGCAGCCTATAACTCCAGAACAGCAGCATTGGAGGGGGGGACCTGAAAGGTACCATTGAACAGAACCAGGTTCCTGACTTCATGGAAAGGGTCAGATGGCATGGTCATCAAAATATCCCAGAGAGGGGAGGGGAGGGGGGAAAAGGTGCATCCAAGCAGCACACAAAAAAGCATGCATAAACAGAATTAAGAAGAGTCTTCCAGGTATTTATAATGCCTGGATACCAACCTAGTATGCCCTATGAGTGCACTGGTAGTTCAACTGTGCCAGTTGACTGCACAATGTCTGTGGGGTGGCTTCAACTGCAAGAGTATTTTGAGGGCAGGGAAAAGAGCAGTCAACATGTGTGGTGGCAGATCCTCATGATTGCATTTGGAATGAACAAAACTCACCTTGGGGGGTGGTAGTATTAGCCTGTACCCCATTTTTATGACATGGGTCTGTTCTGGCCTTGCTAGGACCAGCTGCCACTGCTGTTCCAGGCATCTGAGATGGAAAAATATGTATGTGACTGGTCATTTGATTTTCTGGTTAATGAGGATACTCACAGTGTGAAATTTTTGTGTCCCTCCATTGTCATGGGTCTGTGCAGTGCCAGAAAATAAGTGACTGGTCACTTATTTTTCCAGTGAAGGAGCCCACTCACCAAGTCAACTTGTTCCAAGGTTGAATCCCCCTGGTCATAAAAGTGTCAGAGAAATTACCAAATAAGGAAATGATTTCCCACCACTCACCTTGATCCCTGGTCCAGTCCATCTGGACCCAGCCTTCTGCATGTGAGTCTTGCAACTCTGAGCATATTTAAATGGCCTGAGACAACCCTTGTCAGTGCAATGACAAATGAACTTCCCCTCCTCATTCCTCTCCAGCACTATGGTTTGATTGGTGGCAGGGAGGTAGATGGTGGCCTGGGAAGAGCACTTCTTGCTGTGATTGATGTAGGTATTCTTGTTGGTGAAGCTCTGGTCACAGGAGGAACAGACAAATGTAGGCATGGCTGAGATGGTGGTGGTAACAGAGAGAGAAGCAAAAGGGAAAAGTTCCCACAGTAAAAACTATATATATATATAGTGCCCAGCATGGAGGTTGCATGCATGCAACCATATGGTCACTCAGAAATAAGTGACTGGTCACCTATTTTTTTTCCCAGGTGAGGGGTTGCATACATGCAACCATATGGCCACTCAGAAATAAGTGACTGGTCACCTATTTTTTTTCCATGGTGAGAGGTTGCATGCAACCATATGGTCACTCAGAAATAAGTGACTGGTCACCTATTTTTTTCCCTGGTGAGGGGTTGCATGCATGCAACCATATGGCTACTCAGAAATAAGCAACCAGTCACCCATTTTTTTTCCATGGTGAGAGGTTGCATGCAACCATATGGTCACTCAGAAATAAGCAACTGGTTGCCTATTTTTTTTCTTTGGTGAGAGGTTGCATGTGGGAAAATGTTCCTAATAAGGAAGTTGCATGCAGAGTCAAGCTTGAGTCCAGCATTAAGATTATTAGGATGTGAAGTAGCACAATAGGGGATTTGTGCAGGTTATACCAGTGGGAGTACACACTACCAGCATGATCATACATGTTGGGAATGCCAGACTGAGATGCTCATGCTCTCCCACTGTTGTCATTCTATGTGCTTTGCTCCTGCTGCTACACCTGCTTGAGACCCCTGCCACCCAATCACGTGACCTTGCTGCCTGTCGCTCCTACCACCCCTGACTCTCTGCACATGCCTCTGCCCCTCCCCATTCCATCTGCCCCCTACTAACCAGGCAAACCCCCAGGTTTGCTACCCTTCTCCATCCTCCACCTTGCTTGTCCAACTGTTGCCATCCTCCTCCTCTCCCAGCTCCCCTTCTGTCTCTCTCCCATTCTGCTCCTCCTTCTCCACCTCTTGGAGCTCTTCTAGTGCTGACCCTTCTCTGGGCACAAACAGCCATAGCCTCCTCACATGCACCAACCCTCCTATTGGGAACCCTTCTAGTGTCATCACCTGGTATGAGTTTCCTATCTTCTCCACCACCTGCCTTGGTGCTGACCACCTGGGTAGCAGCTTTCTCAAGCTCACCATTGTGAAGTCTAGCACATTGTCATAGACCTGTACCAGATCGCCCTCTCAGAACACTATCTCCCCCACCACTGACTTCATCACCTTTCAATCAAATGCTACCTTCCATTTGACCGCATGCTTGATTGCCTGGCTGGCCCCATCTAGTCACTGCTGCTCCACATAGGCCATTTGCACCTCCACATCTCTGTCTGTTAGTGTGCCTGTTGCATCCTCTATTGGTGTTCATGTTGTGTTGACTATGAATCCCAACAGCAACTCTTTTGGCAAGAGGTGGAATGCTGGGATTACCTGCTCATTCAGCTGTCATACTGCCTCTTCGAAATGGGTTGGCCATGCTGTTGGCATGTTTGCTGTGTTCAGTGTGTCATCCTTGCTCTCTCCTACTTCTGGACCACACATTCATTTTAACTGCCCTAAAAGCTTCCCATTGGCATTCTCCACCAGGCCATTCACCCACAGTGCATATGTGGCTACCATGTGCTGCTCTACTGCATTGGCTTTGCACCATGCTTTGACCTCCCCATTATTAAAATGCATTCCCCTGTCTGTCATAAACACTTCTGGGGCCCTGAATGTTTGTCTGACTTCCTGCAGCCCTTCCACTGTTGTTCTTGCCATGCCATGGGTTTTCAGTTTGAACCCCCATACATACTGTGAATATGTGTCCATCATTAGTAGCACTGTATGGTACCCACCTTTGCCTTTTGGTAAGCTGAGGTAGTCTGCCACCATTAGCTTGAATGGGTGCCATCTTGTTATTGGGTAGAGTAGTGAGTGCAAGTTTGTGTTGCCAAAATTCTTGCACTGTGGGCACTGACATATGGCTTGTACCACCAACAGGTCAAGTCTCAGGCTGTAGAATTTGTCCATCAGTCATAGTTTCACTAGGTCCCTACCCCAATGACCATTGTTTTTGTGTTCTTGCCCTGCCACTTTGACTGCCTCCTCTTGCATGATGCACTTGAGCTCTGGCCTTGCTCTGAGAGACTTGATTGATGGTAAGTGCCACAGCTTTCCATCCTTGATTTGGTATCCCTCTGCTCTACATCTCGCCCTCCTTTGCTCCCTACTCATGTCCTCTTTATCCAGCTTGGTGATGGCTTCCATGACCTCTAGAAACAGCAGTTCATTGGTGAATCTGTCTCTTAGTCTGGCAATGGAGGGGTCTTGGCCTATCGCAAACAAATCATTTATGATTCCTTTTGTTGCTTCCCAATCTTTGCTAACTGTCCATGCACTGCCATCTCCTGGCTCTGTTGGTCATCCTGTGTGCATGTGGCTCAACACATCTGCTGCCTTGTTCATTTTGCCTGGTCTGTGTTGCATGTCCATGATCTGGTACACCAATATGCCATCTCTCCACCTCGCATGTACGGTTGATCGGCATTTGCTGCACAGTGTGTCTCTGAGCACTATGCAATCCATCTCTATCTCCACCAGGAATCCCCACACTGTGTCACTGAAATGGTCGAATCCAAACTTGAGTGCTGCAAACTCAAGGATGTACAGCTTGTACTTTTCCTCTGATGGTGATGTCCTTTTCAATGCAAACCCTGCATCTCTGTGGTCACCTCTCCATTTGCTTTCATGGTGCTAAACCTCTGTGACAGGACAGCTCCAAACCCCTCCTTACACCCATCTGTCATCAATATGAATGGTGTCCTGTTGAACTTTGGGGCTTTCAGCACCAGTTCCATTACCAGCAACTGCTTTAGCCTTAGGAACACTTTTGTGTGATGCGGTGTCCAGCAGCCTGTCCCATAGGTATTGGCAGTACCATTTCTTCCCTGTTTTCATTGACAGCTCAGGAAGGTTGAGGTTCCTTTGCAGGTCTGTGAGTGGTGCTGCTATTCACACATAGTCCTTGATCAATGACCTGAAGTACCCTGTTAAGCCCAGGAAGTGCATCAACTCTAGCAACATTGCTGGCACTTTCCACCTGGCTATGGCCTTCAGCTTGGTGACATCTGGTTTGATTCCAGTTTTGCTAATTCTTGCCCCTCCAAAGACCACTTCCAAGAGGAATAGCTTTGTCTTTGGTGGGGATAGTGATAAATCTTGCTCTCAGCACCTCGTCAGGAACTTGTGTACCTGCTGTAGCAGCTCTGTGAACTTGTTTCCTGCCATGCCATTGTCATCCATGAACATCTCCAGCTGCAACTCTGTGACGATGTCTCTGAATGCCATGTTTGTCACGTCCAAGAAGCACACTGGTGCTCCTAAAAGTCCCATGGGCATTCTTCAGTAGCACTGAAATCCTCGCCCTTCTGTATATATGCACAGGTACAGTTGGTCTTCTTTCTCCACTTCTATTGCATAGAACCCTGATGCTAAGTCCACCATGCACATGTACTTGTGTCTGGCCAACCTCTGCTGCTTTGCTCTTATGTCTCCCTGCAGCATTGGCACTACCATTACTACCTTGTTGATTTCCACAAAGTTTTGACAGACCCTCCACTTGGGCTTGCTTTCCAGTGCTCATTCATCTGGTGTTGGTGGTGGTCTTGCTGGTAAGTCTGTGCTCAGCACTTCTCCCTGCCATATGCACTCATCCTCAACCATCCACCTGATCTCATCTATCATCAGTCCTGGTGCCCCATGTGCCTTCTGTGCCAGCATGGTGGGATGCACCACTTTAACTTCATCTGACCTGATGTCCCTCAAAATGCCTGCCTCATTGAACTTGTCTAGCACTGGTAGGTACCACTCCTTTTGGGCTTGCATCAGTGGTTTCTGATGGACTTTTAGGGGAAACTTGGTGTCCTTTGGGATGTTCAGTCTGAAGTTGATGAAGTCCACCAGTTTGACCTCTCACACCAACAATGCAAATGTGTCCACAAATTCTGCCACCAGTTCTTTCACCTGCTGGAGCTTGTCTGGTGGTGTAGAGATTGATGGGAAAGGACCTTGGGATATAGGCCAAAGTCTCCTAGTGAGAAGAGGTGGGGGGGAATTCATCCCAGGAAGCTGGTGTTGCCCAGTGGAGGGGTCAAAGAGTGGAGAAAGAGACCAGAAATGCGCCCTAAAACCCAAATAAAAGCTGTGATAATGTCTAGGGACTGTCTGGGGATGGGGAAGTAATATTCCAAGTCTTCTTTTGTCTTATTTCCAGCTTCTCATCTGGGGTAGCTCATCCATTATTGTTCTAAGTATGTACAGTACATTCTAAGTGCTCACACGGGCTTACATAAGCCACAATGCGTGCAAACACTAAGTAAAAAGACAAGAAAAGATAAAAGAAAACAAATCAGTAAGTAAAAACAATGAAATAAATGAAATATCCTGGTAGGGAGGATACTTTCCCTACAGTGGCAGGTCTCCATATTCAACTGTCTCCACCACTTTCTGTACCTGTGGTGGGTAGAATGGGCCCTTATCTGTGAGCCTTGTGAACATGCCCTCATCATCCTTCTCACCCACACTCATTTCTGCTAGCTGCTCTCCTGTGCTCCTCCCCTCTTCTCCTTCCTGCTTTTCTGCTGTCACCACTTGTATGTTGTTTGCTCCTCCCTCCTCTTTATCCACCTCTCCAGGGTCTCATGCTTCCCTTGCTTTGCTTTCTTCCCCCTCTCACTCCTTTCCTTCCCTTAGTTCTCCACTTCTGCTTGGTCCTGACACCCTGGTAGGCAGTACTGATGCTGGGACATTCCTTCCTATGAAGTTCACTACCTTGTACTTCACATTCTCACATGGTAGCACGATTGAATCTGATCCATAGTCATGCACTGCCTTAGCTCTGTCCAATATAGGCTTTGCCACTAACATCCTCCATGCTCCTCCACTTGGGAACACCTCAAATGATGTGCTGACCATCACTGGTCCCCAATGTACTTTGCCCAACCATGTACCCCTGGACCATACTAATGACCCATCTGCCATTCTCAACATCTGCCTGGACAGACTTAGGCTGGCTAGTCTCCTTGCCACCCTTTGGTATGCTTCCAAACTGATTGTATTTATCATGGCCCCACTGTCGACCATTGCTAGGAATCTTACACATTCTCCTTGTGGACCTTCCAAGCTCGGTACAGCTAGGAATGGGTGGCTTTTGTGCATGCTAAATGGCTTTCCTGTCACATCCACCACATAGATATCAATGATTGTATTTGTCTGCATCTCTACATTATGGCTAGTCCACTGTTTGGCCTCTACTGTCTCTCATGCTGTGTCATCATTGTGTGGATTGTTTCCCAGGACTACAACTGATCCACTGTTGCTTGCAGTCCCAGGTCATTTTCCTCCTGCTCCCATTCCCATGCACTCTGGTACTCCCCCTGGCTTTCACTTTGCCATGCATCCCATGGGGTTACTGTATGCACTAACATTGCCACTTGGTTCAGTTGTGGGATGCTCTGCACTGCTGGCCCCATGTAGTTTGCCTGCATTGTTGTCACTCGCAGCTGAGTTGCCCTTCTTAACATCCCTGCTACCAACTGTCTCCAGTGCATTTCATGTGGTCGAAGTGTCTCTTGCACTGTACACATACTGCCCACATGTGGTGGGTCCATGACCAGTCCACATGTGAAGCACTTGCCTGCCCCTACTGCTGCTGTTCCTGGCTTCAATGGGTATGGCCTTTCCAAGGATGGGGGTGCATCATATCCATGTGCCTTGTGCCACAACTCGACATCCACCTCATACTGGCATCTTCCTCCTTCCATGTTTGGTCTGCATGGGAGCATGTTTGCTTTCTTGAGTATTTGCAACCTTGTCAACAGTGCTCATTGCACCCTGGGGTATGCCATGTAGCTGGCATTTACTCCTTGCCAGGTGGGTGCCTGGTGCCCCATTCTGGTGAACTGTGCTTGCAAGTGTGGTATGACAGTTGGTCATGGTACCCCCCTTGTGCTCATTCCTGCTGATCAGAGGTTCAGGTTGTTCATTTGCTGCTGGAGGAGTGTGTTTAGTGCATGGTCCCTTGCTCTCTCCTTGTTCTGTTTCTCCTTATTTTGTCTGAGCTTCTCCACTTTGATGCTTCACACTGCTGCCACAAACTCCTCCCAACTTGAATAGTCCTTGTCCAGTTCATCCCTGAGCACCTGTGGCACTCCCTCTACTGTGTTTATGATTAGTGTTCCTCTGGCATCTCCCATGCTCAGTGCTAGTCGCTTGACTTTTTCAGCCCACAGTACATGCCCATAGTCCCCTGCTCTCCCTTCTTCCATCCATTCTCCCACTTCCTCTTCTTTCAGTACCTGGTCCCTGATCCATTCCCACTGTGCACCCTTGTTAGCTTGGGTCACCTCACTGGTGGCCACCTTTTCATGAATGCTGCCTTTAAGGCTGCCATGTCTGCTTTATCCCCTGATGGTAAGTCCACAAACCAATTGTCTGCATAGCTTCCTGGTGCTAACTGGAGCTTGAACTGGGCCACTTTTCTCACCTCTGACCATGAATCTGGTATTGCCAACTGAAATTGAGTGAACCACTCCACTGGCTCCTCCTTGTTGCCATAGTCTCCATGGAACAGCAGTACCATTTTTGCTGTCTCTGCCATAGCTCCATGGTACATGCTCTGCATATATGACATGTATGTTGTCCCTGGCTTGAATTGTAGGTGTGGTGGCTGTGTGATTGTTGGCTGATGCTGCCTGCTATACTGGGTTGTTTGTGGGGTTGGGGAAGGGGGCATTGTCAGGTGTGTGTTATGAGGCTTGTACATGTATGTTGCTGTTGGTGTCATAAAAATGGCTAGTTTCAGCCTGAACCCCAGGCTGTCTTCTGCTGCCTTCTGCTGTGTGTCTGTTTCTGCTGCCATCTGTGGTGCCTGTGAGGTTCTCTGCTTCCCCTTGCTACTTCCAAGTGCTCTTGTGCTCTTGTCTGACATTGGTGATTCTGTAATACTGCTTTCCAAGGTGGGTTCACTGTCCACATTTTGGTCCTGTTGCCCAATACCTCTGAGTGATGCTACCATGTGCAGTGGGATTGGGTCCATTACCACTCTCCTTCCCAGGGTTCAGATTCCTCTCTCATCACCAGATGGGAATGCCAGACTGAGATGCTTGTGCTCCCCTGCTGTAGGAAAAGAAGATAGAGACTGGGGGGGAGAGTGGTGGTGTCTGAAGGGGAGAGAACTTCCAGAGGGGCTTCTATAGCCTGGTGAGAGATACTGTCTGGTGAATGTCTGAGGCTGTCTGAGGCTGTCTAAACACAGAGAAAGGCCACTCTCGACCTTCTCAAACTTGAATCAAAACTCAAACTTGAACTCATGACTCATAACTCAATTGTTATTGTTATAGGTAGGTAAAATGTAATGTAGGTGACATGGGGCTTACTTAAGCCACATCACATGTCTACTCTCGAAGCTAAGTAAAGTCTAAAGTAAATGAACAGAAATAAAAGTAAAAGAAAGTAAAAACAATAAAGTAAAAGTAAAAGTAAAAACTATAAAATAAAAGGAATATCCTAGTGGGGAGTACTCACTCCCTACACCGCTGTTGTCATTCTATGTACTTTGCTCCTGCTGCTACACCTGCTTGAGACCCCTGCCACCTGATCACATGACCTTGCTGCCTGTTGCTCCTACCACCCCTGACTCTCTGCACATGCCTCTGCCCCTCCCTGTTCCAATGTACAGATGATATTGGCCATTGCAGAAAGTGAGGGAGTATGAGAATGCCCTGTTGGGTTGTGCATTGAACATTGCTAGTGCTTTGCATTCAATTTGTGAGGTCAACTCCAGTGACACATTTTGGGAAGTTAACTCTGCAGTCACCAGAACATCTCCCCAATCCAGATTTTGAGTGGCTCTGATTGTGGACTTTCATATCAACATGCTGTCAGGTTTAAGCCAGGCTATACCACCCACCAGAGGTTTTGTAGCTGCCACTGAGGACCAGTCTCTTGAGATTCCCTGCTTAGGTTGGAGAGCAGACAGAGCTGGGTCATTATGAGAAGACACCTCTACACCTTGTGGGATGGTGGGTGCACCAGGATCTGAGTGTGATCCTGAAGATGAATGGAGGGGGGATGTGTTAAGGATGGATGCTGTGGGATTGAATGTGGTGGGGGCAGATGCCATGTCATTAGTATGCAAAGCAAAAGAAGGGGGATCAGGAGCAAGGTTGTTAGGAAATGATGCCTCTGCCCCCTGCAGAGCAGAGTGGGGAGTGGATTCATAGTAGATGATCAATGTGTCCATAATGGTAGTCATGAATGTGCTGAGTTCCCTCTCCTCTTCTGTGGGAGGGAGTCTCTCCAGGTGCTCTTGTAATCCCGATGGTTTACTATGGATTATCAGTGGCAGATAAGATGCATTCCATTGTTTCACTGACAAGTCATATAGTGGCTTCCCATTGGGTCCCATCAGCATAGTGAGTAACTCAGCATTGGGGACTACTGGTAAAATCTTGTCAGGAAACCAGCAATCTGCTATGATCTCTCTGTTGTACTTGGTACTTGGGAGTGTACCCTTGTCAAAAATGCTGGTGTGCAGTTCTGAGTGAAAGTCCTCCTTCAGGCTCCAGGCATCGAAAGCCTTGACATTCTGAGGAACTGACAATGTTTTCACTCTTCTAGGCATCTTGGTGAGGAATTTTGGCTGGAGCAGCATGTTGCACAATAGAGTGAAATTAACTGCCATATTTATTACATGACAAAGGCTAAGTTTATGCAATAGGAAATTCTACAGACTCTGAGCAACAATGGAACAACTCCTTAGTCCAGTACTTGTTAAGCCAAAAACTGGATGATAGTTCATTTGGTGACCATGGATTAAGTTGAGAGTTTGCCTTCTGACCAAAGTGTGGGATGAGGTGAACCAGTGCATGAATCTGTGACAAAGGGATGATATCTCCAATGTGCTCTCCAGTGCTCCACAGTGCTTGCTTGAGTATATGCATTCTGGAGTATGGATCTACTGACCTGATCAAGAAATGTTGCACATAGGCAAAAAAATATGTTGGGCAGTAGAGATTGTGAATCTGAGATTGGCTTAAAGATCATGCAGAGCTGCACAACTTCATGACCTTTAGAGAGTAGAGTACATTTAGCAAAGATAGCATGAGAGAGAGACAGTGGCCTACTATGTGAACCATTGTGTGGCCAGTCTTTGTTCCCATCACTGGATATGATAATGCTATCATAGCAACCAAACAGCCACTTTGCAGTGGCTGGGGATGTGTGGAGACCCTGGGAGGGCAGCAATGTCTCAGAATCATAGCTGGAGTAAAGTTGGATGTGCATTTTGCACCAGATCTGTATGTGGTGGAATGGGAGCTGACAATCCAGTACTGCCTGTCATCTCCCTCCAATCATATGGGTCAGGTTATGATGACAACGATGCAAGTAGTCTGCGATGGCTGATTTGAAGTCAGGGAGTTCATACGCCTCTGCCACACTGTCAACAGTCATGTTCATCATTGTCAGTTTGGATGAAAGGTGGAAGGCAGTAGTAGACAAAGCAAATGTTTGATAGGGACAAGGAGCAGTTGGGAACTTCCCTGCAATGAGAGTGCAAGCTTGCCTAAAGTAAACAGTGATCCCTCTTGACTTCAGCAGATCTTCTTTGCCATCAGGGACATCTGCATCATCTGAATCTCCACAAAACTCAATGTCATGCATTGTTGTTGCCTGCATTCAAGGTAGCAACAAATTTGTGCATTGAAATTTTGGTTATTTGCTGATTGGATGGAATTCTTGATAATGTCGATGTGAGCATGTTCAGTAACATCAGCTGACCACTGTACCAAAGCACCCATGGTCAAGATACTTGGTGTGACAGTGAGTATCATCTCTAATTTTGGGATTTGCCAATGATCCAACAAGCCCTGCATGCCACCCTCCATCAGAGTGCTCTTGTTGTCATGGAATTCTTGTAGACTAGCTGTAAGCTTGGTGATATCAGTGTCCATGAATTTCAGCACCTGAGAATGATAACAGAAATCAGTCAAGGCCTGAGTGGCAGTGAGAGCCCCCTGTGGAATGCTTCCTGCAACAATGCCCATGATATATCATTGAACTTCCCAGTGCAGTTGCATTGACATCTGCTTGAGAGTCATTATCCCATTGGGAAAATGTCAATACCCACTGCACACCTGCAGAAGAGAAAACCAGAAATCGAGTTCCTCTGCTCCTAGCATACTAGAGCACCAATTCTGATCATGGTCCCAAAACATCTTGAAGAACTGATGTAAGGGCTCTGGGGTGATGAAGGAACTTGGCTCAGCAAGTGCCCAATCAAGCCAGAAAGGAAATGAGACTCCATTCAGCTGCCATTTCCAACATGCTTGAAAATATGAAGACAAATTCACTGCACAAGTTTTTCTTTCGATTATAATAAGTTGTCAATGGGTTTTTGATGCAGTACAGGCTGTGCAGTGAATGGGATCTCCAAATTGTGTGGATACAGCCATAGAGATGGCTGAAGCATTGCTGGTAATGCATGCAATATCACATTGCTTGGGGGTGTCAGCAACATAAGCAACAAGGGGGGTGAAACAGTATTTTAGATTCCCAAGTGGGTTGCTCATCATATGACCTGACTCAGCAGCCTGTTTGAGAGGCTTAATGACAATGGAAATGACTTGGTGAGTAACCAATCTGCTAGCACACCACACAAACACTTGTTCAGGTGGACAAATTTGGGTACAGGGAGTAAGGCCAGGAGGAGGTATGATTTCATGGACCCCTTTCTGAGGATATCAGCCAAGATATTGGCTAAACTGATCAGAAGAGGGTGGACCTGACAGTTCCCAACCTGGGTGATATGAGTTTTGTCAGATGAAAGAATGACACCAAGAAGAGTTGCACCTTCAGGTAGAGCATCCTGGAGGTAATGTGAATGACTACATGGCTGCTTGTGGAGGTACATACCTGCAGTTCCCATGCTTGATTACCCATGAGCCATTCAGTGTAGATATGTTGCATCTGGCCTGCAGCACTATAAATCCTCTTTGGAATGAATTCAATCTGTCCATTGTTAGACAGCAAGTTTATAAGGTGTTGAAGATATTTGATGGCATCCTGATAGAACACTGGCAAACCACACTTGGTGGGTGACTCAGTTTTGATGGACTGAAACTTCCATCAGGGCCCAGAGGGGAGCAATTCAATAAGTTTGTGAAGTGCTTTTGCTGTTCAGAACAAAAGGGGGTGTGATTTTATCTGAAAAATACAGCATCAGCACTCACAATGAGTAAAGGAAAGAAGTGTGCAATATCCAGGGAAAGAAGTTTGTCAATAGTGGCCATGCTCAGACCTGAATCAGAGAGCCATGAAGTGAATTGCCACTTGGTCTTGGACAAAAATGGGTAATATAGGTTATGTTGGCACTCCAGTGAAAAGGGATCAGCATTGAATATGTCCATGAAAGTGCAGCCTTGTCTGTAGTTTGCAGAGGCTCCAGGATAAAACTCCATGACTTGCTGATAAGTTGGAAGTTCTCTTGTGGAGTTAGATGCTTCTTCACTGAGGTCATCGAAAGGCATGTCAAAGGCTGAGTCTGCATCAGTATCAGGATCTGAGAATGAGATTTTGGAAGACTCAATATGAAGCCAACTAGTAATGCAATGTCCATGTGGTTGATTCATATGCTGGAGAAGTCAGGTACAGCTGGGAAATGTCTTGCAACAGCCAGGACATCTTGCCTTATACATGGTGAGATGGAAAATTCAGGGGGGTGACACAAGGGATTTAGCAAACCTGGTAAATTCCGAAAAACCCACAACACCACTTGTTTTTCTTTGAGACTCTGGCAAACAGTGAACATGTCGAGTTCTCCCACCTCAGCTAGACAGCATAGTATAGCAAGTTCCCCAACATTATTACCCAGGTGTGTCAATTGTCAAAACCTTGGAAGCTGAACATGTTTTTTAAAAAAAAATCACTCCACTGTACACAGCAGCCCTCTGGCAATGGTGCCTTCAGCACCACTAGAAACTCCTGAAGAGGCAATTTCTCTACTACATCTTTTGAGAGCTGATCACAACATCTGCCTGGCTGAATATAGCCTTCTTGATTGCAAAATCAACCAATGTGCTGCTTGCCTCCAGTACTACATGCACCAGGCCAAGCAGGTGAGGAAATGGGTTCAGCAATCAGAGCATGTGATCAGTGTAGAGATGAGAGAAAAGGGACCCCAGGAGTAGGTCAAAGTCTCCTAGAGGGAAGGGAGTGGTGAATTCATCCCAGGAGGCTGGAGTTGCCTGGTACAGAGTCAGGGAGTAGAGGGAAAACTGAAAAACATGCCCTGAAATCCAAATAAAAGTTGAGATAACATCTAGGGACTGTCTGGGAATGGAGAACTATTATTCTGCATCTTCTTTGTCTTAATTCCAGCCTTTTCATCTGTGGTAGCATGTCTGTTATTATTCTAAGTATGTACCCTACACTTCTAAGTGCTTGTGTGGGCTTACATAAGCCACAATGCATGCAAACACTAAGTAAAAGACAAGAAAAAAGTAAAAGAAAACAAATCAGTAAGTAAAAACAATGAAATAAATGAAATATCCTGCTAGGGAGGACACTTAGGGTCCTAACCCTAATCCCATGGGTCCTGGGATGGGTCATGGGATGTCCCACCCTAGCCTGTTAGGCTATTAAGTGTCCCATGGGTCCTGGGAAGGGGGGTGGCCAGTGGGATCACCATAGCCTGTTAGGCTACCATGGGATATCCCATGAGTCCTGGGATGGGCCAGTGGGCTGTCCCACAATAGCCTGTTAGACTGCCATGGGACATCCCATGGGTCCTGGAATGGGGCAGTGGGATGTCCCACCATAGCCTGTTAGGCTACCATGGGACATCCCATGGGTCCTGGGATGGGTCAGAGGGATGTCCCACCATAGCCTGTTAGGCTGCCATGGGACATCCCATGGGCCCTTGGGTGGGGCAGTGGGATGTCCCCTCATAGCCTGTTAGAGCCAGTTTGGACACTACTTCTATGCCACAAATTTGGAACTTCACTGTTTGTGTATATTTGACCATTGGCTGGATTGCTGGCTGAGTTTGAACTTTCTCAGAGATTGCCATGGATGAAGAGATGGATGGGGTCATCAATGCTAGCACCAATTATGAGGAGATCTGCCAACAACATGTACTCAGGCATATTGGGAATGCTGTCAATGTTCTCACCAGCATGCTCACAAACACTATCCAACACCCTGTGCTGACCACAAGAACCCCTGAGCCATACCATACCTCAATACTTACTGGGGAAGGGTGGCTCATCAAGCTACTTGAGGGTCATCCAGGACAGATCTGATGTGAACTTGGTGCTCACACTGACATCTTTGCAAAGCTAGTGGACAACCTGTGTGAGATGGGTCACAAAGACTCCCAATCTGTTCCCCTTGAAGAACAACTTGTGATCTTCCTTTATATGAGCATTACTGGCCTCAGTATTTGGCATGTCAGCAAGCATTTTCAGCAGTCGAACAAAACCATTTCTGTGTAAGTCTATTCAGCTCAGGCTTCATGCTCTAACCAATTTCCCATCAGATACTTCTGCAAGATGCTTTTCATTTTCTCTACTACACCTTTTTATTCCATGTATGTTCAGATGCCAGCCATCGATACTATTCAGTCGAACATTAGGGGAGATGAGAGGTTCTGGCCATACTTCAAGGATGCAATTGGGGCGCTGGATGGTAGTCATATCCATGTAGTACCATCAGCTCAGCATTGTGGCACTTATCAAAACCACAAAGGTTTTGTCTCTCAAAATTGTCTCTTTGCTTGTGACTCCCAGCTCTTATTCACATACATGCTCACTGGTTGGGAAGGTTCAGTGATGGATGCACATGTATATCACCATGCATGCTCCAATGGGTTGGACATCCCTCCTTGAAAGTATTTCCTTGCAGATGCCAGATTCCCCCTGCATCCTGAACTCCTCATTCCCTATCAGAACACTTGTTATCATCTTGCTGAGTGGTGCCACTCTAAATCTAGGTAAGAACATGCATTTTGTGTTGTCATCATGCTAAACTGAGAAGGCCCAGAACTAAGGAGGAACTTTTTAACCTCCAGCATGCATCAGCACAAAATGTAATTGAGTGGATATTTGGTGTCCTCAAGCATCACTTTTGTATTTTGTTAATAAGCCCAGAGTATGACATGGATGTTCAAGCCTGGATTCCCACCATGCTCTGTGCCATCCACAACTTTATCCATATACATGATGCCACAGAAGGAGCCATTGCAGGTCAAGAATCCTATGAAGATGTGCAAGATGTGGGAGCATTGGGCAGCTCAATTGCTGAGGATGAGGTTGGGGAGGCTGAGGATGAGGCCATGGATGCCTCTGATGCCAGCCAATTACAAGCAGCACATACCTTTCATGACCAAATTGCTCTACAGTGACTCCAAAAACCCTTTCCATGTTTGCCCTATTTTCAGTGCATGCAGTGTACTGCCAGACACATGGAGAATCACACTAAGCTTTGGTGGAGTCATAAATAGTACTTAGTCCTGGCTGCAATTTGGCTCCTAGGTCATGTGATTTGATTCACACAGTCCAGAGATATGGCCATTTTAAAACAGCATGTCCATGGAAAGGGTTTTTTTCACTTTTGAATCTACAAGGGTATTTGGATATTATCAGTACTTGGTATATCCACCTTTTGCTCTAAGCACTGCCTCAACCCTTCTAGGCATGCTTTCAATTAGTTTCTGACACTCCTCCACTGAAATCCCCTCCCACTCCACCTGAACTCTCTCCCATAGCTCATGAATCCCATTAGGGGGGGTTTCATACCCTGCAAGCCTTCTTATCAGGCAACCCCAGAGATGTTCAATGGGATTGAGGTCAGGAGACTGGGCAGGCCATACCATGGTCCCAAACTCCTGCTCTTCTAGCCAATCTCTAACCTTTTTGCAAGTATGCTTGAGATCATTGTCTTGCTGAAAGATTGTATCAGATGGATTGAGACCATAATGCTCCAATGTTTGTTGAAGCTCATCCTTCAAAATCTGAAGGTAAAGGTCCCTATCCATCCTACCATCAATCTTTGTAGCATAGCCAACACCATCCCAAGTCATACACCCCCACATCATCAAGGAACCCCCTCCAAACTTGAGAGTTCCTTGCACCAGCCTATCATTAAGTCCCTTCCCAGCCTTTTTCCAAGCCCACTTGTGTCCATCTGACCCTAGGTGATTAATTTTGGTCTCATCAGACCATACAACCCTCTTCCAGTCCTCTATAGTCCAGTCCTTGTGGGTATAAGCAAAATCCAAGCAAGCCTTGTGATGTTTGGCTGAGAGAATAGGACATTTGGTCTTGACTACAGACTTTGTACCAGATTTTTTCAAGTGATGATGAACAGTATTAGCAGAGAGAGGCTGGTTGATGATGTTTCCAAGGGCTTTGGTGACTTGAACTGCATTTTCAGCCTTGCCAGAGGTAATAAGATGTTGAGCATGGTGAATATTGGCAGGGGAAAGCTTAGAAGGACAGCCTCCAGGGGGCTTAGGAAGGCTAGAATGCCTCTTAGAATGAAGTTTGGATACAGTAGAGGGGCTGACACCAATTTGCCTGGCAATAGCTTCACCAGAATGGCCAGAGTCAAGCAAAGAGAGAATGGTGCTTTGCTGAGTAAGAGAAAGGGGTCTGACCATAATGGTGGTTGGGAACAATGAGGTATTTGAATTTTTTTAAACTCAAACATATTGTTTATACATGTATCTTTGTTTGTATCACCAAACAATAGCAATTATTGGACATTTTGAATAAGATCTTAGTTACCAATTCAAAAGTGAAAAAACCCTTTCCATGGACATGCTGTTTTAAAATGGCCATATCTCTGGACTGTGTGAATCAAATCACATGACCTAGGAGCCAAATTGCAGCCAGGACTAAGTACTATTTATGACTCCACCAAAGCTTAGTGTGATTCTCCATGTGTCTGGCAGTACACTGCATGCACTGAAAATAGGGCAAACATGGAAAGGGTTTTTGGAGTCACTGTATGTATGTGGGAAGATTATCAAGAGCTCATTAACTCACAAGAGGTGGGATCAGCAGAGGATAGTGACCATGGTTTGGAAGGAGAGGTGAGCAACAGTGATGTCATAGATTTGTAGTATCCTTTTGTACAAATGTCTTACCCATGTGTATAACACTTTTGTTTTGCATTTGTGATGCAGGTTTTAAGGTCAATCTTGTGGGACACAACAAATTCAGGACTACATGAGTTTACATGATAGATGTGATACAGGATCCTACTATTCATTGTGATACAGCTTACCAAACTTGGACTGAAACTCAAATCAAACATACTCCAAGCATTCTTGCTTGTCTGATGTCCTCACATATACATCTGCAAAACCAATATTCTGGGCAATGGACAACTGGATGAATGCCTGCAGTTGTTTTGTAAAGTCATAATCTTGATCATCCAGCAGTTGAATTGCTTGGGCCCATATTGTTGATGCTTTATCAATTGCTGATGTCATTGATGAGTTGATTGATTATGTAAGATAATTAATTGAGCCTTTCAAACCAGCCACCATGGGATCTGATATGGCTGGTGAAGTTGGAATGGATGATGAATTGCAGGAATGGCAGGAATGGGAGCTCTTGGCATATTTGATAGCTGATGACATATTCCTGCATTCATTAGAGGTGGGAGTGGGGGTAGAAATATCACTGGTATTGGCAAATGGAAGAGCAGACATGGTGGAAAGCTCATCACCAACCATGTCAGTGTGCAATTGCTTCCCACAACTCAATGGCAGAATGCCAGAGGGGGGAAGAGGTGCAATATTGCCAAATGATGGATCATTGAAGGGAAAATTGTCAGTGGCATGTGAACCAGGGGTAGATAGGATCAACCCAGTAGCAACTGAAGTGGAAGCCACTGGGAGCTGAGTGCCCTGCACTCCAGCACCAGAAGTGCCATCTTCATCCTCTGAATCACCAGCAGTGGCCCCCAATCCACCTGGATTAAATGCATTGATCCTGGAGGCAGCACCATTCAGTATGATCTGTTCAACAAGAGGGTAGAATTCCCAGCCTGTTGTTTTGAATGGGCACATGAGTGGGTGGTCCTAGAAGAAAATGTGTGATCATCAGTCATTGCATGCTGCAGTATAATATCATATATATGACAAACCTTTACAAAGTCCATGAAGACTTGCTCAGAGTCTTTTCCCTGGACATTAGCCCCATGCTGATGATCCCAGTGTGTGCCAGACCGCATTGCTTGGTATTGCTCAATATCCCAATATATCTTTCAAATCTGGGAAAGAATGAGGGCTTTAGAACTGATCAGCATATTGCAGTATGACTCACATAGCCAGTCCATTTATTCTTAACTGCTGCATGGGTTTTTGGTGGCCCATCCTTGAGGAGCAGTGTGATATGCTCAGCAGCCACATGGTAGGTAGATGACTTGAAGTTGCCATTATTGCCTGCTTGCCCCCAATGATCATATAAGAACTTGATGAGAGCTCTGACTTCCTCATCATGCCACTGTGCTTTGGGAGCTGCAGCCTTAGGAGGCATTGGGTGAACCAAAGAGTTGAGAGTGTACTGAGAAATCAGGGCAGCCACTGAAGTGGCAGATACCCAGGCAAGCCTAAGATGATTGACATTGTAACCATAATCCATCTCACATAGAGGAAAAGGTGTTTCAAACTCAATTGGAACTCAGCTGGCAATCCAGCCATTGGTCAAATGTACACAAACAATGAAGTTCCAAATTTGTGGCATAGAAGTGGTGTCCAAACTGGCTCTTAGGCTGTCATAGGACATCCCATGAGCCTATGGGTGGGGCAGTGGGATGTCCCATGTAGCAATGAATAACACTCTGGGTGCCTTCAGACATGTGGAGGCATGCCATCATGACCTCTGAAGCATCCCACAGGCCCCTGGGTTGGTTGGTGGGATGACCCATCCCCATTATCACTCTTCACAGTGATGCATCTGGTGTATAACAATGTTGTCATCTGTCCATCATCACTGTGTGTAGTGCAAGAAGATTGATGGTCATGACTGAATATAGAGTGGTGCATTATACCTAATCTGCAATGGTTCATCCTGGTAAGTGTGTTTACCTTTATTGTCAGAACTGCAGCTGCACTCTTTCATCTGATAGTAAATAACAAACCAGATGGAATTGCATCCCCAAAACAACATTATGTTTGCTTTACTAAACTGTACAGCTCCTTGCAGGTGCCACAGCATCAGAGCAATGTCCCAATCTGTGTTGTGTTCACAGTCACTTGGGATATGGATTACCAACAACAGCAATTTTAATTTTAAGTAGTAAATGAACAATTAATCCCATTGTCACACAGAGGGTTGTTATTGTGTTAATCAAGCAGTATCTTTGCAGATTAGTTACAACTGCTCCTTTATTTGTGATCAGACCTGATGATAGTAATTAATCCAGATGAACAACTTGGAATTCTTTTCCAGTGTAGTCTGTTTCATTCTTTGTTTTTTTTTCTGGGTTTCTACACTGAACATATCAACACTACAATCCCTGCTATTAACCATTAGGTCTGCCCATACTAGTTTTCTGTGTGCTACAATACATAGGTACATTGGGTTGTTGTGTTGCAACTCCAGCTTCTCCCTCCTAGTCCATCAATATTATGGGAAGAAGTGAGTGAATTCTCATATGTCTCCATGTTCACACAATGTTTAATTTCAATCAAATAGCTAGTTTTAATATGTGACATTTTGTGTCCATGGATTTGGTGAGGATAACTATGGCAAGTTTCAACAGCATTGCTATGTGTCAGTCTCTACTTGCTTCATAAAGAGATGATATTGCTAAATCAGCATGGTTGTACTGTCATGAGGGGAATGAATTCTGGTGCAAATATTGCTCCATTTTTTGAATGAGAGACCCCAGACACCTAAAGCAATCATGGGATGCCCAAACCATTTCATTTAAATGAAAATTCCAGGGCTGGGAATATGGGAAATCCCATCCATCCCATGCCCTAGAATCATGTTTTCCCATGGGGGAGCAGCAGATGTCCCTGGGATGACCTTGCTCTAAGGGGCATTTAGCTTGAATGGTTTGGAGAAACTATTCAGCCTAAATGCCTATGAAAGAGGGTTACCTGAAGTGGACAGTCAGATCACACTTTTTTTTACTCTTTTGGAAGCAAAGGCACAACTTGCTGCAACCCATGCACTCTTTATCAGCCTTAACACAGGCAGAGCATGCTTTGGGCTTGTCACCTGCCATGCTGCTCCCAGCTGCTACCTGCTGTAGGATGGTCCTAGACTTGTTAGTAAAAGCCTGTGAGTGATCAGTGACCACTCACTAAAGACCCAGCCTCCTGCATTCAATGTGTCTCATTTTTGAGCCTCTGATGCTTGGCCTCTAACTGCCAAATCCTCTTCTGCTTGGCTGCCTTCTTCTCTGCCACTTCCTTTGCTTTCCAGACCCACTTGGCTGCTGCACCCTTAGCCCTATGCTCCTCCTCCTCTGCCCCTAATGTCTTCTTGAGCTCAGCACATTGGTGTCATTGGTATTCATCAAACTTGGCCATTTTGATAGCTACACTGTCCCTGGGTTTATCCCCTAGCTGCTCCATGGTCATCATCAACCACACCCTGTTGGTTGCATTGGTGTTGAAGGTGGTTGCCAATGAGGAGGACATTGTGATTGAGAAAATAAGGGTTGGGGCTTACATGAACTCCATTCAGACTTTGCACTATGAAATTTTTTCAGACTCCAACAATGTGGACTTCAAAAGTCAAACACACACACTTAGACACTCCAATGCCTCAAGGGCTTGGCCCTAACCAGGGGATACTGCCACATCCTTGACACATGCATGAGCCCCACACCAAAGTCTGAGCACTTCTGGCTCTGTCCAGCCTCATAGGAGCCTTCTGTGGAACCCCATTCTGCCTTTGTTTTTAGTTTTGATCTAGTTACTCCATCTCCATTCCATACTTAGAATATATTTCTCCCACCTCTAAGTGACTTGCCATTACTGTCTGACTAACCTTCAGACTTTTGGTTGTCCAGTGATTACTGGCACAGCTTCCTAGTACCTTACCAACATTCTGTACTGCCCTCCAGAGTTATGTTTACCCAGACATTGCTTTGGAATGTCCTTTGGCATATGGTGGTAGCCTCAACAAAGTACTTCTTCTAATCACTATTTTGACTATAGGGACCTTTTTTTCTTTGACTATTTTGACTATAGGGACTTTTTTGACTATAGGGACTTTTTTTTGACTATTTTGACTGTTTGACTATGGTGGCAATGTTTACTTTTGTGACTTTGATAAATAGTGCAAGAAGTACAAAAAGTGTGCAAAAGTTGTAAGTAGTGCAAAATAGTATAAAAATAGTAGAAATAGCATTTTTCAGAATTGCTGATGCTTTTGGTTGTCCAGTGACTACTGGCACAGCTTCCTAGTACCTTACTAACATTCCATACTGCCCTCCAGAGTTATGTTTACCCAGACACTGCTTTGGAATGTTCTCCATAGTATAAAAGCCCTTGTACATACATTGTAGCACCTCAGTTCAAATATCAAATAAGATACCCTTTGATCTCACTCAGCTCCAGTATTCTCTGGACACCTCTGACCCTTGGAACTCTGCAAGCCATAGTGTACATAGTTGTATGCTATCCCAGACCCTGCAGACTTTGCTCCTCTCACTATCTATGTATACCCCAGACTTCTTGGAGACCATTGAGAACCAGTCTTGACACTGTCCTCCTTTTGTTTGCACTGGTGATATCCTATATAATTCATATGAGCCTCCTATCTGCTTGCTGTTCAGACAGTTGAAAGAGGTAAACTAAATTCTCATGGTCAGCACATGGTTTGGACTGAGCATGTTTACAAAAAGATTGGAGTTGGTGGCACTCACCAGGTTTGTGAGGTCTGTACACATGCCTAATCTGTACCTATGTTCATTGGATCTCTGAATGTAGCTGTTTGAATGGTGGATTATTTTTCTATACCAATAGCAGGTGCATGTGTACTGCTGTGTGGGATATGGAACTTCCAGTTGGACTGCCATTGCATCTCACCTGTATCCATTGTGGATCATCCTCTTTAGATAGGGCATGTGTTGTTGTCCATTGTACAATCTGTAGATGTGCTGCATACCCTGCAACTAGCCCTAGTGTTGAAGTATTTGGTACAGTGAACATCCATTATATAATCAGGCACCTCAGCTTCACACCAAGATGGAGTTCATTTGTCTAGTACTGCTGCAACCATGATCATAAACTCTCCACAAAACCTAGCCTGCACTTAATTTCATCAAGTCCCTTTCAATACAACTCCTGGCTCCATCAACAATTTCTTTGCTAGAAACATATCAGAATAAGTGTCAAACTTATGAAAAATACATTAACTCACACATGCAATTCTCTACAGTGACTTTGATAACAGCTCCACAGAGCCTATCTATATCACCACTCTCAGCATGAAAAACTGCCTGGACAGCTTTGGAAATAGTGTTCTGCATATTGGAGATTTTGTATTCCTTCACAGACAATGACAAAGCCTGCTTCCATACATGTTGCCCATGCTGCATTAAAAAATAAGAATGCTCAGCAACAAGTAAGCATCCTGCAAAGTAAGCAAATCATGTGCAGACAGTAACAAACCCCTACCAATGGCATGTTCAACTACTGATTGAACAGTTGGCAACTTTCCAAACAAAGTAACATCTTGGGGTAAAGGTGGCATAGGGATGTCAGCATCCACATCAAATTCTGACTAAGCATGTGTAGATATGTTGGCCTTTCAATGGGAAGATAATAATCCAACACCTACAAGCTAAAGAGCAGTATGGTCAACAATGAGTGGATAAGCAATCTAGCCAGTGGGGGCATGTGGGGGGATGTCTACCTCCTGTCATAGAACAGGTTACATTGATGACACAATACACAAAGGAAATCAGACAATGCTGCAAAAAGCCATGGACTTACTCACATTCTGATATATGAGGTTTGATGAGGAAAGCCATCAACATCAGCAGGCATCTAGTGCAACAAAGCTTACAACCTAGAAGTAAAATCAAGTGAGGGAGGAAGTGAAGATCATCTGCACTCACAGCCTGTCATACCACCAATATCAACAGAGCAATGGAAGACATTTAGGAGAGTTCTGGCTAATCATGCCATCAAATTACTCACTCCCTATCATCCCACCAACATGAAGAGTGCAAGTGAGGGCATTCAGCACACATCCAGCCCATCATGCCATCAGATCACTCACATACTGTCATCCCACCATGGAGTAAGTCCATCCAGTGGATTCAGCAGATCACAAATTGACTCACATCCTGTCAACATATCCAAGTGAATCAACAACCCTCTATAGTAGTAGTAATTGGTCATTCACCTCACAGTTTGGAAACCAGCTCAGTAGATCAGCTTCAGGGTGTTTCACATCCACCTGAAGCCTGTCCTTCAGGCTAAATCTCATGTAGTACCTCAATGTGCTTTCACACTCATCAGTATCTGTTCCACCATTCATTTGCTTACTTACCTATTCACAGCATACTTAATGCATATCCCAATACTTGACTGCTGTGTTGATATAAACAGCCTTTATAAACCTTCCTCATTTAGAACATTTTCTGTGCACTCCATCAAAAGAGTGCAATCTCCATCCACTTGATGCATCTCTGCCAAGCAGGAGTTCTTAGCAGTATTGTCTCCAAGTGAGGAAATACCCACTTTGGAGTTTACATATCTGTTAGGTGGAAACTTGCACATTTCAAGCTCATGCTTTACATGTCCAAGCCACTTGTCCAACAGCTCTCCTTGCTTCTCAGTAGCCTTTGCTTTAGCTTCTCCTATTGTCAAACCCTCATCCAGAAGCTCCCTGATAGCTGTGAGGTACAAGGCATCCACCTTTGTCACCAATACTATCACAGGAACTAAGTGTAGTGCTCAGTTATACACAATGACTGTGTCTGCTCAACATTCACCATGTCTTGTATCACATTCATTGAAGAATTTCTGTTCTGCAGCAGTTACTGTCCTGTGGGAGTCAGTCATGGGGATACAAAACCTAGAGTTATACATATTTCTTTAGTCTGCAGTCGCTCATAGTGTAGCTCTTACCAGATAGCATGGATGTGCTTGTTCACTCTTGTTGTCACAGCATGGTCAGCCACAAACTGCTTCATCTGGTCAAATTGTTGTGTGGATCCTGCTTCAAAACCACAAGAATCATGGAATACAAAGCCTGGGTTTCTCTGAAACACAAGCTCATTCTGAATATCATGATAACTATGCTGGAAGTACTCAGTTTCAATATAAACTTCAGGTGCCATCAACCATGGCAGCTTACTGTCAATGTGCCCTGCATGATGTCACTCTCGATCTGAGAATCAATCAGACAAGTATTACTGACCATATAGGACTATACCTTGTTTCTGTTCCCATCAAAACTCTCTGGCTTATCCGTAGAGTTGCAGACTCTTTGAAGGATGGTGGTTTTACCTGCATTTGCTCTTCCCATGACCAAAATTCAAAAGTGCTTTATCTTCTTCAAGTATTCATTCATCATCTTAGAATCAAGATGGTAAGCAGGCCCAGAAGATGTAGTTTCTATGATTTGACATATGGAGACAGTGTGGAATTCATATAATGTGGCAGTACTTGCCTTGGGGTGTGGCTTCAATCTGAGCAGGAACTGGACTTACTGCATTGCCAGCAAGACTGCTAGCTATGATATTCCAATATCAAGCACCTGATTTATTGGGGGCTAGGAATAATCATACCTGCAGCCATAGTTTCTGTTGCAGTGGGAACTATATCACTTGCATCACCTTGGTTGGTGCAATGAGAATCACTGCCACTTGCTGGCAAGAGTGACTTTAACCACTTTCTGATACAACAACCAGGAGCCATGCAGAGCAAAACTATGATTCTATATCCTTGATAGCATAGAGCTTAAGGTGAGCAGAGGATCAGTGTGAAACCCCATGACTGCAGAGACTCATGATGACTTGCAGCTTGATTGATATCAAGATGCCTGTCTCCCCATTTCCCATGGAACAGGGTGGAGTCCTAATGTCACATGGCCCTTATGTAAGGAGGGTGTTGAGGGCAGATATGGGTGGCAAGTGCTCACATGAATGTAGACAATGTCCAATAAGATAAGTTTAAGATTAAGGTTGGGTGGCTGGGACTGAGATTGAAAACCACATGGTTTTCCATGTGTGCAAAAGGCAATTCTCATGGCCAGACCCAAGGTGTGATGACCCACAAAGGCAAGGGACTGAGTGGAGGTGCACACCTAGGGGGGTTCTCACAAGCCACACCCACTAATATATAAGATATAAGATTAATAACTTGTAAGATGCCACAAGGCCCTTACATGAGGGCATCAAGGTTATCTACCTAATGCTGTGCTGAATGTTGCTGAACTTGTACACATCCAACCCACCACACCATGTAATAAGGGTAATTATCCACATCTGGGAGTGATAAATAGGCAACCAGCCAAAATTGCAACTTGGGGTGACCTAAAATGAGAAAGGAAATATGAGAACTGTTTGCTAAAAGGAAAAGAAGTATGACAGCAATGACAAGTCACCAAGCAAGAGAAGTGATGATGGTAAATTATATGTACTGATCCAAACATCAAGATGATTTCCCCTCCTTTCCCCTCTTTCTCCTCTCCCTGGGGACAGAATAACAAATCATCAACAAGAAAAAAAGAAGCTGCAACATTCACAGGGACATCATTCAATTTTGCATAGAAAATTTTTCCTGCATTGTCAGCCATGCCATCTTGAACCTTCTGGTGCTCCTTTCTGTGGCTCAGCATTAGCAGTTGTCAGTGAACTGCTGGTATTGCTAGGCTGGCTCTTGAGTGACATGGCAGCCATCGACAGCATGGCTATCGCTGCCACTTGCAAAGGAATGAAAGGCTGACTAGGTGGGGGAAATTGGCCAGAGGTATAAGCAAAGCAGCTTGTGGTGAGCTGCCAGATGGACTGTATTGATGTTGTCATTGACATGCTGAGGTGTAGTGTCAGAGAGAGCTGCTTATGGTTGTAGGGCAGCAGTGCTACATCTCTGAAAACTCCCTGGTCCAATTACAGATCCCCATAGACCAGATAATGACCTCGGATTTCCTGTGCAAGCTGCTTCAATGCATCTAACAAATGATCAGAGAGATGATTGTTAGAATTGAATCCAACAGTAGCTACCCATTGTCCCTTGCTTCATTTTCTGTGCAAATGTGATCAATTCCATCATCTGACTCATGCCCTCAGCCAGCTGCAAAATGTCACATTGCTGATGTTCAGAGTGTGTCAGTGACTTACCTCCACATGTCACATAGTCATCTGCAGGATGCCAAAGGCATTCACAGGCTGGTCTGGTACAGATGAATCGATGATGAGTACCCAATGCTCTTCCCACTGCCTATCTTTTTTGGTGCAATGGGTGCCTGGAACACCATTCAGACTAGACACCTTGCATCACTCGATAACACAATAGCATTCAGAGAGGTGGACTTCTCATGTGCATGCTCATCAAATTAGAGATACTTGAATTTGAGCAAACACTGAAACTGTTGCTGATGGGTTGACACACAACCCAGCACTGGGAATAATAATATGTGAACAGTAAGCAAACCTCACAGTTACTGTGTACCCATGTATATGCTTGTATGTCTAGTCTGCAGTAACACACTCTACCACTGCATAAGCCTGGCCCATCAAGTTGTTCTCACACATAGTTGCCAGATAAACTGAGGTGATATGACATGGCCAATTTCTGTTTAGTGGAATGCATGAATAAGATGTGGCAAATGCAACCCAAGCATGTGCCAAATGGTTTAGCCTCTTGTTGTCCTTCCACAATGTGATATTCATCACTGCTCTCAAGGTAAAGCAGTCCTCTGGGTCATCCCAAATTTGTAGTCAATCTTTGTGTTGGATGATCATTAACAGACACCACAACAGCTGAAGATGGCTAACCCCATGACCCTCACCTGAATGCTGGACATTAAACTGCAGCATCCCTTGCCAAACCCCAAGTGGGGTTAGGATTGCATGGCACATTGTAGACCCCAATTATGTTGTACTCAGGAATCACAGCTGGTTGCAGTTGCAATGCACCTGGATCAGATGCAGCAGGGTTCATAGGTACTGCAATCTCGACTGTCCTTGCAGAGGGCATGGCATGATGGGTGGTTGCATCGACAGAGATTGTCCTTACTGAAGGGATGGTTGAGTTTATGAAGGCATCCATGCAATTGGTACAAGTGAAGGTGGTGAGAACTGTGATTGCAAGGTTCATGGGATATGGGATAGTCCAGTCTGTGATGGTAGTATGCCAGGTGGCACTTGTGGTTGAAATTGCATTGTTCCTGTACATACCCCATTACATGGGAGGAAAATGTTGTGAGGGGTAATGCATGATCACATTTCCCTGGGACCCACTGTACAAGAACCAGAATTTTTCTGCAGTTGCACTGCAAGGTTGATGGGGGTTGGATGTTGGCAGCCCATATGGTTTGTGGGGGGTTGATAGTATTGGTCAGCCAGTCAGCCATTGCCTGCGACATTTCCATGCCATCATTCTGGATGGCCCAAGGATGAAAGGAAAATGTGGTACAGCTGTTTTGTATTTGAGTTGCACCAAGGACTGTGTTTCCAGGAAACTAGGGATTAGAGATGGTGACAAGCATGTTTTTTGCTATGACACATTGGTGGGCCTGTGAAGGGGCATGTGCTGCCATCCAGCCTTGCACAGCCATCTGGCCTGCAGCAAATCAGTCCAAGGTATCTGGAGACATTGATCTAGGAATAGAACCTGCTAGACGAAGCATTACAGGTTTTTGACCTGGTTAATGCAGTTGGTTGGGGAAAGAGACTTGTACATTCATGGCCATGTTCATGCTATTGAGGGCTGGCTGATGTGGGATTATGGTTGGGACATGACTGACAGAGTTGTTTGAACCTTCATGACAGTGTGACTGGGTTGGGCATACCTGCATACCATTTTGGGGAGATGAAGCTGATAGGCATTGCCATGAGACAACTAAGGGTGGAGATTTGAGCTGAACCTCATCTGCTGGTGGGTTGATTTGTGGGCTCTAATCCTGCTGCAAGGTGTTTTGCTACTCTGAGCCAACATTGGGAAGGAATTATGATTGGTTTGGGCATTGTGTCTGAGAAGGAACATTAAACATTTGGGGATTATTTGGTGTTCACCATGAACCTGAGGTTCATGAAGCTTTGTTGTTGAGGTAAGAAGTAGATGTTTGAGATGGGAGGAAGCTCCCTGCACATTTTGGGCCATGTCCACCCAAAATGTTTTCAGAATCAAATGAATACGAAGTTGGGTCAATGTAGAATATGTGTGAGAAGCAAAGTGGCTGTGCTCTCCCTCCCGTACTTTGTACATATTAGTGTCGCACCACCATCCAACTATTTGGTGCCAGAAAGTACACTGTAAGACTTCATTCATACTGCATCCAGGTCATAGTGTTGACCCCTTCGTAGCATTCAATTGAATGAACGTTCTGTGCCCCTTTAGTTGGTCAGGACTGTCAGGACCTTCTTGCCAGGTTACTGGACCTATCAGCGAGTACAATATCCAGGAGGACATGAAACAGATCACACTAGTTTCATAAGAACATTTCAGTGTCTATGGTGTAATGGTAATTATGAATAATGCCTTCTCGCACTGAACACTTTATGCTTGGATTATCTGTTTCAACATTTTCTTGGATGCATTTCCAATGTCACCCAACAGAAAACACGGAGGCTGTATGTGGAGGTGCCAACATTTTCAACTTGATCAGCAAGGACATTTCCCATTTCATGTAAACTTTTTGCTCCTTAGTGGCCTTGACATTGAAGTTGGTAGGAAGCCTGTTCACAGCTTTCAACAGGTCAAGAGTGTAAGTGTCACTTTACACCTATGAATCAACCTCATGTGATTAACTATATCAACACAGAACGAGTTTCTGTTGCTTGGCTTTACCTAGCAATCCCATGATTCTGTTGTTGGGTGAGGCAACATCTACTCTCAATTCCACCTCAGGAATCAAGGATGGCCATGTCAGTGAAGCTAGCACCAATGACAAAGCATCTCATATTGAGAGGAGATTGAAACGAAACATGTTCAGCTGCAGGTCTTGAAGAAACAGACATTTTGGCGCCTACACTATATTAATCAACATTTCCATTCCAGCCATTGGGTAATTCTAAGTAACCTTGGTGGTGCCTCTGCACTTGGTACAGTCGGTGGTGCTATCTGACACGAAATTAAATGTGCCAGTAATTGTCCAAAGGTAGGTCTACACTGGCTGCCTTATAATACTTCTTGGAACACCAAAAACTCTGCATCCTAGGGCGAATGGCTAGTTGGCACTGTACTATTTCAACCATGAACACTCACGTACCAGTCATGGGAGGAAATCTTGGTGGCTGAGGTGGCACGTTCTCCCCTTTCGATTTCCAAATCACGAGCTGGTGACCAAAGGATGATGCATGGGACACTAAACTCTGGTTTCATGATTGGAGGTTGTTCAGCCATACAAAGTGAATTTTCCTCGCTTGCTACATACCCACCCAGACATCCAAATCACTGCAACACTTGTTTCTTCAATGATGTTTGCTGAAACCACATTCTCAGAGCGCCCTAAACCTGCATTGGGATCTGCTGTGGCATGCAGTATTTTACTTGGCATTTTCGAAGGTGTTGGTGTTCTGTTCTCGCAAACATAAAACGAAGGTGCAGGACCCACGTGAGTGTCTCATAAGGCAGATTGCATCAGCTGTATCCTACTTTAATCCATTTACCGGCCCATTAGAAAAGGAGAGGGCATGCATACATTAATCACGCCCTCCAAAATTGAGAACCATACTAGGAATGTAGAGAGCGAGAGGGTAAGGCAGTGAAATTTGACTGGCTGTCTACTGCTGCATCATAATGTTACACATGTACTCATCCCTCACCTTTCTTTCCTGCCAGTGCCCATCCCGAACACCAGCCCAGGTGCTCAGTGCCAGTGCAACCATGCACACCACAAGCATGATTCCCAAACTCAACACATAGCACTGCCGACCCATCAAGCATTGGCGCTCTGATGAACCTGATCTGACATCAGGGAACAAGTTTGTGACTTTGTGCAGTGTATGCATGTGAAGATCACGGCCAAGCATGATCGAGAAAATGTTCCCACCAATAAGCAGTGCCAGAGAGACGAAGCCACAGTTTTCAGACAGATGAGCTGATTCCACAGGCATTGATATGGGTTTTCAATGGACCAGGTAAGCAACTCTCATCAAGAAGCAGAGTTGGCACAAATAGAAAATATCCGAAATGCCAGTTTCTTCAGTGGAGTTGGTTCTTGGTCAGGGAATGAAATACTTTCATATATTTGAATGGGGTCAAGCCTCTGATGCTGTATATGTGTCAGCACACTGTTGATTCAACACCTCAGGATGTTAGACTCACATTCATTGTTGCAGTTTGCATTGTTGCCTGAACCCAAGCATCCATACCTTCATAGTCACCTAAGCCCTGCAAGTAGTCCATCATCTCCCTCTGAAGTTCCACAGGAGGGTCCATGCCATGGTAAAAATGCTTCCAGAGCTTCACCAAAAGTAGGTATATGCCTGCATTGGTGAATTTATTGATCCTGGAAAATGGTCTTGCCTTGTACACAGGATTGAGAATCACTGCTGCAATAAACACCTCCTGGTCACTCTTGCTCCAGTGCTTCTCTAGACTATCCATGATTGCTGTTATCATGACTTCATCATCCCCTGATACACCTTTCAACATCTCTGTATATGTCAGGGTCAGGAACCCAAACATAATCAAAACCTCATCCAGTCAGCAATGGGCAGCCTGTGTAAAGTTCACAGCCAGTGCCAATGGCTGGATATGTGATACAATCCTGCAAGACTCAAAGTGTTACAGTTAAAGGGGAGGAAATAATAGAGCACATACCTTGCAAGAGTGTGCCAGCAGAGTGAATTTTCAATGAGCTCTAACATTGCAGCTGCCTTTCTATGTCCTGTAGCATCACCAACAATAATGTGTGGTTTATCCCCTCTTCCCCTCTCATGGGCCACAAGAATTTTCAGGGGATTGAGCAAATGAAGAAGTTGATGAAATGCAAGATAGTGAGCTGTCCATCTTGTAAGAACAGCTCATAAGACAGAAAGGACCTTATGAGATGCAGATGGATTGGTGAAATTAATCCCCTTCTGAATGTCTCTAAGCATGGCAAGAACTTGTGTCTTGCTTCAGAGCCATGTGATGAGTTCAGTTGCCTGCTTGATACAGGTGACAAAGACATGAGCTTCAGAGACCTTAAAATAATCCCCAACAACAAGGTTGATCTAGGAGACAATTTAGGTGGAATGAATACCAACATTGAACAAAGCACACACCTGATGTGCATAACAATCAGGAGCTACAAGCCATGGACATTCTTGCACCAGTTGCTTTCATGCAGCCCTAGATTCATCTGAAGCATCTGATGTCATGGCAACAACCTCTAACCCCCACTCCTCCTGAACATCCCTGATCACACCCTTTGCCAGCTCCTTCAAGTGCTCAGCTGTTCTCCTTTCAGCTGAAACATCTACAACTTGAACAGTGTGCACCTAGACCAACAACACTTTCAGTAGCAATAAAATTCAGATATTTTAATCAGCATACCTTGCACTTCACAGTTGTTGCCATAAATGCAACTAAATGATGAAAATTGATACCTGTCCACCCATCTGTCTGCAATGTAGCTTGACATCCTCTGCTTGTACTCTTTGCCAGTTGCTGGTATTGACCAACTTCATAGGGTACAATGCAATTAGTGAGCTGGTAGCTGGAGACATGGGTGGCATGTGGTAGGAGCTCATCTAAAAAATTCCTGACTGCTTGATTCTCCACCCAATTAAATGGAAAGCCACATGAAGCTGTGATGTTAGCTATGTGATGCTCAAAACGTTCTTGATGAGCTTTTGACCACTGTGGAACAACAGGACTGGAAGGTGGGGGGGGTACCAGATGGGAGACACTGTGTTGAAACCTGCCTATGCTTTAACACAGGAAGTGGAAGGATCTCTGCTGCTGGGGTGCCAGGACAGGAGTTGGGAGCAGATGGTAGCAACACAGAACTTGGGACTGGACTCACTGGGCCAGGGGATGGGGATGGACAGTATGAATATCCACTCCCAGGAAGCATCAGCCCAGGATCAATCACTGGTGTTAGTGATGGGGTAGACAGAGTGGCAGGGGGGGAAACCTGAATTAATGTTGGAAATGGAACAAGAGAGCCTGATAATGCCTGTGCAGCAGGGGGGGCAGAGGTGTGTGTTGTCACCATAGGATAAGTAGATGGTAGGGCTGTGGACTGTGGATGATGATACACAACTGAGCTACTTGCCACAGTACCCTGGTGTCCCTGAATCCACCTTCGCTCAATAGCTTGCTGTTCCACCTGATGATGAAGCTCATCTGGCTGATGGTCACAGTTCTTCAGGTGCAGGACCATTGTATCAGCATGCCACTGTACCCAAGGGCATCTTGGATCCTTGCTATAGCTCATGCCATAGCCCCACACTAAATAAGATATTCAAAGATGATATACATTAGTTATGAGTCAGGGTGCATACGATGCCAAGCTGACCTTGCTGATGCGCCACATGGTCTTGCTGCTGTTCATGAATTATTCAAGCAACCTTGCACTGCTTACACATAACTTTACTCCTTTCTCCTTGAAATTTGCATAGGCAGCTTCGATCTTCATCCCAATGCCTGGATGTTCATCAAAATATGTCCACCACCATCCACAACTAGACAACAAGCTGCTCATAGCAAGTGGTGTGAGACAATGTGTGTACAGAGTCTTATCGATAAGTGTGCAGTTGCTATGATAAAATGATGACAAATCATTTCCTAATTTAGATGAAATCTGCTGCCATCATCATGGCAGTGGTGTCAGTTGTCATCCTGCCATTGGCCATACACATCTGTACTGATGGAGGACTGCCAGCACTCCAAACACTGTTGCACCTATATTCCAAGAATATGCTTATCTTTTATCGCAGTTGGTGTTTACATGTCCAGACCTATTTGGGGTCGCATGGTGGATTCCAGAGACCCTCAGATCCCACTCACCATAGCTTTCATTTGTTTCCTCATTGGATGAAGAGTATGTATGACGAGGGCACTGACTCTGGGTCATCCATTTCCTTGGCCCATTTCGCCTTACTGGTTATATGCAGCCTTCTCACTGGCTTGGGCATGAGTGCTGACCTAGCTTCAGCTGTTAATAGCATGGCCAAAAGTTTCCCAGAATCAGCAGTATGTCAGATATCTTTCACATCTCAACCACCCACAATTGTTTACTCTGAGGATGGGCCATTCTCTTAAATTTGTCTCTACAGTGTGCTACCACAGTCAGCCTCATTTTTTCTGGGTTGGGGCTGTTGGCATTCCTATATTTGACTGTTGTAAATATTCTCTTCCCTGGGGATACATTGGCATTCTTACTTCTTCTCGCCCTCACTACATCCATCTCTGCACTCGTTGCTTTGTTCATTGTGCAACCCATACCACTTCCTCCAACTGCTCTGAGTCTGAGGGATGATGAAACCATTGATCATGAGCAAATCTCCAGGGCATTCTTTGCTGGCCCAGATATTGAAACTGTGAGTGTAGGAGAAGGGGATAGTCTCTTAGGTGCTCAGCCTGGATATGAATCATCCTCTGTGTTGGAGGTTGGGGATAGCTCACCAGATATACATGGGAAGATGCTTTGGGGCACTCCAGACTTTTACCTCATCTGCACCATCATGTTGCTTTGTAAGTGTGAATTTCATTTCATAGTTTCTTGTCTTATTGGATCACAAAGTGAGCAGAATAGGTATCATGTGTACATTTGCAGATGGTTATCTGGCTTATCTGTTTCCTTGACATGTGGAAAACAGACATTAACAATATTGGCTCGATCTCCCTGGCTCTCTTTGCTGATTCAAACCCAAACTATGATGAAGTAGAAGCATCTAAATGGCAAGCCATGCAGGTGTTGACATTGAGCATAGGTAACTTCACTGGCTGAATACTAATTGGTGATGGTCATCTTATTGCTTGATTTAATCTGCTATATGGCTAACATGCTCCACAGGCCTCCTTTCAGATTTGATATGCAACCAGCTTCATCTCCCTCGAGCATACTGCTTATGCATTGTATCCTCGCTTTTCATTGTATCCCAAGCAGTTTCCATCGAAATTTCAAGCATTTGCACTCTGTGGATTGCAACAACACTGCTAGGAGTCGCATACAGTGGTCTGTTCAGGGCTCTTCTGACAATTGTTATCGATTGGTTTGGTCTAGGTGAGCGCACACTCCATCATCCCAATGCCTTAGAGATGAGTACACTCGATCAGGGAAGGCAGCTGAGAGGCTGAGGTGTAAATGGAAAATTATCCCAGATGCTCCTACTACTACTATTTCCCAACCCTCATCCACCCCCTTGGATACAGCCACCAGCTCTCAAACTGAACATCAAGGAGATGCTGTACCAGATTCAAATATTTCTGCTGGAGAATCTGAGTCTTTTTCAGAAATTATGGATGTGCTTGGGCAGAGGGCTGATGCTGATGATGAAGGAGATGTTGATTTCACTTCACTCTTTGAGAGGGAGTCACTTGTCTCACTCTTCAATTTCCAGGACAAAGGTTGGGCAGAAATGACTGGGAAAATCAGCCTTAGGTCCTTGGATGAGGAGCTGGAATTGTATGACTTGATTGACCTTGATGCAGAGGGAGATGATGATGAACAAGAATTTGACAACATGATGAGCAGTACTGTGTAAGAATTTCCATGTAGTCCACTTCCAAAGGGCATTTTCCAGAATTCAAGCCACAAATTTTGATTCTTGGATAGCTTTGATCTCAATGTTAGTGAATATAATGTACTACTACTTGTGTACTACACAACTGACTTGTAACCATTCTTTTTTTGTGTTTTGTGCATCATGTTGTGTGAGGCTATTTGACATGTATGCATGCAAATGATTATATAATCATGACGGACCAATCACACACTTTATTTTTTTAGCTGTGGGAACGATGCTGCCATAACCACAGTTGATGTCTCTGCCAGTGCTGGCTTTCTGGTGATCCAGTGGCATGCCACCAGCACTTTGAACACTGAGGTGCAATGCACAGTTGGCCACAAGTCCAATGATATTCAGCTGAGTATGTGAAATGTGGAGATAAGCACCTAGCTGTGGTGTGTAGGCTAGTGTAGGGTTTCAGCCCAACAGTGCAGCACAAATGTCAGAGACTTCTAAACCCCTCTTGCAATGCTGCCAAATTGGGACATCAGTGGGACTCATTCCAACTGAGTTGACAGTGTATTCCCACACATTATGTAATGGATAAACCCCAGAGGGTGGGTGCATACCCATTGAAATGAAATTGTAACTGAATTTCAACTACCATTGCAATGCCATTGCCACCCTGTTCCAAGTCACTTGAAACTAATTTTGGGTATTATTAAAGGAGGTTGTTGGTTTGCAGAGGGAACCTGTAGGTAACCTCAGTAGTCTGGCAAGCTACTGTATTAGTAGTATGTACCTGTAGGTAACTACAAGGTACCAATGAGGTAGGGATAGACCTAAGGAATGAATGTACTCACCCTCAGTAGTCTGGCAAGCTACTGAGGGACTAGGGAAAATTATCTAGTAGTAAGTGCGATGAAAAGAGATTATGTAAGCTGGCAAACACATGCCAACAACAGCTGGTTGCATAGTATTCCAACAATTATTGCAAGCTGCCAGCACATTTGGGAGTTTCAACTGCTTGTAAGTAGTGGGAATGTAAACTACTCTTTTCCAACAAATGGTTAGATGCACAGAAGTGCTTGACATTTTAGTTCTCATCTCAATATGTTTCTCATTTGTTTGATTGATCCTATGATACCCATACTGGTAATCTGACAGTTACATGCCTATTCTCTACTGTATAAAAGGGCCACTAGGATGTACCTAACACTCCCCTGGGGAATTATAATTACAAACTGCTTGTAGAAGTAGAATCTGTAGAATACTTTGTAGTCACTAAGTAAAAACTACAGTAATACTAAAATTGTAAGTGTGCACTATTTGCTTATGTAATATGGTGGCTATGCAACAGCACACCATTGATCTAATAACTCCAACACTGATGACTGTTTTTTTGTGGGAAATAATGCTGTGGATGGTTAGATAGACCCATTGGGAGGCCACATGTAGATTTTTAAAGAAAATGGCAGTCGGAATAAATTTCTGTGGGGAGTAGAAGGTTGGGGAAGCTGGGGAACACTATCTCATTGGGAAAAAATCTAGAAGCTTTGAAACCACTTGCATCATGTTCAGGGATGTTCATAACCACTAGGACAGCTCATCTACAGATGCTACAGGGCCAGCCTGATTTTATTGAGCACTGTACTCCAAGGTATGTGTTATGACCTCCCATTTGCTACCCACAGCTGCTGTGGGGCTATACCATAGAAGAGGTCAGTTTCTGGTCAGCACTCACATTTCCACACAACAAGGTTTTTCATTTGTTTCTCCTTGTTGTTTTTCTTATGCTTCTTGCCTTCATTTTTGTTGTCATAGACATTGTAGATGTGATTACCAAGTGTGTCCCATTTATGTAGGCACTGCCATCAGATCTCGATGGTAACCTCCTGGACAGTATGTTCCTTACATCATCTGTGTTTGGTTTTGGTTTGTACTTTTAGTCACCCACAGCAGGATGAGCAGCTTTTGCAGGTCACTGCCTTTCTTCACAGTACTTAGGATCTTGTTTCAGATCTCTAGGGTATGTACATCATAGATCTGCTTCTGTGGTATATAGTATGCATGACTGAGGGGTCTGTCCTTCAGTTCGAATCTACTCTTTGACTCATTATCATCTTGGATCAACCATGTTGGTCTCTTGTCGAGTCATCTCCATCACTGTCTTAGTGTTTGAGAGACTTTTGAGTCTAACATATGATAAACCTATTATGCATACAGAGTACCCTATGAAGCATCCTTGTTTCAAGGTTTGTCTTCGCTTAGTTCTGCTTGGCTCACCTCTGCCAGTTTCAGGCATTTCAGTTTGCTGGGCATAACAAAAGATTTGAACTCTCCACCAGATGGCACTTACATAGCCATGCCAGCATGTAGCAGACTCCCTCTGTCTTAGGGTATAGTGCCACCAAGCACACACCCATCTACTTTCTTGACTACCCCTTACAAGTTGCCCAAGGTGTCTACACCAGGTGATGACCAACCTCCATCTCAAGGCAAGAAACTACTTTGGGACTCTCCTGTAGTGTCAACTTCCAAGAGACTCCCCAACCCTTTTGAACATTCTCAGCTCAAGCCTAACATCATGCCAAGGACAAGTGAGACAATCTCGAAAAAGCTGCCACCTGTACCCCTGCATTCTATCTTGAAAGCCCAACTCTATTCCAGTCCTGCTGCCCCTTATCCAGTGCAAGCAGCAAGTCCTCTTCATAACCCTGCTTTTATCAGCTACCATGAAAAGCCAGCGGAAACTGACACTGACAATGACTTGCTCAGAGATCTAACCAGTGACAAGGGAGCAGAGCTGGAAGCCAATGTCATTATTCCCAGACAAGAAGAAGGATTTGAGGAAAGACTAGTGGTGATGACCAAAGAACTCCATATGAATGTACCTGGGGAGCAAGCCAGGAACCCCAGCATACTGCAAGAGAAAAGAAAAGAAGTCCTGTTCCTGCCACCTGGCACTATTGATCAGCAAATCTTAGATTGGTTTGTCCAGAACTTGGGAAGAAGCTACATACAAACCCTGAATGCACAAAGAGAAAGAGACTACCTTCCCAATGGAGGCTGAGAGTTTAATCTAAACAAACCTTTTGAGTTTGATGGATCATATGATCAGTTCCAATTGTGGTTGACAATGATTCATTGATACCTTTCTGGGAATGCCCATGTGTATAATGATGATCACATCAAAGTCACTCTCGCCCTCTCTTACATGATGAAGGGGTCCACTGCCTCATTCACACAAAATTACATCATGAACCACATCCAAAGTGGTGAATACTACTACTGTGACAGTTTTGAACAGTTCATTCAAAGGCTAACCACCACATTTGAAGCTGGGGATCAGAAGGCCCTCACAACTATTCACCTCATGCACCTGTCTCAAGGAAGTGGGATGTTGGAAAAGTATGTATCAGACTTCTATGCCCTTTATAACCAAGCTGGCTACCAAGAAAATTTGACCAATGGAGCAATCTTCTTTGGAAGAGGATTGAAGAAGGAAATTTGGGATGGGTCCTGAACCAAGGAAAAACCGCTCAAACCATAGAAGAGTGGGTCAAGAAGGCAGGAGAAGCATTGGTGTCTATCAAGACAAAAGATATTTGACAAAAGAGAAGTGGGTATACACCAGGATTCCCCTACAGACCAGCTATGTTGAGGGACCCCAATGCTATGGAAGTGGACTGCAAGTACATACCCCCTGGAAAATGGAATAGGTCAGTCAGAGAGATAACCAGGCTCCTACATGCCATCTGCTGTTTGTGTGAGGGTACATTCTGAGTATTGGCATATTCCATGGCAATGTCTGAAATTCAAACCCAGGACAACTTTATTTCCCTCACACTCACAGTGATGGCTGCCCACAAACATTTGTAAATAGCCTCAGCCACAGTGGCACAACCTGTGGACTCAGAAAAAAACTACAGAACACCAAAACTAGGGTTACATTTATTGTTAGATTTGTGCAGCAATACATGTCACACCTTAACCAGTCATGATGCTGTTCCTATTGAAAGCAATCTAGGGGTAACCTTAGTAGTGCTCAGGCTTGTAGATTCTGGGAGTATTGGTCTCCCTGTAGCTTCTGACCTGTATCATTGTTGTGAGGCCTGCTGTGGACCACTGGGAGTTTGTCATCACCAAAAATTGATGTAAGTAGGAGGTACAGTACCACATTCCTCAGTAAGTACAGGTGGGTCTGAAACATGACCCACAACCCTGAAGTTACTACACAAATATGGTGCCAGATGGACACCATGAACCAATGAGGAATGAGATGTTGTCACAGCATGGCATCAATGGACTGCTATGGTCCACCATATCATTATTTCTGGCCTGCCTGACTCAGTCCTAATGCTATGTATGCATCTGGATACCCTCACAAAATGTTCACCTACCTCAAGAACTGCTATGGACAAATTCTGAGACTGGAGACCCAGAAGATTGTTGATGAAGCTGTACAACATCATGACATGCCATCCAAACTGCCTCTAAACTGCCTCATGCAGGCTCCTAGGGCCTGCACAGTGCCATGTCGACATCAAATACTTAAAGTGACTGTTGAAAGTGTCAGTATCACTCATAGGAGGCAAAACATCTACCATGCCCAAGTGGCCCCCACACAACTGCTACAATTCCTCTCAACATCCATGAAACCATTTGGATACTTTGTGGGAGGGACCTGGATAATAGCCATATGCTATAATGAAGTCAGTCATGCCAGAAATGTCAAAGTGAAAGGCTGCATGCACCATATGCAGTGTTGCCATGTGGCCACCACCTGCCCCCCAAGTCAGCACAACACAGCTGCAGATGTCCATCACATGGTATTGGACAACCTATAGGTATGATGGCACAGCAAGCAGCAAGTTCAGCAACTCACATGGCATCAAAAAAGCACTGATAGCTAACAGCAGCAGTCAGTACAGAAAATTTGAGCCAGAACAATCAAATGGCTCACCTGCGCCACCAAACGACTTTTCCCACCCTCCTGGGACCCTCATGGACCTCACCAACACAGATGGATCAAAACAAAACCTAAAAATGTTAGTAGATCCAAAGTGAGAGGCTGCACTGTGCACCTCATACCCTACACCACCATTTCACCACCTCATGATGTTGCAATGCACCTCTGGAACATGGCAAATATTTACTGGAGGAAGGGGGTGCCTCCTGGATGGATGTGGAACTGTGTGACTTTGTTGCCTGTCATGACTTCTCTTCAACCAGGGCTTGGGCTATCACCACATCAGTCGAGAGCTTGTCATCAGATGACATGAGGATCATTTGAAGAGTCAAATAGGATTGGGGAAGTGATATCACCATCACAATAGCAACTAGCAAGTCATCAAGTGGTTGGCCAAGGGATCTTAGTACAGTGAGCAATGAAAATGTTGCAATGTTTGCAACATTTTGATTGTGTGTAAGATAGCTTGGGATTGGTTGTGGCTGTGCTAATGCCATAGGGAAGACAATTGTAGCTCTTTGTCCCAGCTTTCTATTGGTGCTCTTCCCAAGCTCAGGAATGAAGTGGCTGTGATGGTATCAGCCAATTACTAAGGCCTATGCATTGCAATGTTTTTGTTGCTGACATCATGGTAGATGCAATCTACAGTGTGGAGTATGTATTCATGGCAGGAATGCCAGCTATTGCTTACATAATATATCACGTGATCAATCCAATGATTTGTCAGCATGTAAATAAAGCCAAACACTGAACTTGCATCATTTATCCTCTATCCTGTATCACAACTCCAAAACCTGCCTATCTGGCTTATCAGGGTTACTCTCTCAGGGAAATGTCAGCAAAATCTGGTCCTCACAGCACTACCATGAGTAGGATGTATGGCCAGCACCATTTGTTCCTTAAAAAAGTCACCCCTGTGCTGTTGCCCCCACTAATGCCTGAGGGGTATAGATGCTAATCCATACTGGAAAAGCTGAAAATTCCATGGAGGTCAGTCTGGCACTTCAGGACATGAAGAATGAACTAATATGCTCCCAACTAATTCATTTCTGCCAAAGAGAAGCTGGCACCAAGGTTGGGTTGAGGCATAGCCCTCCTTTTCACACCAGGTGTCATCAAGGGTCAGCAAGAATATGCCCTGTACTGAACCCTGGATGTCTGGGAAAGGAATATTTGGTCATTAGTGACCAATGGAAACACTGAGGGACATATTTGATGTCTATTGTCATGGTTAGTGTTGCATGGAAAAAAACAAAAAAAAACTATCATCTACTGACTGATGATCTATCTGGTGAAGTGTCCAGCTGGCTGGAGTTGCTGAAATCAGCATCATGCCCTTGCCATGTAGCTGTATGGCACTCACTTGATCTGTATCACTCTCACTCTCTTGTCCCTATAATATTGGTTGTGCAGAATGAGTGACTGGTTGCCTATTTTATGCTAATGAAGGTCCCCACCATATCCCTTGTAGCCTGCATGGTAGGACTAGCTCCCACTGCTGCTCCAGGGAGCTGTGGTGGGCAGAGCAGAATAAGTGACTGGTCACTTATTTTTTTGGTCAATGGAGACTACTCACAGTGTCAAATATGTGTACCCCCCTCTGCTTGCACCAGGTGTCAATCCCTTGCCATGATGGGTCTGTTTGCCAATTTAATTTTTAAAAATTGTCTGGGAGTGAAGCACTCACTGAGTCCATTCTGGCCTTACTGGGACCAGCTCCCATGCCTGTTCCAGGCCCATCTGTGATGGGCAGGTTAGTGACTGGTCACTTGTATTTCCAGTCAGTGAGAATACTCACAGTGTGAAGTTCCTGCACTCCTCCCTTGTCATGGGGCTATGCAATGCCAGAAATAAGTGACCAGTCGCTTATTTTTTTGTAGCCAATGCTGCTTGCTACTCACAGTGTCAGATGCATGCCCCAGCTCTGCACCAGGAGCCAATCCTTCCTCTTGTGTCTGTGTGGTGGCAGAAAATAAGCAACTGGTTGCTTATTTCTCCAGTGAACAGGCCCACTCACCAAGTCAAATTGTTCCAAGGTTGGATCACCCTGCATATAAAGTGTCAGTGATATTTCCAAATAAGGAAATGATTTCCCACCACTTACCTTGATCCCAGGTCCATTCCATCTAGACCCAGCCTTTACAATGTGAGACCTGAGATTGTCAGCAAACTTGAAGGGTTTGGGACAACCCTTGTTAGTGCAATGACAGATGAACTTCCCCTCCAAGTTCTTCTCCACCACTATGGTTTGGTTGGTGTGAGGAAGGTAAATGGTAGCATGGGAACAACACTTCTTGGAGTGGCTGACATAGGAAACCTTGCTGGAAAAGGTGTCATTACATGAGGAACAGACATAGGTGGTGGACATGGCTGAGATGGTGGTGGTAAGAGTGAAAGAAGCAAAAGGGAAAAGTTCCCACAGTTACACCTATATATACATGATGTAATACCTCCATTTGGATTTCCCCATTAGGAAATTTTAAAAAAATAGCTGCTTAGGTGGTGTATTGTGTTGTCAGACAAGTGACTGGTCACTTATTTCACTTGCCTTGTCAGTTGGCACTTGGCCATGCCCAGCTACTTGCTTGACTTGCCTCTTTCCTGGGGACAGAGATTTGCTAGCATGGATGGCATCAAGCTGGCATTTGACAGTCCTTTGCTCATGCCTCATGAATAGGTGACTGGTCACTTATTTTCCAGAGTGGCATGCAGGGTCACATCAAGGGTAAAGACACCAGATGTAGCCTGCCTTGCTCATGGGATAGATTAAGCAACCAGTGGCCTTTTATATCTGTGTTGGTAGGAAGACAGGTTCATGTGGGAAAACCAAAGTGAAACTTGACTGTGGAAAGGAGCTTATTAGATAGGGCGGTCACTTACAGTTGGTGTTACCTGTCTTCTACTTGCTACTTACTTGCTCTGCCAGAATAAGTAAGTGGGTCTGTCATTCTCCACCATCTACTCTTGTCAGTTCCCTCACCCCTCAGAATAAGCAACCAGTCACTTATTTTCTGCCCAGCCAGTTGCCATCTCACTCTCACTTGTAAGCTGACAGTTCATAGTTGCCACTTATCATTTCCCTAGTGCTGTCAGGTCCTGCACTTGCCACTTGCCACTTGGTAATTGTGCTGCTGATACCAGAATAAGTGACCGGTTGCTTATTTTTGCCAGTGGGCAGACAGGTTTCATGTGGGAAAATCAGGTTTCATGTGGGAAAATCAGGTTTTGTGTGGGAAAATCAGGTTTTGTGTGGGAAAATATCCATATATAGGAGGTTTTGTGTGGGAAAGTTGAGGTTTCATGTGGGAAAATCAGGTTTCATGTGGGAAAATATCCATATATGGGAGGTTTCATGTGGGAAACTACCTAATGTGGAAGGAGGTTTTGTGTGGGAAAAAGTGGACTCCAGGTCGAGTCTGGAAAGCATATTATTAGGATAGGATGCCCATATAAGGCAGTCATGTCCTGGAAGGATGGGGCATCCTTCCTGGACCAGAAGGATAGGCATCATGGGATTTGTGTGAGACAGCACACCCCATGACTTACAGTGTGATACATAGTACAATATTTACATATGCCCTTGTACACAAATCTCACTATGTGGGATTTGCTCACAACCATAATAGCCAATGTCATGCAAATCAGACATGGTGTGATTTGTGTGAATCATGTGAACCCATGCAAATCCCACATGTTGTGATTTGTGTGGATCATCTGATCTGATCCCATGCAAATCAGACATGGTGTGATTTGCATGGATCATGTGATCCAATCTCATGCAAATCAGACATGGCATGATTTGTGTGAATGATGTGATCCAATCTCACACAAATCACAAAATATGATAAATGCACAGAAACATGGGTTCAACAGCTACTCACACCCCCCCTGGACCCTAACTAGGTTGATAAAAATCACTTGTAATTTACAGTGTTTCTAAGAGTCAACAACTTGATGACCTGCCTCTCCATGAACATTTTGGTCTCCTGGCACCATCAAGAGTTTTTTTGCTGAGAACATCTCAAAATAAATGTTTTGGAAACCCTGAAAAAAATATCTGCTCACACATGCAATTGTCCATGATAACTTTGACAATAGCTGCACATAATCCTTCCATATCACCATCATAAGCATCAAAAACTGCCTTGACAGCTTTTGAAATAGTGGTCTGTGTATTAGAGATTTTGTATTCCTCCACAGACAATGATAAAACTTTTTTCCATGCATTTTTCCCATGCTGCATTAAAAAATAAGAATGCTCAGCAACAAGTAAGCATCCTAAAAGAATAAGCAAGTCATATGCAGACAATGAAAAACTCCTACCAATGGCATGTTCAGCTATTGATTGAACAGTTGGGAACTTCCCCAACAAAATGACATCTTGGGGTAGGGGTGGCATTGGGATGTCAGGATCCACTTTAAAGGTTGACTATGATTAAATATGTTGGCCTTGGATTACAAAGATAGCAATCCAACACTTACAAGCTAAAGATGGTAATGTAAGGCATATAAAAACAGTATGGTCACAGCATGAGTGAATAATATGTTCAGCCAGTGATGGTGAATGTGGGAGGCCTACCTCCTGTCAGAGAACAGGCCCCAATGACACAATGCACAATATAAATCAGACAGTTCTCCAAAAACTCAGGTGCTTACTCACATCCAACTATATGAGGGGTTGTAGGAAAGCCATCAAGATCAGCAGGCATCCAGTGCAACATACCTGAGTGACTTACAACCTATGAGTAAAATCAAGCAAGCAGGAGGGAAGAGAACATAATCAGAAAATATTCACTGCTTCTCTAAATGCACTTACATCCTGACATTCCACCAAAATCAACAGACAGAGTGCAGGTGAGGGCATTCAGCACAGATCCAGCTCTAAACATGCCATCAAATCACTCACTCGCTGTCATGACCACCACCAACATGAAGAGTGCAGGTGAGGGCATTCAGCACAGATCCAGCTCTAAACATGCCATCAAATCACTCACAAGCTGTCATGACCACCACCAACATGAAGAGTGCAGGTGAGGGCATTCAGCACAGATCCAGCTCTAAACATGCCATCAAATCACTCACATCCTGTCATGACCACCACCAACATGAAGAGTGCAGGTGAGGGCATTCAGCACAGATCCAGCTCTAAACATGCCATCAAATCACTCACTCGCTGTCATGACCACCACCAACATGAAGAGTGCAGGTGAGGGCATTCAGCACAGATCCAGCTCTAAACATGCCATCAAATCACTCACATCCTGTCATGACCACCACCAACATGAAGAGTGCAGGTGAGGGCATTCAGCACAGATCCAGCTCTAAACATGCCATCAAATCACTCACTTCCTGTCATGACCACCACCAACATGAAGAGTGCAGGTGAGGGCATTCAGCACAGATCCAGCTCTAAACATGCCATCAAATCACTCACTGCCTGTCATGACCACCACCAACATGAAGAGTGCAGGTGAGGGCATTCAGCACAGATCCAGCTCTAAACATGCCATCAAATCACTCACTCCCTGTCATGACCACCACCAACATGAAGAGTGCAGGTGAGGGCATTCAGCACAGATCCAGCTCTAAACATGCCATCAAATCACTCACAAGCTGTCATGACCACCACCAACATGAAGAGTGCAGGTGAGGGCATTCAGCACAGATCCAGCTCTAAACATGCCATCAAATCACTCACTGCCTGTCATGACCACCACCAACATGAAGAGTGCAGGTGAGGGCATTCAGCACAGATCCAGCTCTAAACATGCCATCAAATCACTCACTCGCTGTCATGACCACCACCAACATGAAGAGTGCAGGTGAGGGCATTCAGCACAGATCCAGCTCTAAACATGCCATCAAATCACTCACAAGCTGTCATGACCACCACCAACATGAAGAGTGCAGGTGAGGGCATTCAGCACAGATCCAGCTCTAAACATGCCATCAAAATCACTCACTGCCTGTCATGACCACCACCCAACATGAAGAGTGCAGGTGAGGGCATTCAGCACAGATCCAGCTCTAAACATGCCATCAAATCACTCACTCACTGTCATGACCACCACCAACATGAAGAGTGCAGGTGAGGGCATTCAGCACAAGATCCAGCTCTAAACATGCCATCAAATCACTCACAAGCTGTCATGACCACCACCAACATGAAGAGTGCAGGTGAGGGCATTCAGCACAGATCCAGCTCTAAACATGCCATCAAATCACTCACTCGCTGTCATGACCACCACCAACATGAAGAGTGCAGGTGAGGGCATTCAGCACAGATCCAGCTCTAAACATGCCATCAAATCACTCACTTCCTGTCATGACCACCACCAACATGAAGAGTGCAGGTGAGGGCATTCAGCACAGATCCAGCTCTAAACATGCCATCAAATCACTCACATACTGTCATCACCACCATGCAGATGGCAGGTGAGCCCAGTCAACAGAAGCAATATGGCATAAAACTACTCACACCCTGTTGATATAAAATATTGGCCCCATATTGCAGTAGTATTTAGTTATTCACCTGACAATTTGGAAACCAGCTCAACAAATTCCCTTCAAAGTTTTTCACATCCACCTGAGGCGTCTCCTTAAAGCCCAACTTCATGTAGTGCCTCAATGTCCTTTAGGACATCAGTATCTGTTCCACCATGCAGTTGCTCACTTACTTGTGCACAGCATACTTGACACATATCCCAATACTTGACTGCTGTGTTGATATAAGCAACCTTTGTAAACCCTCCTCATTCAGCACATTTGCTGTGCACTCCATCAAAGAAGTGCAATCCGCATCCTCTTGATGCATCCCTGACAATCAGTAGCTCTTAGTAATGTTTTCTTCAAGTGAGGAAATACCCACTCTGAAGTGATACATATCCCTTGGGTGGAAACTTGCGCTTATCAAGCTCATGCTTTACATGCCCAAGGCACTTGTCCCTCAATTCTCCTTCCTTCTTTGCCACCACTATTTCTGGCACTTCCTTTATTTCGACGCCTTCATCTTCAAGCTCTTGAATTGCCTCAACATTCATGGCATCACCCTTCGTCACCAACACTATCACTGGAACTAAGCAGGCCATCGGTTATACATGACAACCATCTCTAAGCAATAGCATTCACCATGTCGGGTATCACACTCATTGAAGAATTTCTGCTCCGCAGCAGTTACTGTCCTGTGGCTGTCGGTCACGGGGATGGCAAAACCTAGATTAATCCGTTGCTTTAGCCTGCATTCACTCACGATGTAATCCTTACCAGATAGCATGGATGCGCTCGTTCACTCTTGTAGTGACAGCACGTTCAGTCACGAAGTTCCTCATCTGGTCGAACTCCTGTGCGGAGCCCGCTTCAAACCCGCAGGAGTCGTGGAATACGAAGCCTGGGTTGCTCCGAAACACAAGCTCATGCTGGATATCATGATAACCACGCTGGATGCACTCGGCTTCAACACGAATTTCCAGGCATCACAAACATAGAAGCGTACTTTCGAAGTGCCCTGCACGATGTCCCTCTCGATCTAAAGTCGTCAGACGGCTATCAGTGACTCTACAGGTCCATACCTTGTTTCCCTTCCCGTCAAAAATCGCTGGCTCATCCGTAGAGTTGCAGACCCTTTGCAAGATGGTGGTTTTACCCGCATTCGCTCTTCCCATGACAAAATCCGGAAGCGCTTTATCTTCTTCAGGTATTCATTCGCCATCTTAGAATCGAGGCGATAAGCGGATCCGGAAGACGTTGTTGCTGTGACTCGACGTCATACAGCATGGAATTACAAAATGCGACAGTACTTACCTTGGGGGTTGGCTTCGACCTGAGCTGGAACCGGACTCGCTGCATCGCCAGACAGATTGCTAGGTGCTGTATCCCCACATCAAGAGCTCATCCATCGGAGGCTAGAAAGAATCATACCTGCACCCGTAGCTTCTGTTGCAACAGGAACTAAATCACTTGCAGTCGCGTTGGCTGATGCGATGAGAATCCTGCCACTTGCTGGCGAGAGCGACTCGAACCACTTTTGATACGACGACCAGGAGCCATGCGGAAGTATGCTATGATTCTTTATCCTTCACGGTACAGCCTGCTTAAGGCAAGTGGAAGATCAGTGTGAAGCCCGTCGCCAGAGTGGTACTCACGACGACTCGCAGCTTGATCGATATCAAAAGATGTCTATCTCCCTATTTCCCACGAACATGGCCCTATTGCCAAAGATTAGTAAGGTTCAGTGGCTTGGACTGAGATCGAAAAACCACATGGTTTTTTACGTGTCAAAAGGCAATTCTCGTGGCCATCCGAGTTGCGACGACCCATAAGGCAAGGGGACCGAGTG
>JANFAE010000195.1:0-188341 GCA_024613145.1 Pisolithus marmoratus
AGTACCTGTACAATACAATTTTGGTATCAGGACAAACAGTCACTGCTACACAAAATTTGTTATACTTCTGGTGATTTTTGGAGAGTGTGAGTAGGTGTTTGGAGTGGTGGGAGAGTGCCAGGAGGAAGCATGGCATGCTCATCTGAGATGGGTCAGACTACATGGTGGGTGAGGTTGGAATGGGCCCTCTGAGGCTGGCATGGGACATCCCATTGGCCTTTGGAGATGCAGATGGGATGTCCCATCATAGCCTGTGAGGCTGTCATGGGACATCCCACTTGCCTTCAGAGATGTAGATGGGATGTCCCATAATAGCCTCTGAGGCTGACATGGGACATCCCAAGTGCTGGTGGGATGTCCCACCATAGCCTCTGAGGCTGTCATGGGACATCCCACTTGCCTTCAGAGATGTAGATGGGATGTCCCATAATAGCCTCTGAGGCTGACATGGGACATCCCAAGTGCTGGTGGGATGTCCCACCATAGCCTCTGAGGCTGACATGGGACATCCCACTTGCCTTCAGAGATGTAGCTGGGATGTCCCATAGTAGCCTCTGAGACTGCCATGGGACATCCCACCATAGTCTCTGAGGCTGCCATGGGACATCCCACTTGCCTTCAGAGATTTATATGGGATGTCCCACCATAGCCTCTGAGGCTGTCATGGGACATCCCACTTGCATTTAAAGATGTAGATGGGATGTCCCATAGTAGCCTCTGAGACTGCCATGGGTCATCCCATTTGCTTTCACTGGTGTATATGGGATGTCTCACAACAGCCTCAAAGCAAAGGTATCCAGTGCAACTGAATGTGCAGTCTGGAGGAATTGAATCATCATGCAATGTTATCTGTCCAGTACTGCACCAGAATGGAGGTTGATCATAATGCAGAATGCAGGGTGAAATGGCAATCAATCATTCTGATGTGGTGAGTGGACTGTACTGGACATTTGGTGGCCCACATGCTACTACTACAGTACCATAAATCATCTTGTTGTAAATCTATGTCCTGCTTATTGCTTCTTTTGCATATTACTAATTGTCACATGAGGAATTCATTGGTTGCTGGTGATGATTGTGGAGGGTGTTCCAAGGTATGGCTTGCCAAATTATTTTCCCTGCTTCACACATATATTATGGACATGATGTTGCCTGATCATGATAGCAGTGTTCTCTCAGAAGCAAGAATTGTAATGCTAATATGGCTGCACTTTTTGGGCTAAGGACCCCAGACACCTAAGGCACCAATGGGATATCCCAAATTATTGCAAATCCCAGGGCAGGGAACATGGGAAATCCCATCTACCCCAGGGCCTAGAACCATGCTTGGCCCTGGGACATGAGTGGATGTCCCTGGGATGACCTTGGTCTGAGAGGCATTTAGCTTGAATGGTTTGGAGAAACTATTCAGCCTAAATGCTTACAGAAAAGGGTTACCTGAAGTGAAATCATCAGCAATGTCCATACAAGGCAAAATGCCCACCATGCCAAAGGAGCACCCATGTGGTCATTATGGCTGCTCTTGAAGCCCACTAAATGACCCAGAACACATACAGTAGAGGGGAGAACCTGCATAGTAGGTGTACACCATAACAAGGTCAGCAGTGCTGGAGACACTGAAATGAGAGGGTACATGCAACTTGGTGAGCACACACAAGCCAGTGCTACCATTTCACCATCTCAACAAGTCAGGACACATTGAAAACCCCCCTGGGGTCTTCCTGACTCTTATCAGTGACAGGGGTGCCTCCCAGATGCACTCAGAATGATGGTGACCCTTCTGCCAGTCAATACAGCCACCTCATGACTGTGGAACATGGCAGAGCATGTGCACTACACAATGACTGCTGAAACAGGAAGTTGCCACAACACAGTGCAGCCAACATGACCACACAATACTCATTACATGGACTCAAAGCTCACTAGCAGCCAGAATACACACTCATTTTATTGGATTGTTGGGTATACATTCATTTGGGTTTTATTTTCTGCCCTTCTACTTATCACACAGGAAACCTGGTGCATGTCCATTACTCATTACTTGGTGAAATTTTTCATAATCAAACAAGGACAAATAGTCTTTTCCACATTAGGTAAAAAAGTTGTGTGCATTCATTTGCTTGGAGTCCTATGTGCCTGGTGATGTAACAACCCTCCTCCACTCCATGGGAGTCGGGGAAAGATAACAAGAAAAGTGTAGAAAAGGGCTGTAGGCAGCCTCAGTAGTGACTCAACTACTATGTATATTAGATGTACCTGTAGGCAGCTACAGGGAATCAGTAAGTAGTCTACTGTAAGGAATGTATATGCTTACCCTCAGTAGTGACTCAACTACTGAGGATACAGTACCAAAAATGTATTACAAAGTGCGCTCTAAGCGCTTATGTAAGCAAGTGATAACTCGCACCAAATTACACATCACACAGGGGTGATTCAATCTCCAACAAAAAGTATAAAAACAAATCAGTAAGTAAAGACAATGAAATAAATGAAATATCCTGGTAGGGAGGATACCTTCCCTACAACAGCTGGCATTGTTGATAAAGGATATGTACCAGTGCACCCGCCCACTTAGGGCCTCTATTTGAGCTGGTCCCCACATGTCAGTGTGAATCATTTCACCCAGCTGTGTGTTCCTTGGTGTGGACTTCTCTGGAAATGGCACCCAGGTTTGTTCAGCCTCTATACAGGTGGGACAGTCGATGATTGGTGATGGTGCTATGGTAAGTCCATTCACTAACCATTTGCACTGGAGACATTGGAGTCCCTTTACTCCAACATGTCCAAAGCGCCTGTGCCATTTGTCCCAGGTTCATGCCTGGTACATGTGCTCTGCAAGTTCATACCTGCAGATGTGTAGTTCATATATCCCACCATGTATATTAGCTATAGCAAATAGATTTCTTTGTTGATTGTATAATTTCATTTCTCCTCCCCTGGAGACAGAGGAACCACCTTCCTTATCAAGGTGTGTTAATGAAATTAAATTATGTATGGCATCGGGGGTATACAATATGTTCCACAGTGTGATGTCAGAATTCTTGTTACCTACTCATGCCTGTAGCACGACTGTCCTGACTCTGTGTGCTGTGATTGTATGGTCTCCTATACCCCGGATTACCTTTTGTATAGGGACTATATCCCCAAATACTGATTTGTCTTTTGCTATGTGTGCCATACTCCCTGAGTTGGCCACCCATGTGTACCACTCAACACACTCATCTATTCCTTCATATGATACAGTAAATGCATCATGTATACTACTACTATCAGATGTCCCTTTCCCATCTGTGTGTAGTACCTGCTTGTCATCTTGTGTATCACATGTAGGTAATTCTGTGATTGTGGCAATATTAGCCTGCCTGGCTTTAGCTTTTTTAGGTGGTCTGCCATGCTTTTTCCAACACTCGTCTTCTGTGTGACCTAATTTTTGACAGTAGCCACATTTGGGTTTCCCCTTATGCCAGCACTTGTCAGTAGTGTGGTTATTGTGCCCACAGATATTGCAGGCTTTGGTGGGCTCCTTTCATTTGTTACTTCCTTTCTTTTGGGTAAATAATGTTTGTTCCTGCAGAGTGCCTTGCCTGTGCTGGAATTCATCCACCAGTACTGCCATGAGTTCTTTGACAGTGACCAAATCAACTCCTTTGCCAGCTATCCAGCCTGCCATATAGGATGTGGTAAATGTTGTCCATGACTCCAGCATGTTTAATAATAGAATATCTTTGAATTTGTCATTGGGGACTGGTTTCCCCATAGCTGACAAGTTGTTCTGCATATGCTTGAGTTTATTAATGTGCATTGCAATGTTGTCACCCTCGGGACATTTGGCATTCAATAATTCTCTCTTTGCAATGAGAGCAGTTTGAACACCACATGTCTGATGAGCTAATTTTAGGTTTTCCCACATCTGTGCCACTGTCTTGGCATGCATCACATGGTCCATTTGTTGGTCATTGATATTGGTTAGTATGAGGGTCTGCACAATTAAGTCTTCTTCTTCCCATGCCGCAATCTCAGCACTGTTGGTAGAGTCATCCTCTGGCTTTGGGCAGCTCCCTTCAGTGTACTTAAAGACTTTGTGCAGGCATAGAAACTTCTGCATATGAATTTTCCATGCATGCCAATTGTTGTCTTTAAGCATATCTACTTTGTATGATGAGATGGTGCTGAGGTTCCATGCCCTACTACTGGCTCCATTAGCATTGTTTGTATTTGTTGTTATGTTAATGAATTCTTCAGTGACTCCTGACATAGTGATGCAAAGTTTTATTTAGATAGCAATAGTTTGATAGAGGTTTTGTTTATAGTGACGAGCTGGGGCTCATAACCTGTAGAGTAAGAGCTCAATCATGAGAATGATTGATAAGATAATTGATTACTTCCCTCGCCCTATAGGCTCGGGTATTTATACTGTGTGAGAACATTATTCTAGAATAGTCTACTACAGTATGGAATGTTCAGCTACCTTTGAGAGTCTTACATGGAATGCTGGTATCTACTCCATGATACCAACAGTGCATAATGTATGTATAAATGTCCGATACTAGGTGTGTACTAGGTGTGTACATCAATAAGAATGATAATTCCACAGCATATCTATTGTTGCAGCAGACATTAGATGATAAAGTTTAGTCAATTCACCTTCTTCTGGTTGCCACGAATCCTTCCCTTGTATGTTGATCGCATTTTCTTTGTTACCCAGGTAAGTTCTATACTGTCAGTGACAAAGAGATGATAGTCCAACAACAGTGGATGATGATGACCATCCAATATATCTCCCATCCATTGATCCTCATCTCTCAACCATATCTGAACCTTTTTATTGCCATAGTGGTGGATGTAAAGGTCTCTGTCGACCATATGAAGACCAGGAGGGGGGTGCTGCAAAGGGAGGCGATGGGTCATTATGTATCGGCCCATTATAATGTTGAGATTATGGATTTTGTGTTCCTGATGGTTAGGTCTTGTAACCGTTGCATAACTACTCATGATTAAAGCTACTACTCTAATTCCACATAATGGGACATACCTTTCCACCCTGCCATCCTCCACAATGATACTAGCATTGGCATTACTGCATGTGAGTGTATTTGCATCCACTTCGTTCTGATGAGAGAGTGAAACAGTTAAAGGAAATCGTTGGTGATGGATAGGAATGGCCTGTAGACAAAATATGCAGTTAGTCGCAGTGATTGAATGATAAGCACTTCTCACATCTCTGTCCATTAATTCAACAGTGGTGATAGGCTTGCCTCTTACATGTTGGTGGAGCAGGAACGATTGTTGGTGTATCGGGATTACCTGCAGCAGTGAACAATTAATGAATCGGTGAATTGGTTACAAAGCATACATCAGTTTCTACCTGCCTATATGGTCGGTAGGGTGCAACACCTTGTTGACAAAACTTAATGGAAGTATCGGAGATCAGCACCTTCATCAGAAAGCCATGGTAAGAGGTAAATGGAAAGAAATGGAAGTGCAATGAAGTGTTATATATTTGTTGCTTGGCTGGCATCATGGTCACAAAGGAGTGAGCCACACCAAAGAGTGAAAAACAAACTGTTTGATGATTCGATGGCATTGCTGATCCTGAGAAAGCTGCCCAAGTGGGAATTCAGTATTCAGTATTCAGTAATACTCTGTTCCATGACACAGTTGGGGCATGCAGACTCAGCTGCAGGCTTCTTAATTTCGATTTAGAGACCTTGGAAGTAACAAGACTTCGATCCATGCAATCATACTTTACTTTTCTGTGGTAGCCAATGATGCTAATTATGTATACATGAATACATATCCCAGGACCCCCACACTGCTCCAAACCTCAGGTTATGGTGCATAAATCTAAACCAACCCAATCCTAAATATAAGGCATAGCATAAATGTTTCACTTCACTTATGTAAAACCGAGACAGACCTTACTGAGTGATAGTACCACCAGAAATTTCCTGGTTTTTCTTTATTCTCATATGGGCACCCAGCAAAATGACTGATGATGTGGTGAGACTGTATAACTCGTTCCTCTGCTGTGAATTCATTATGACATATGTAGCTGCACAAAGAGAAGGGGGAATTGTTGGTATGGGTCATACACAGCTAGCTCATGTGGGAGTTCTCAGAATTGTCGCATGGCATAGAAGAATTCAGTGATGAGGTCGCTTGATGGTCCATATCTTTGATGTATGAAGATCCATTGGATTTCCCTGGCACACTGGAATGATTCACCTGCAAGGTGGAACAAAATACAACTGTTCCTGAGATGCTTCACGGAGCATGTGAAGGTCACTCCTTGAATTTTTACTGAGGACTTCTCCTGTATGTATGGTTGGACAGTCCAGATGTTGGGTTGGGGATCTTCACAATAGGACATGTAGCAGTGTCCAGGAGTAACACCATTGTTGAGACAATCAAGAAGGCACTTGTACATTTCACCAGAAAGCATTGACAGTCTGTTGGCACTCTCGGTGATATTAGGTGCATCATTTCCATCAGTTACATCGAGGCCTGGTATGGGTACACTGAAGAATTGTGAAAAGATTTCACAAAGACCCTGCAAGGGACCTGCTGAGTTCTTGCCAAGTAAGGCCCTCAGGTTACTTCCCCAACAGAAGGCTTTCAACATGGTTTGTTCCATTTCACCTGCTATCCATGAGTGCCGACCCAACCCCAGACTTTAAGGCTCACTGATCCTAGTATTTGTGTTGACAGACTGTAAAATCCCATTGTATCTTTTGAAGGGAAATGCCCACCATCCATGGGTGGGACTGAATGCATGCAGACACTCAGGCACATGGAGAGATGCATGGTTGTTATAAATGAGTGCTCATGGTCCAAATATTTGCAACATGCTGTGTGTATAGTATGCTAGATATTTTTCGACAATATCAGCATGTTGGTCAGAAGTGGAGTGGGTGGTTGCCCAGTGGACTGCTATCACAAGTGATAGGTAATTGCACAACAGTGCTGCATCTCTTTCACTTGTGCCATCAATACCCCATAACCTGCACAGTGTGATAACCAGGTTGATTAAACACACTGTCCACCATTGGTCAGCTTTGAGTTTGCCATGATTGGGACTGCCAAGGTTGTGAGGTGCATGGGCAACCCATGACACTGACTGATCGAGGATAGTCATTGATGGGGCATTTGACCATGCCATGGATAGGTCCACTACAGGGCGAGGAAAGACATGCGGGCAGCGTATTTCAGGATCACCATGTAGTCTATGCTAGAAAGAAGGTAATGAAATGGTTTCAGAAGAAACTAGTAGGCTCACCCAGTCAATGAGTGCTCAAGCATACACCATCTTTCCAATCGTCTGATTGGCTTTATACAGTCAAACCAACAGGTCATTGCTGATACTGACTTCTGGCAGAACATTGTTTGCCTCAGCGAGAGCAACAATATAGCCCCTTCTCAACTTGTTTAGAGCTGTCAGAGAGTGCTTCCTGATGGCTTCAATCCCAGCATTGAGTTCTCGCTGTTGTTCCTCGGGGGTATGTGGCTGGGTATGAGTTTCAGTAGTAGATTTCGCATCAGCATTCATACCAAACACTTTTCAACAGTGGGGTTGGAGGTCTCTAAGAAACATTTGTGCATAGCCTCCATGACCACGAAGCAGGTAGGATCCCAGTATGGTAGGCATAACAATTTGGACCATCTAACCCCAAATGCATCATATATTTGTTGTCGAATCCCATCTGTCTTTGCATCCCTCCACATCTCTGTGACTGCGATGTGCTCTTGCCACATTCACCATTGCCAGGTTGATATATCTGTGTTGCCAGAATCAGAGCCACTTTTCTGGCAAAATGAACAGAACTTTCCCTTTGAGGGCCCCAAGCCTGCAAACCCAGCAGTTTTTCGTGCTGCTAACAAATCACAGCCAAGCAGTATCACTGCACAATGCACCAGACATCCAAATGTATGAACAGCAGTGTGAGTAAGGCACAATCCTGGAGTCCAGCAGTGAATTAAGTCATCGACAAGTGGTTTCAGTACATGGTTTACATGGTACAATGAAGGCTCTTGTGGCCCGGGAATTATGCCAGCAATATAAACATTTTCGAGTTGATAGCATAGGTGAATCAGTAAATTGAGACAGACCATATAAATGGCACTGAATGAGGTGTGCTTCCCGCCTTGTTTGTTACTGAAGGGGTTGAACCAGTCGATGAATAGACTAAAGGCCAGATGAACTTCTGAATGTGGGTTTTCTGCCCTGAAGTACAAGTTGCTATCAGGGCCTCGGAATTGCCTGAAGGCAGATCCATCCCATACGTCAAACATGCAATCAGAAATTGGACCAGTTTTTGTATGCAGAGATGTCATGACCTTGGCTTGTGAAAGGAAACATGCGATCCATGAATCAAGAGGCTGGTAGCAGAAACAACAGTTAGGAGATCCATGGTTCCCAAATAGCTGCACACCACAAAGCTCACTCGATGGCATCACATGATGAGCACAGTGCATGGGGGTGTTCTGATAGTTTTCTGTCTGGTGTTCGGGAAATGGGCTGCACAATGAAAAACAGGTTGGGCAGCAAATATATTGGTGTAGCTCTGGGTCAACATGCAGGAGGTCAAGAGCACTGCATATGTCCTTCAGCCAGCCTGAGGTGAGCAAATTGATCTCGTTCTTAAACTGGTGATGCCTGCCAAACTTCAGGAGATCATCAGTGACTTTCCCAACCATGGCCATGACAACAGACTGTAAAATCAACAGGAGGAAGTTCATGTGGTGCCTTGAAAGTCCAGCTAGTACATGCAAAATACTGGACCCGAGGATGCCCAATAAAAGAGGTAGGGTAGTATTTCCAATGGTATCCAGGCTACTATGGAAGTGATCTAATTTGAAACTTAGTATGCCTAAATCCCACCATCAGTGCACTTACTGGTCTTCACAACCACTGGAACAGAAGATCCAATACTAGACACCCCCTTGGTCGTGATTTCTACCTCTTGTTGATGCCATTGATAGTTATGAATGTGTTCGAGGTAACCTTGGTGTTCTTCGATGTCGAGGACAAGCTTCTTCCTGGCTAATACATTGTCATCTTCATCACCAGAGACAGTGCTAACGAGTTTGAGCAACTTCTGGACATATTGTTGATGAATGATGAACAGTTGTGAACCCATTTCACCATTGGGATCGATGGGAGGGGGAGTATCTGCTGCAGTCAGACAGTCTGACATGAATCTGAGGTGAGAGGGAGTAAAGGATGAGACTGTAGACTGGAACATGTCATGATATTGTTGCAATAATTGAAGGGAAGTGGCAGAATCAGACCCTGCTTTCAGTGTGTGAGACAGTCATCATTCCCAGAAGACAATGCAAACACCTTTGTCAGGGACTTCCACCAGTGTAGGGACAAAAGCAGGTTCATTTCCCAGCTTGCTCTGATGTGCCTTGGATGATATGACATCTTCACTATGGGTCTCTGGTACAGCAGCAGCTACGAGCAGATCAAGTTCCATGTGTTCACATTGTTTGGCTGTGCACCAGATCTTATCGTCATGGCGATGCTGGTAGACAGTAGATGGAGGTAATAGGTGGCCAACAGCCAGAAGCTGGGTCCAAGGCTCCAGATCTGATCTGCTGATACACCCATACACCTGGCATTTACATCGACATTTCATGGGTGCCATTGGTTTCCAAGACAGTGATCCAGAGATTCCTAGTCTGATCTCTTTAGTGAGACAGCAAATGTGATTGAATCAGTTCTCACAGGTAGTAATGTTTGGAACTTACTCTTTTTCTCAGATGACTGGCCAAACTCGAGCCCGCTTTGCAGTGGTTTGCATCGAAAAGGTATGAGAGCAACTTGTGACAACACATTAGATAAGTGGTACTAAAAATCTATCTTGTTGGCTGACATCCACCCAGTGCAACATGCAGCTGCATCTTGTTCATATGCTGTATTTTGTTGGTTGACGTCTGTTGCCCATTGCAGCTGCTTTGCCTTTTGCAATATTTCATTGATGGACATCTGTTGCCTGGTACAGTGAGCATCTTTGTGATTTTCATTCAGCTGGTATGTCTCTATCTATTCACACTGATGCCCTGTGAATAACCTCAGAAGAGTTTTGTTGCACATCCGTTGTGCCATCACAGTCACAACTATGCTGTCCATCGCATTGTCGCTACATGGAACCAAAGTTTGGCTGGAATTTGTACATAGGTAACTACCAACACCCACATCGACAACCTACACTGGCATTCAAACATGTAACAATGTGACATGCCATTACAGAACAGTAAGCAACAGGACAAAAATCATGGACAAAGCAAAGGAAATTGACTTCCAGCTCATGTTAGCAAGAAGGTTGTTTCCATCGCAAATGAACTGAGCAGCTAGGATGATCATCCATATCAAGGCTACAAGGATGATTGATGTGGTGACCACCATGTGGAATTTGAGCTTGAGTAATTTAAGCTCGAGTGCATTGTCTGAGGTATTAACTGGCATGAGTTTCACAGCATAGCCCTGGGTATTTCCTTGATGTTCTTGTTCAAGGACCATAAGCACTTCATCCAGTAACTGGTATGCACCATTAGCTCGAATATGCCCCTCAGATTGATCTTAGCATACCACATCATGAACATGTCTGACAAGTCGAATCCACTCAAGGAGATTGATCGTCTCAGCTTGCATTGTACGATTGGTGGGGGCGAAAGAAAGTGAAATAAGAAGTGATATGTAGGTGCCTGCGGTCTTAAGTACAATAATATTTCCTTTGTGCTTGCTGAGTCTGTTTGCCCTGAATTTAAACCATGAGGCTGGGCATTGCAGAAACATGCATAATGCAATTATAGTCTAATATTGCCAATTGCAGTTTAACCCATCCCAACCTTCTGGTACATATACATGACTACATGAAATCAGCCATTACAATCGTAGCAAACAAAGTACAGTAAAATATCAAATGAGTTTCCTCTTCTTCTGATGGCCAATTACATCACAATCTGGGCTCCCCTCACCCAAGTTAATGGGGGCCAGCAGCAGAGAATGGTGCTGTCCTATAACAGTTAGTTGGCTAGCTCCTTGGTCAGTCACTGAGAGGGAGAGCAGCACATCTGCTGCAGGCCAATCCTCGAGTATGATGAGGTCTGGATTGGGTTCACTTGTGCCACCTGCATTGTCACCCATAACAATGTAAAGATGGATGATAAAGGAGTGTGGGAGGAATCTAGAGTAGACTCCAGTTGGAAGGGGTCTCAGTTCAACCCAGGAGGCTGGAGTTGCCTGGTAGAGAGGTCAAAGAGTGGAGAAAAAGACCAGAAACACACCCTAAAACCCAAGAGAGACTCAAGAAAACCTTTATAGAACATCAAGGGAGGAGAAATAATATTCTGAGCCCTCAGGCTCAGAATTCCATCTATCTCATCTGTGGTGGTACATCTATTATTGTTTCTAAGTATGTACAGGTGCTCGAAGTACTCGCATGGGCTTATGTAAGCCACAATGCTCCAAACATGGAGTAAAAAGATAAAGAAAAAGAAAGAAAACAGACCAGTAAGTAAAAACAATGAAATAAAACAAAATACCTAGTGGAGAGGATACTCTCCCTACAGTGATTGACTGAGATCGAGGGGTATGAAGACTATTGAAGGTTGCAAGTAGCATGTTGATGACAGGATGAATGTCTGGATCTATTGGTCTTGAAATGCATTCACCTGTGCCACCTGTGCTGTTGTCCACAGCAGTTGACCGAGATTGAGGAAGATCGAGCCTATTAAGGGTTATTCTCTGAAAATAATTGAAAATGACATGGACCTACCTTCCATTGGCATCCTCATGGCTATTACCACCTTTGCTTGTTGGAGACTGAGTAAGGGGTCCTCCCTCAGTGGTCTCAACCCATTCTTCAGAATCCACACATTGGATTAGTCCTTGGCCTCCTGGGTCAAGTGCAGATCTGGGATGGCAATGCCTTGCAGGATGTTGTGATTGCTCTTCGTTGTGCAGAAAATGCCTGGCAATGGATTAGGCACATACCTATACAGATGTGCAGGGACATCAAATTAGTACTGAAGATGGAATGCAGAAGACAGAAAGCCAATGCATACCATGTGGCACCAATGTCTAGGAGAGACAGGAACCTGATCAATGCATGTCGCATCTGCCAACCTCTGGGTAAGTGAAATTTCCCTTGACATTCACGATGGCAAAGAGTACAGGAGCGACACCCCCTGTAGAAAGGAAAGAACGACCGATGAGTCTCCACAAATGTGAGATTGTGTGGAGTCAAACTGCCTTGCTCATTGAGTGTGTGAGGGATTGGGAGCTTGTTACCAATGCCTGGTTTCAGGGTGCTGTTCCCAAAAAAAGAGGAGAGGGGGTCACATACACTGTGGGTGTTTCAGCACCAGGGGGGACATAGGAACCAGTTGTGGAGGAGATGCAGTGTTTGACATTTGGGCCAACTGTTGACAGTTTTGACTCGAACTTGAAGTGAATGCTGACTGGCAGAGACATTGCAAATAAGGAGTGGGTTGCAGGGAAAGAAAGGGACGAGGATTGGACAGGTGTTTATATGATTGCGGAGTGAGGAAGCTAATAAACAGTGTAGGGAGTGAGAACTCCCCACTATGATATTCCTTTTATTTTATAGCTGTTACTTTTTCTTTTCTTTTATTGTTTTTACTTTCTCTTTTATTTCTGGTCATTTACTTTTGGTTTTACTTAGTATTCTGAGTAGTATACTCACATTGTGGCTTATGTAAGCCCGCACACACACCTACATTACATTTTACCTACCTAAAATAATAACAATCGAGTTACGAGTCGCGAGTTTCGAGTTCGAGAAGGTCGAGAGTGGCCTTTCTCAGTGTTTAGACAGCCTCAGACAGCCTCAGACGTTCTCAGACTGCTTCTCTCACCAGACTATAGAAGCCCCTTTGGAAGTCCTCTCCCCTTCAGACATCTCTACTCTCCCCCCAGTCTCAAGTATTCTTTTCTTACAACGGGTGGTCGTAAATTGAAGGAGAGAACAGAAGTAATAAATATTTGTCACTTACTGTCCAGCTGGTACAAGGCAAAGCGAGACACCCTGCGAGTTGTTTGTGCTATGGCCTGACAATGACTCAGCCCTCCACCTCGACAGGTAGATGTCTGACCATAACTGGGTAGTGTCTGCAATGGTCTCGAAACCCAGCATGCATTGAGTCTGCAAAACAGAACTGAGTGAGTGTTATTCCAGTCAGCATTGTAGGTGAACCTTGAGATCCTGTGTGCAAGAACATCGCTGTCGCTCAACACTTGACTGACGACTGGTTGGCGTGGTTCCATCATCTACTGTTAATCGCAATTGCTCAAGGTGAATGAAAAACTCACGGATTTTCTTTTGAACCCAAGACAGCTCACAGCGACCACAACATCACCCTGCCCCTGATCAGGGTTCGATCACTCGTCCGTGATGAGGCTCCATCGAGGTCATTGGCATATTCTCTTCACCCATCATCTTGTTGCACGTCTCCCTTAATGGTGTTGAAGAGGCCCATAAGAGAAGATTTGAGTTTCATGGCAACAATCTCTGGCTCATGATGAACACAGTGAAGCTAAGCTGGCAAGAAGGAAAGAATACACATCCATAGAACTCAGAGATGAGCCTGACCTTGCACAGCTTTTGAAGCAAGAAGCAAGTTGCCATCAGACAGAGATTTGATCCCAGCTTTGATAACTGTCATGTACATGGTCGATTTCATACAAATCCCACCGAAAACGAAGCTTTTGGTACAAATTTGGTTCAAACTGATTGTTATTTGATTCTACAAGTGTGCTAGTGGTTGTATTGACAAGCATTAATATATAGTAATTACAGAAGCATTGGTATGTGCAAAAGCCCTGATGCCAGGCAATACTTGATCAAGAACATGTGCAATGCCTACTTGGGAAAACACCAGCCCAGATATCACCATCTATGCTCCCTACTTCCACCATCTGAGAGGGAGGTCCAAGGATGCCAGTCAAAGCCTCTATAATCTGTGTGAGAGGATGGAACTCCTTTGGCCTTTCCCACACTGCAGCATTGCATATGGGGCAATGGTATAAAAGAAGGTGTTATACCTCTCCTGAAATCAATGCTGAGAGCATCGTGGCTGTGTATGGGGGTGCTTTGCTGACCCCAAGGTGTGCAGGAACCTCACGATACTTCAGTTGTTGTTGGAGACATTCCTGGAAATGCTGGCGAAGGCAGGGTAGACAGAATAAATGATGGCATTCCTGAGTCCTAATGTTGATGAGCCTAATGATCAAGAAACAATAGGTGTCACTCACAGAAAAGGGTGTATGCAAGGTAATTCACAGGCACCACACTTGAATGCTTCATCCCTGGCCTGAGTAACCTTGACCAGCGGTCTAGATGAGCATCATATTCGCTCATATTACTGAGACACGATGTACTGTGTCACACAGGGCTTGTAGCACAGAGACCTCTGCCACATGCAAGTCAACAACTTTTCTACACCTCTCCAACTCTGCCTTAGCTTCATCCTGCTCCTGGAATGCAAATTGTCTGAGAAAAATAATTACTGCTGCATGCAAGTGAATGCACCTGGCAGGATGCTTTGAGCTCTACATCAAGAAGTTGGGTGACTTCTGTAACTTTCTGAATGGAAGAATTGATTGCTCTGTAACACCACATATCCAATGAATGCTTACTTTGATAGTTAGCCTGACTCCACTCTCCAGAGGTGATAGTGATTCTGATGTCAAGGGGGTTGGTAGTGGCATTGTAGGAGCAGTTGAAACAAGAGACCAAGATGATGTGGACGAAGATGACACAGATGCCGAAGGAGAAGAGGTAATTGAAGAATTGGGAGTGGGCAATTGGGGCGACCTCAATGCTCGTGTACACAGACCATAGCTATGACTCTTCGTGTGATCATATGGCTGTTTGCGAGTGGACGACGGATGTGGGTGTTGAAGACACATAATTGCAGAGAAGAAGGAAGGAGTGATAGACACGAAACAAAAGGCCTGGGTGGTTCCACTCATTTTATGAGCTCCCCACCACTAGTTGAGGGCCTCAAAGAATGGAAAGACTTAAATACTGAAAGACCTAAGAACTGAAAGACTTTCATTGATCAGATGAGGAAATTCCCAAAATATAGCAACAACCTTTCCCATTTCGGTAGGTTACTAATGTATTGCCCAGAAACACTGTCTTATGCTTTCCGTTGTCTCCAAACTCTCAAAGCCTTTCGCATTGACAATCGATGACTCAAACCCTTTTGAAGGACTTGGTATGGTTTCCTGTGTTCTAATGGAAGATGCTGAGTCATTCTTTGTGCATTTCTATAAAGTGAGTGAAATCAATGTGATTATGTTCCCATATACTAGCTCTCTCAAGATGAAGGCCCCCAGAAATGTCCAATGCGATCATCAGCATCAAATGGTTCCTTATTGTCCCATCAGGTGCATTGAGAGGGATGTGCATATCTCACTGCACATCAGCAATTGTCACTAGTCACTGATGCTATCATCCCAGACTGTGCCAATTCACTGCCAAGTGTTTCATAAGTATCAACCACCGAAAGCGGGCAGCATACAAACTTACTGAGAAAACTTGGAGCATGATGTAGGCTTTAGAGCATTATTCCATTATTGGCTGCTAATTTCTGCACAAGGCTATCCTAGTCCACCAATGATGTTTTCTGGTGTCTCTGCCTGTGGTAGCAGTACCAGGTGAAGTCTGCATCAGCAGTACACCATGGTAGGTTTAGTATTTCATGTAATGCAGGGCAGATATTAAAGCACCTCCCAGCAATGAGAACGGTTCTTTGAGTGTTCTCCACAACAGCAGCAGCAGTGAGGGGGCACCAAAAGATTGTGTCCCCATGCTCGTCCGTCCAGATAATGAGCATCCTCAGCTTGACATAGTAGTCAGGAGAGACATAACAAGGTGAGTTCATTGGTTACTCCCATATGTCTCTGACTCTGATGCAATTGATGCATATCTTAGCGAGAGTGAGGATTGTTTTCCAGGGCCTGTGCAAGTTCCTCCCTGGCATGAGACCAAGCTCCACAGCATCGACTCTACCGTCAGTCAATATATATATGAAAGTGATAAACCCTTGTTACATCCTCCAAGTGGTCTACACCCTATGGTTGGAGATCTGTTCATTCAAAAGCATAGCAATGGTGATATGAACATCTGGCTCTGGAACGATGTGCGATGGCTTTCTGACATTGCTGATGGACATGTCCACCCTGCACTTAACAACTATTGACTGAGCATCCACTCTGGAACTGACCCAACATGGGTAATGCACAAGACTCGTGTGACTTATCTTGGAAAGGATCATGGGCATAATAAATCGACCAGTTCGTATACTCTTACATCCTTTGTGCTACGTTTTAAACTAGGTTTCGCTAGTTCCATCTTCCATATCTCAGAGTAATTGATGCTGACTTGGTACCCATCTTACCAAGTTAATTCTATGTCGTAATTTAGAGTCATGTATAGCCATAATAATAAAGGCACATGTACTCTGTCCAATGAGAGCACTACATGAGCATTGTGAGTCAGTAGAGGGTCGGTATATGGACAGGTAGCACAATGCCTGATTATATCCTGGAGTTTAATGACAACGATAGGGTCAAAATCATCGTAGCATAGACGAACATCAAGCAAGTGATAAGGGTGGTAAGGATCTAGAGGAACATCAACATCGCCTAGCTCCTGCAATGGCTTCACGATGCAGAAGAGTTCTGCTACAGCAGTAGATTCCGTGGTGGCCAGCATATGGCTGAAGATCTGTTGGATTTGGCCAGCATGAGGGTTTCCACAGCGATGGAAGAAGATAAAGCTATTGCCAACATGTTGGGATGCAGTCACATACACCACTCCATTGTAGTGCATGCTCTTCTGGAATTGTGCATTTGGTTGCAATGACCTAGTATGGTCTTCGAAGGGGTCCACATATGAGTGATAATGTAGAGTAGGGCCATCGCTATTGAGTCGATGCAGTAATGCCTCATATATGTCACTGGGAAGTGGGACGAGATGCTTGTTATCAACCCATGGTATATCACTGCCTTTGTGATTCAAGCTACGACCCTCAGGGGCAAGGGCAAGGAGATCAGCAAGTATACTTGCCCTAAAGTCCTTTCCAAAATATTCCTGGACAACAGGACAAAAAGTTCCTAGTACATCTGGGAGGCCATCCGAAGCCATGAGCACCTTGAGGTTACTGCCTCTGCAGAATGTGAGCTCGACATCACCTATATTTCCTTGGTTAGTCATCGGGACCCTCAGCAGTAGAATATTCCATACCCAGTTTTCGGTTAGTCTTGTAGTGTTGCATGATCCCATTGAACCTCTCAAATGGAAATGCCCACCACCTGTGTGCAGGTCCAAATCCCTGCAAGCATTCCACTATATGAAGTGATAAGTGATTGTTAACGACTAAGCAGCCCTTGCCAAAGATGCTGAAAGACTCTTCAAGTAAAACTTGAAATATTCTTCAACAATTGCGATGCATTCCTCTGAAGTCGACTGCATTGTGGCAAAGCAAACTGCAATTATCAAAGAGAGGAAATTTTTCAGGATGAGAGTGTTCCGCTGAGAGGAATCTGGTTTGCCCCATAGTCTGCAAAGAGTAATGACAAGATTAATCATACACGCTGTCCTCCACTGATCCGCTTTTAGTTTCCCATGACTGGCGCTACCAAAATTGTGTGGAGCATGAGATATCCAACTTGGGAGGGTGGTCTTTGACATGTCTACCCAAACCTCCTTCAAAACATCACCATTTAGGATGACAGTCTTGGGTGCATCGGACCAGGCAAGGGAGAGGTCAGCAATCAGACGAGGGAATGTTTGTGGACATCGAATTTCGGGGCCATTGTGGTCTGTATACTATGTCAACTGCTCTTAGCAACATAGTGGCAGCACAAGATATACGATATCTTACCCATTGTAAGAGCGCCTCGGTGTACATTGCTTTGGTCACTGAATGGTCTCCATCATGCTAGAGTGGATCCTGATCAACATCTCTGTCGGTGAGGGGATCAACATTGTTGGCATGGGCTAAAGATATGACATAGCCTTTGCAGATATGATTCAGTGCAGTTCATGATCCATTTCAGACAGCTGCAATTGCTGTGTCCAACTGCCACTGCTGCTCCTCTGGAGAGTGGAGTGGAATGCTGCCTTCTTCCCCATCAGCTTCAGCATACAGTGACTCAAAAAACCCTTTCAATGTTTTGCTGTTTTGTATTGATGGTGATGCCAAAAATCAGAGAAATTCTAAGAAATCTTGACAATATTTATCCAGATAGCCCTAGGTCATGGCTTCAAAAGGGTACCTTACTTAAGTTGTTTGGCTTTGTTTTTGTTGAGATATTGCATGTTTAATCAGGACAACTCATTGAAAGGGTTTTTTTGCTGATGAAATGGCAGCATATTCATGGCAATTGGACAGCATAATTTATGGTTTGGAGCCTGAATTTTTGGTGGCCATGCATGCTAGTGATTACATAATATATCACATAATCAATTTGATGGTTTGTCAGCATGTAAACAAGGCCAACCATTGAACTTGAGTCATTGATCCTTTATGGTGTACCATCACTCAATCAGGACTATTCTCTCAGGGAGATGTCAGCAAATTATGGTGGTAATGGCATTACCATGAGTAGGATGTATGCCCAGCATCATTGGTCTCTTAAAATAGTTGCTGAAATTCATTCCTGTACCATTTCTGCTACCAATGCCTGAGGGGTCCTGACAGTAATCAGTATTGGGAAAGGTGAAAATGTCATGGAAGTCATTTGGGCACTTCAGGACATCAAGATTGAACTAATCCCCTCTCAAATGGTGCATTTCTATGCAAGAAAAGCTGGTATCAAGGTTGGGGTGAAGCAATGTCCTCCTCTGCACACCTGGAGTCAAGGAGGGTCAGCCAGACTATGCCCTGTGCTGAACTATGGATGACCAAGGAAGGATTATTTTGTCATAGGTGACCAGTGGCAACACCTAAGGACAGACAGGAGGGAAAAAATTTTCACCCTGGTAGCACAATAGATGATTCCACCCAGAACCCCTGGAAGGTAAAGAAGGATTTTACTCCCCCAACCTTGATACCAGCTTTTCTTGCATAGAAATGCACCATTTGAGAGGGGATTAGTTCAATCTTGATGTCCTGAAGTGCCCAAATGACTTCCATGACATTTTCACCTTTCCCAATACTGATTACTGTCAGGACCCCTCAGGCATTGGTAGCAGAAATGGTACAGGAATGAATTTCAGCAACTATTTTAAGAGACCAATGATGCTGGGCATACATCCTACTCATGGTAATGCCATTACCACCATAATTTGCTGACATCTCCCTGAGAGAATAGTCCTGATTGAGTGATGGTACACCATAAAGGATCAATGACTCAAGTTCAATGGTTGGCCTTGTTTACATGCTGACAAACCATCAAATTGATTATGTGATATATTATGTAATCACTAGCATGCATGGCCACCAAAAATTCAGGCTCCAAACCATAAATTATGCTGTCCAATTGCCATGAATATGCTGCCATTTCATCAGCAAAAAAACCCTTTCAATGAGTTGTCCTGATTAAACATGCAATATCTCAACAAAAACAAAGCCAAACAACTTAAGTAAGGTACCCTTTTGAAGCCATGACCTAGGGCTATCTGGATAAATATTGTCAAGATTTCTTAGAATTTCTCTGATTTTTGGCATCACCATCAATACAAAACAGCAAAACATTGAAAGGGTTTTTTGAGTCACTGTACATATGGAGGACTTGATGACAATGGTGCTGAAGTTCGCCCAAAAAGAGATTATGCATAGCCTCGATAACTTGATACTTGGTTGGGTCCCAGTACAGCAAATGCAGTAGTTCAGACCAGCGAATCCCATGCGTCAGGTATATTGTATTATGCAAGGTCTCTGTGGCTGCATCTCTCCACTTCGTGGCAATCTGGAGGTGTTCCTGCCAACTTCACCAGCTCCAAGTAGTGATGTCAAATTCTGCAATATCATTCTTGGTCTGCAAGCAAAACAAGCAGAAATGTGTTGCACGATGTCCAATAGCACCAAGTGCCTTGCATAGAGCAGGTAGATCACATACAAGGGGTATAAGTGCGCAGTGTACAATACACCCGAACTCATGGATGGCGGTTTGTGTGAAGTGGAACCCACGTTCCCAACCTTGGAGCAAGTTGTTGACAAGAGGGCATAATATATGGTTGAGATGGTGCAAAGATGGCTCATTTGGTCCCGGAATGATGCCAGCGATGTAGATGTTTTCAATTCGGTAGCACAAGTGTGGTGGTAAATTATAACATACCATGTAGACCACTCCAACAGATGCATGTGGTCCATTCTTTTTGCTACCCCATGGCGAAAACCAATCGACAAAGAGACTGAAGAGAAGCCTATAGTCAGATTTATCGTGCTGTACCTCCATGTATGGTTTTCCATCTGGTCCCTTGAAAGACCAAAAGATATTGCTGTCCCATATATCATTCATCTGCCTGATGGGTGGATCGAGAGACGTTCATAAGGCATTTGGCAAGCCTGGTCATGCAAGGAGCTGTCCGATCCATGATGACAGTGGCTGATAGAAAAAATGGCAGCAGGGTGTGGGGTAACCATAGGCATTGACATCCAACAGTCGTGTTGCACACTCATTGCTAGCAGGAGTCTCATGGAATGTACAGTTGCGGACAGGCAAACTTGACAATTTCTGTACAGCTGGCCTGAATTTTTTTGGTGAAAACCTGAGACCAGATTTGAACTCAGAAAGCTGAGATACGTCAAAAAACAGCCTTCTTATATTTTTCCTGCATTTTTTTGGGGTGGCCAAATTTTTGGACCCAAAAAATGACATTATGAGTAATCTACACACTGCTAACAATGGCTTTGATTGACATCATGGCTGACTGAGAGACCTGACAATGTTGTTTTTGTTTTTTGACAGCCAATTTCACCACTTTCCCAGTGAGTCCCAAGTGATAGGCGCTCATGAACTGCCACAACTGATTGATGAACCAACAGATAACCTCAGTTGGGCATGCTTCAAGCTGCTCTCTCACACACCACTTCACCTCTTCGAATGTGGTCTTGAAACCTTCACAGTAGTGGTACTTACACCACCCCCAGTACTGTAGCATATGTTAGACATGTGATGTCAGATTCAGATGAAGAACCATTGGTAGGTGTTGTGGTCTGCAGCACAGGAGATTTCTGATTGCACAGGCCAGTTGTATTCTGTACTACATATGGGGTGTTTTCATGGTCAGCCATGAGGCATACTTGCAAAATGAGTTCAGTTCCAACTGAGTATTGGCATATTCCACAGCAATGTCCAAAATTCAAACCCAGGACAACTTTATTTCATAGCAGGGGCTGCCTGCAAACATTTGTAAACAGCCTCAGCCACTGTCAGTGGCACAACCTGTGGACTCGGAAAAAAAATACAGAACTCCTGACTAGTGCACTTTCCAATGTTCTGGAGCCAACATCATACTTATAATGGAGATTACTGCCTTTCTGATTTTTTTTGGGATTCATAGGACTGTTTTTTCAGGGGTGGCCAAATTTTGAGGGTCAAAAATTGAAAATTTGTCTGGGTAAAAATTGGCTCATGTAGATATTATGATTAGGTTCTAAATATGCTGTATATATGGTTTTTAACCTGTCAGAAAGTAGTAGGCTATTGGCAAAATTCAAACATTTATTTTGTTGAGTTTGCTTGTCTGCAACTGTACAACTGGGAGGACAGCTGAGTTCTCCACTATACGGATATTGATGGGGATCATAGAGAGAGAAGCACTGTTTACAGCACATGTACTCCAGCAAGGATGGTTCGAGGTTGAACTTGTTAATTGCTGCACAAATATCAGAGGGCCAGTTGGAAAGGAACAACTGAATCTTTTCATTGAGTGTCCGCATCGCTAGTGTATCAGTTGTGATGGCACCTGTGAAGGTAAAGAGTGCCAGAGACACCACCCCTTGGATAGCCACCAAAACGAAGTTAGAATGCTTGCGGGACATGCCAGCCAATATGTGTAGAACAATCGCAATGATCATACATGCTACAAGGGGGGCTGCCAGCTTATGTAGCTGTTCCGTACTGTAGCAGTGATGGCCTTCTGGGATAAGTGCGAAGTCCGTACACCACAGAATATCAACTTATGATTTTCAACTAACTCAGGGAGAACTGATCTTAGATATGACTTGAACTTGACATTCTCAGCTTTCTGCCTCAACCATTCTTGGGTAACTATGTGATCCAAAAAGCTTTGATAGTCTTGTATTTCTTGTATGAGGCTGTACCTAGCGGTCTGCATGGAGTCATGATTTTGATTCAATACAGAATGGACCAGTTCAATCATCTTCTCGATTGCAGATTTGTGAGCAAGGAACAATGCACTCTTCTTCCCATCCAGAGGCCCTGGTGTATTGGGCAATGAAAGTTCGGGATGTTGGATGAAAACCACAGTAGCTGTTGGTGGAAAGCAGCTCTTCTGTGACAGAAAGAGCACACGGTACTTGGCCAATAAACCCAGTTCTTTATAGAGTTAGGATAAAAAGTATAAAACTCATCTTTACAACACTCACTTTCATTTGTGTCATGGGTAATGTCATCAGATGTCTGCGAAATATCGACCATATCAACATCTACTCCACAAAGCTCACCCTCCGGGAGTCTGCCTACATGACCATGAGTCATCATACAGTTTACCACACAAGGGAACCACTAACCTGGTAACCTGTTGGAGGAATGCTGGATTTGCATCAAGCGCGATGACAGGACACTGTCCTCCACATCTGGCTCAGATAGAGTTGCTGCGAGAAAGTTTGCTTCAAATGGGATGTTGGAATCATCCCCTCTTTGTTGTAGTTTAATCCACATTTCCTCTTCTTTTGCATGTCGCCTCCAGGTTGAATAACCAATCCAATGCCCCGAGCTAACTTGTTGGGTGTGAGGATCAGTGACCTGAAATCGACAACAGCCATATACATGACAATCGCATATACGCTTGTCATTCTGGCCAGGCATTGGTGGACTCGATTCTGGACGTATGGTGCATAGAGCCTGCCAAAAAATGCACGAGTATGTGTTGTGGCGGTGCTTGATTGAATCAACCGAATGTCTCTGAATGGGCAAAATGTTATATATTGTAAAGTTACACATATATTCAAGACTACTGGAATGTGATCTTAAACGAGAGACCATGGACATTACAGATAAACTTATGTCCATCATCATCACACATTGTTATAAAGATCAAGTAGAGCATGGCCAAGCTGAAAAAGAAGGTAACCATGACCACTGCCAGCCTTCCTGCACGGTTCTGGCCTCACATGGTATCACTTCCAGAGTCAGATGGCAGTTGGTGGGTACCAGGTGGCTGTCAAAGGCTTCAGTGAATCTTTAACTGGAAGTGCACAACACCAACCTGTGATTCCTGGGATGTCTTTACCACAATTGTTAACAGTACGTTCTAAATGGTGAGGTCGTCAATTCCTCGTCAAGAAATCAATAAATAACCCATGACATACATGGAATTCTTCCAACATCCCAGCAAGTGTTGCCAGTGCTTCTTCCACCAGCTGTTGAGAAAGTCAGTTTCCCCCCTCCCACAACAAAGGGAAAATATACATACTAAATCATGAAGGAGAGTCACTTCATGAATCTGTTGGAAAAGATCAATAAGAGATGCAGTAACCAGGTTCTGGGGTGGCACTTCAATGGCATTACTCTGGGTACGCTGCAGCTGGGTAAACATATGGCAGGTCGCTAAGAGTAGTCCTATAAGTGGGTTGGTAGTTGTACAGCAGTGAACACGCACTGAATCATTCTCGAGGAAGAGCAGGTTCCATATGGGTGCACAAAAGACGGGAAAAATAGAAAGCAGAGGATGGCCAGATAATCACAACAGCTGGATGTGCTTCTTAAAGCCATTTTTTCTTTCTTTGTCTCCTCTTCATTCTGCAAAATAAATCCTAGGGAATTCCCTGAATCCTGAAAGGCCTGTCAAATACATACCAGTGCAAGTTCATACACTTACCATATACAACTATACAACTACAGCATGACACATCAGTAGTTGTAATGTGTTCCGTGGCTCTTATTCAGTGACAAAAATGTCGACCTTGTGTGTGTCATATGAACAGGACAGTGGTAGACTATGGCCAAAAGTCACATTTATTGCAGAAATTGAGCAAGTGGTGGTGGTGTCATGCTGCAAAATTATACTACCTTTCCTTCTTTGTGCTCCTTCTGCTCATGGATCCCTGAGTCATGAGATCTAACATGCCCCCTTTTTGGGCCGGTTTTTTAGATACATGGTAGCAAAATCATGAGCTGGCCAGCAGTTTTCATATTCATTCAGAAATGGCAATTGCTCTACTGCCTAGATATTTTCATCTTAGTTCGGACCTGACATACACTTGAAATGGTACCTACCTTCCGACAGAATGAGCTCACTGCTGCTGATGTTTGCTTATGCATAGGCTGCGACATGTCAAGTATTCCCTTGGCAATTTCATGCAGAGCATTCTGATACTATTCAGCATGGTTAAACTGGACTCACGAAACCTAATACCTGAACAAGCTTATATTTTTTGTTTTCCCATCCAAGAGCTGACTTCAGGGTATAGCCTGCCATGCCAGGCTTGGACAATGTCCCTGAAGGTGCTGGAATCAAAGACTTCCCAGGTCTGTCTCAGTCTCCTTTGTGTGTTTCACATTAGTTGTAATGTTAGAAGTAATGAAAGCTGTATAGACTGACTTACATTGGCTATGGGCACGAGTTTCATTAATGGGGTGGTCATCACAGCATGGTGGGGAGGTCAGCAGCTCTGGCCCGGATAGCAGTGAATGATTGAGAGAGTGCATGCCATGATCAGAAGTCAGATGACGCAGACTCTGATCTACGCTTTGCTCCGAATGGAAGATCCTTCAGAGAGTGATTTGAGTCTTGGGTAAGGGAGGGCTTGCATCCCTTTCCCTCGGAAAGACATAATGCAAGGTAATGGGTGGCAAGTGCCTCTTGTGAAAGTTCAGCATACTAGATCTAGGCAAAACGCGATGCAGTTCACATTTTTGGCTCCCAATTTATGCTTAAGATCATCCACGAATCTATGATAAGCGAGGGGCTCTGCTTTGTTGTGCATTGCTGTGCAGTATGAATGAGGGCGATTCATTCACAATCTTTACAAATGTCACATACAGGATATTTTAGACCAAAGGATTGATGTGCCTCGAGGTGCATGTTAGCCTGGCAGTGCCACATATGTCAGCAATTTGCCCACAGTCTTCGCAAGAGTCACATAAAAAACATATTTCGGAACAAAGCAATGACTGACATGCCTTGAGGTGCATGTTAAGCATATTAACAGAGTACAAATGAATGAATGAGTCAAAATGTCACATGTCTGCAGAATCCTCCTCTTCACCTTGTAAGGCCCAGGCCCAGCTCCCTAGCACGTTTGCTGCCCCTTGATGGATCTGCCTCACATTATTAGATACAGCATTTAAGATTTCTGGGAGATTTATCTGTTAGGATCAGCAAGCTTTCCCTTTCCCTGATATACTCAGTTAGCAAAGACACGCATATAGAGAACCATGCACAGTATAGGAAACCTGTGGGCATTGCTTCTAAGTTATGCATTCCCACAGAAAACATGATCTTACCTTGATATGAATGAATGTGACAGAAATGGAAATCACCAAAATCGCTCTGGCAAATATTATAGGTAACCATCGCCATGGAATGACCCTCCTATCCATAATAGCATGACAAAGACATTGACATTGGGCCTGGATGTATGGGAAATTTAAGAAGTGACACAATAAGGTGCAATTAACCATACCATTTTCCAGTGGATAGATCGCAAAAACAAAACAAAGTGAGATGAATCCATGGATAACAAGAAAGCTAACCTACTAGTGTCTGAACGCCAAATTCAGATGTATGTGTTTTCAGATGAGTGGGATGTGCCTGTGGCAAGTAATGTGAAATTTCTGTATTGATAAGCCTGTACCACAGTTAGCAGCTGAGGGCATACTGCATAAAGAAGATGAAGTTTACTGAAATTGCCTGCACCAGGTGTCCTGAAACGAGCTGACAGTGAGCAGCTGTCACTATATCTAAGCTAGCAATGATACATACCATCATGGGGGAGAACTTGGATTTGGTCCTCATTAGCGATGTCCCACACAGTGACATTACCATCCATAGAACCACATGCCACTGCACGGCTGTCATGGAGGAAGGCAACCTGAACAGGAAGATTGTCACCAGTGTCTGCAGTGTATTTAAATTGGTGGTAGGGATGGCAATGACGGATCTTGTAAAGGTCCATGCCCTCCGAAAGGTTAGATATCAATACAGTTTGTTCATCTGGTGACAAGAGACAATGGCCACTAAAGCAAAGTGATCAAGATGCAGATCCACAGAACTAGTCCCTCGAATGTGTGACTTACATCAGTCTGTGGGAGTGCATGGGCACAATCATCCATAGAAGCTGTGATTGAGGATGCACTAGGTCCCAGCAACTTCGAAGCATCTGTAAACAATCAGACCTCTCAGTTGCAGATGACTTACACTATTCCATGACTGAGGTATGTTGCGAGCAGGTGGTCACCACCTTCTCTAAAGGCAAGTGCTCACACCCGAACACATTTATCAGTGTCTTGCAGAGTGTTCAGTAACTCTGGTGGCAGAGGTAAAATCTTGAAGGTAGCATAATGGCCTGCTCAAACTACAGTAACTGTCATCATTGCAGTCATCATTCAGAGTACTTACTGGGCAAGACCCATTTCATGAGGTGGACTTCCGAGCCCATTCCCAGTGCTATTACACCGGAATAAGCATCAATAGCAATAACATCAACTGGCACATCGACTCCTGTGAGGACATCGCTATCCTGATCTTGCCCTGGCCCCTGGTCTGCGATGAGAAACACGACGAATGATGACAAAAAGCAATGACATACACTGAAATCATTAATGGCAAATATCATTCCTTTGGCAGTTCCAACAAAGATACGACATTTGGTGTTGTCAGGGTCCCAAGCCATGGAAGTAATGGTGCCACTAACAGGAACCCTATGCACCAGTGTGCCCTTCATTGGGTCCCAAACAATGAGATTACCATCTTCTCCACCACTTGCAAAGTAATCTCCACTGGGCGAGAAGGAAAGACAAGTTATAGACTCGGAATGCCCATGCAGGTCATCTTCTTTTGCATGGAAAGGCTGTAATACAGACATGGCATTCTGTGAGTCTCACATCGACAAACATCTCTGAGGTCTGAGCAGTCTACTGTCAAACAAAGGAATTGTTTCATGGAACAGCAACTACTGACAACTACCAGATACATCTACTCTGTCATGGGTACGAATTCATCGCCAAACTTGTAGTCAACATCCTTGGCTTGCAATGTGGCCCTACTGCGCACGGGTAAGGAGTCCAGCCACTCTTTATCATAGCAGTTTTGAGGAAATCCGATTGGAGCAGCAGCTGCATTATTGTATTTACTACTGTGGGGACGAATCTGCAACGGGTTCCCACCCTGCTTGTGTCTCCCCACCAGTGATGCATGGATCTTTTCGACGACAGCATCTACTCTCCAGAGAAAAGCTGAGAGTTGCTGCGAGTGCCATTTCGGATAAATGCAAGGATAGGTGGTAGACCTGGAATGTCCAGGCACCTCAGTGTCCGACTCGTCTGAGCTCATACCCTGTGTGCCCAACACCTCGAGTAGACATTTGTGTCTGCTCAAATGTGGATCTTTGGCAATGGTGTCAAGGCACCATTTGTAGAGCTACAGGCAAAAGAGCATAGAGTTAGTACAGTCTGGATTGCCCACTGCGTCGCTGACTTACCCTCACTTTCCTAACCCCTCACGACACTTTCTGTAAATGCTTGTCCTCCTTAGCCTGTGCAGCCTTAGAATCGCATGCCATATCTATAATGAAATGCTTGTAACGTGACTTCACATGCTTCAAGTGGTAGTAAAAACAATCATTGATGATATCCTCTTGAAGGTATCGCATGGGTATTGGTGGTGAGTTGTACCAGTTATCCAGTGTAACCTTCTGATAAAAGTCTGCAGCGAAAATTTCCATGGCTGTGCGATTGAAAAGTGTGGAGTGGTCTCAGGATAAGTCCAACCTGAAGTCATTTGCTGTAATTTGGATGCTGCCCAGTAGCTCTCGCATGAACACCTTGTTCTCTTCCTCCGAGATTATACAGCATCCTTGGCATCAGCGATGTTTTTCAAGTCTTTGATTCCAAGGAAAGCTAGTAAGTGATTGTGAATATATTGCTGCAATAGCATGAGACTCGTGAACTTCGGTGAACACTAGAAACATACCAAAAACTGATCATAGGTTGCCATGTCTACCTCTCCATCAACTGCCCGAGCATTCTTCAAAAAACGGCATCTTGTCCACTTCTTCTTGAGTGGAATGGGGAGGTCATCCCCACCTTCCACATCCCCATGAAAGCCAAAGGGAGATGGAGGTGCGGCAGGGGAAGTTTGGGCAAGTTTTGCATGTAATAATTCTAAGTGGGAAGAAAATTGCTGTTGCTGCTCTTTCATTGTATGTTGCACAGAGAGTTGGTTGGACTCGAAGGTCAATACAAGATGATTCATGCTTTCTGTGAAAAATTTCAAGAATGGAGCAAAACTGAAGTCAGGAGGGCCGCCTGAGAGTGAGGTTGCCGAGGAGGGTACAGTACCATTTCCTGCAGGCCCAGCGACAACAGACGGACTACTAGGATCCAAGCTTGGCCAGTCAGGGAATGGATGACACGGTTGGCCAGGAAGCTGGAAAATGGAAAGTGGTGAGATGAATGGAATAAAGAGTTGAGTACTCACTGCCCCCATAATACTCGTCCTCTCTGAAGTCTCGCTATCAGCATGTGCCACATTTGCTCTTGCCACTCCTTTCCTGCTTCCACTTGCCCTTCTCTTCTTTGAGACCGATCCATCCTTGGTAACCTCATGGTGGGGTGGGTACTGGGGGCCAGGCTGCATGCAGGCGTCCCCCACAGGAGTTTGCAACCTGACATGAATTGGTTGTGGCATGTTATGCGGAACCCTGGGGTCCACCCAGAACATGGTAGTTGGGGTTACATTACTCTTCTCAGCCAAGTCTCATGAGTTACACATCACAGTTTTGAGCATGGGCATACTGACATGAAGGGCATAAGGGTTCACTCCATGTTGAGATGGAATGATGGGGGGGTTACTACCAAGCTGTTGTTGTCCCAGAGGACTGTTGGTAAATGGATCTAAGAAAGAGTAGCACATGATTATCATACCCATTGACTTTGACTCCAGGGAAACATAGGGTAGGAAGGAATACCCTCAGGAATACTTGGAAGGGAGGGTTGGAGACTGGATAATGGCTACAGACATAATGTGTTAGAGGGAAGCGGCCATGATCATTTGGAAATTCACCTGTCAAGCCTCACCATCAGACGCTGGCGGTCCCAGAGCTCTGTGACTGAGAACACTGGGAAGAAGCAGTACTGGAAAATGACCCCTCTGCATGACCTAGTGGCCTCAGCTGCAGAGTATTTGGTGTGGGTCCACTTTCATTCATGGGAGAAGGAGGCACAACTGAAGACGGAAAATTAAAGGGAGCTGCTGACCAAGGTGGAATGTTCGTGGGCTATGGTAGTATAAGCAACCAGGAAAATGACCAGTAATGAATGCATGGACCTGGCTTTGAGCCATTCCAGGGGTAGCTGTGAGTGGGTTGGGGCTGTTATGGCTCTCTGCCCAAACATGATGCAAGGTGGATGGTGCAGAGCTAGATGGCTCTGGCTCCATATTCCCCAAATCACCAAGCCCCAGCTTCGGGATAGAGAGGAGAAAAATGCGAGTGCACTAAATTCAAGACCTACTTTATGCAAGCATCCATTACAACTGGCACAAAGTGAAATGATCTGAAAGGCTTGGTTTCACATAAAGACACATTTTGAAGAGCTTGACCTTGACAAAACCATGAGTGGCACAAAGCGATAGGCATGAAAGCATCGACCTCGACGGTTGCCAAAAACCAAATGTCACTCTAGCGTGCAGCTCCAGATTGAGAACCAAAGGAGCAAAGAGCACTGTAGCCAAAGGTTGTCAAGATTACCACAATGGGCTATTCCAGCCAAGTCACCACTAAGGGTACAAAAAAAGTATAGCAAAAGCTTTAAAGGTAGATGGCACTGTTGTAAACATGAATCGCAGCACTTAGTACAAAGCCCACCGCCATCCCAACTATACCGACCAATAGAGTCCAGACAACAGACTGGATGAATATGACATTCGGTGCTATGACTGGCATGTCAGTACTACCAGTATTGGAAGAAGCATGCTCGACATTGAAGGCATCGAGGTCAGGTGAAATGGCAGTGGACCAAACCTTCACCACTGGACAAGAGTCGATGGGGTCAGTCATGCAACTTGCAATCATGTATTTTGACATCTGTGAAGTGTGATACTGCACGGTCGTGAGGTCAAAGATGCAAAAGGAATACAGATATATTCTTACTGCTATGGTTTGGACGAGAAGCTGTTCTGAGCCAATATTCGGTTACTTGTGATTTGGGTAGATGTGGGGGTAAACTTACCTTTCCCATGGGATAGTACCTGTATTGGTTTAGCAGATTCTACATTCCAAACAGACACTTCCCTGTTGTCTCCACCCACTATTACAGTACTTCTGGTCATGTCAAACTGGACACTGCAGATACACAAGTCCTGCATCTTGATGTGCAGCTTCTGCACATGCAGTAACCACTCTGTTGGTGAGTTGCATATACAATATATGTCCACTCTGTCATGTAGATTCCATACAAGAAGTGATTGTGTCGTGCCATGGTATGCAGTACTACCTCTGTGAAAAGTTGATTAGTTCAAATCAATGAGAAACACCAGAGTCTGGCTACATTCTTGTCACTAGTTTGTGGCACCAAGTCTGGGTCCATGATCCAACATCCCATGCTATACTGAAAAGGGAGGGTATAAATGTTCTCATAATCAAGATTTAGAACTGAGGTACACACACTTCCTTGCTATCAAGAAAACAAACCATAAGCAACTTTCCATTGTTGATAAAATGACAGCTTCTTGCGAGCGCCCTACGGGAGGGCTGGGTGGGAATGGGATCTGCTATGAAGTACCTCAATAGGACTGGTCATGTTCAATGCCTTGCAACAGACTGATCCTCCAAGCGACTCACCTGTGGTACATAAAGAAATGGAGAGAACAATAACCTGGCCCAAACCTGTGGCAGCAATGAAAGTATGATCATCATTCACAGCGAGATCTTCTACAGGCCCATCAAGGAGTGTGTGCATGCATAAGATCTTGTTTGCTTGCTAATTTAGAGTACATGGGATCACATGTGAGCATAGAAAATTGTTGGAGAAGACCTACGAGATTGCTGAATATGGACCTTACATGCAATGTCCTGTCTGCACCTGCAGAAGCCAGGAAAAGATGACCATCATTTTTGTTGTTGTGGAGCCATCTTAAGGTTGTGATGGGGCCTTGTGTAGTTTTAATGCATTGATCTAAGGTGCCTCCACTGGCAGACCAAAGTAAGATGTAGCCATCATCACCTGTGTGGGTTACCACAAATCCAAGGTCAGACTGAAGCAATGTACCCCCTGTTCCAAGACATGACCCATCCTCAGAGAAAGCAGCACAGTTGATAGGTGCTCAGTGTCCCTCTAACACATGGAGTCCTCAGTATTCCATGATTTGCAGACAGTTGCTGCAGCAGTGGTGAGTGCATCCATAGTACGTGACATAGGGCCACAGCGATATTCACCTTGAATCCGCCTTTGTTCACTGTGGCTCATAGTGGATATTTCTGCTGACACATTTCCTGAAGGCCTTGTTGACATTTGTCAATTCTCATGTGGTGCGTCACAATCATAGCTTGAGGTAGTGAATAAGATGAAAGAACGGCATGCAGCTGATCCGGGTGTTTGCTGATGAATGAATACTCATTCAATGAGTATTCATTGGTTAGTGATTCCAACAAAGAGATAACATTCTCCACTGTCTTTGGTGAGTGGCAAGAATGGGATATAATGTTCTGCAGATCATGCAACCTCCATCCAGTTTGCTCCCATTCTTACCCTCAATCCACAATATGCATCTTGAATGCTGGTCTTTGTGCAAACACAACCATGAAAGTAACTGCAGATACAACCTTCATATATGAATATCTATGCCATTGCTGCATGCCTCTCAATCTTCACCTCCAACACGAGCTATTCAACCAGCCTCCAGCCATCTCCACTCAACATCAATTATATCCACATCTAGTCTTTCTTCCATTTTCCCAACACCCCCTTCTTCACCTTCTGCCCCCATTCCACCAGCACAATCTTACCCTCTCGAGAGTGAAATAAAGACCGCCCATAGCATAAGCAATATCTCCCGATATCATGTTATATTATATTGACTGTTTCCATCAAGAACATCGCTAATCTTGCAGAGTTTCTTGTCAATGAAGTCAGAACATCCTGCAAGGTATGGTCTAGGCATATATCTTTGTCTGCTTTTTGCGCTCAGTGGTTGTCCTTTAGGAGCATGATGAAATGACGCTTGAGGCAGAGTGACTGAGAGAAGTAGCTGCTCATTATTCCTCAGAGGCAACTAGACTACAAACCATCCGTGATACCGTGAGTGATGGCACATTTCCATTGGCTCACACTCACTTCATTCCACCCTTAGCTTCATAGGACTTCGGAGGAGTCAACCATATGCGGTATGTGCAGAGAGCCTTGCACACGCCCTTATTTGTACATTGATATCTATCACTTACTATATGGCAAATCTGATTTTACTGTGCAGAATACAAGAGTGCATGCATATGTTCTGTTTAGAATGTCTCCAGCAGTGGTTCACTGAGTGCCTGCGCAAGGATCTAGAATATGTTGACCTCCCCACTCATCTTGAAGCTCAAAGGGATCCACCATACAGCACTTAGACACTGGAGGAGTTCTCTACTTGGGGCTACATAGGACTTTCATTCACTTGCCCCTTCTGCCGTTGTAGGGTCTGGGAGAAACCAAAGGAGGAGCAGGTCCTGACATCTGTGATTGCATCATTTGCAGCTGCATTTGGTGCCACCATGCAAACTGATACCAATGACATAGATCATGATGTTTGGGCTGGAATATTCATGAGTAGTTCAGTTGCATAATCTAGTTTTTCTCATTACTGTACTCGTGTTTTCCATAGAAATTCTCGTAGTGTCGCAGTTTCTACTATTCAAATCTGTTTGAACCAAATTTGTACCAAAAGCTTCATTTTTGGTGGGATTTGTATGAAATTGACCATGTACATGACAGTTATCAAAGCTGGGATCAAATCTCTGTCTGACAGCAACTTGCTTCTTGCTTCAAAAGCTGTGCAAGGTCAGGCTCATCTCTGAGTTCTACAGATGTGTATTCTTTCCTTCTCACCAGCTTAGCTTCACTGTATTTGTCATGAGCCAGAGATTGTTGCTGTGAAACTCAAATCTTCTCTTATGGGCCTCTTCAACACCATTAAGGGAGACGTGCAACGAGATGATGGGTGAAGAGAATATGCCAATGACCTTGATGGAGCCTCATCACAGACAAGTGATCAAACCCTGATCAGGGGCAGGGTGATGTTGTGGTTGCTGTGAGCTGTCTTGGGCTCAAAAGAAAATCTGTGAGTTTTTCATTCACCTTGAGAAATTGCGATTAACGGTAGACGATGGAACCACGCCAACCAGTCATCAGTCAAGCATTGAGCGACAGCGATGTTCTTGCATGCAGGATCTCAAGGTTCACCTACAACGCTGACTGGAATAATGCTCACTCAGTTCTGTTTTGCAGACTCAATGCATGCTGGGTTTTGAGACCATCACAGACACTACCCAGTTATGGTTGGACATCTACCTGTCAAGGTGGAGGGCTGAGTTGTTGTCAGGCCATAGCACAAATGACTTGCAGGGTGTCTCGCTTTGCCTTGTACTGGCTGGACAGTAAGTGACAAATATTTATTACTTCTGTTCTCTCCTTCAATTTACGACTACCCATTTATTAGCTTCCTCGCTCTGCAATCATATAAACACCTGTCCAATCCTCATCCCTTTCTTTCCCTGCAACCCACTCCTTATTTGCAATGTCTCTGCCAGTCAGCGTTCACTTCGAGTTCGAGTCAAAACTGTCGACAGTTGGCCCAAATGTCAAACACTGCATCTCCTCCACAACCAGTTCCTATGTCCCCCCTGGTGCTGAAACACCCACAGTGTATGTGACCCCCTCTCCTCTTTTTTTGGGAACAGTGCCCTGAAACCAGGCATCGGTAACAAGCTCCCGATCCCTCGCATGCTCGATGAGCAAGGCAGTTCAACTCCACACAATCTCACATTTGTGGAGACTCATCGGTCATTCTTTCCTTTCTACAGGGGGTGTCACTCCTGTACTCTTCGCCATCATGAATGTCAAGGGAAATTTCACTTACCCAGAGGTTGGCAGATGCGACATGCATTGATCAGGTTCCTGTCTCTCCTAGACGTTGACGCTGCATGGTATGCATTGGCTTTCTGTCTTCTGCATTCCATCTTCAGTACTAATTTGATGTCCCTGCATGTCTGTATAGGTACATGCCTAATCCATCGCTGGGCATTTTCTGCATGATGAAGAGCAATCACAACATCCTGCAAGGTGTTGCCATCCCAGATCTGCACTTGACCCAGGAGGCCAAGGACTAATCCGATGTGTGGATTCTGAAGAATGGGTTGAGACCACTGAGGGAGGACCCCTTACTCCCAGCACCGTCGATATCACCTTCATTGGTTGGTGTGGTCTAATCATTCTTGGCATTCATTGACATCAGCTACAGACAACCCATAGTTGTCTGGTCTTATCCCTCATTTCCAGAAGCTCTTTGTGACCTCTGGCAAAGTGGCTAGTGAGGACTCGGTTGCACCATTATACAAGAACATTTATCATAATCTATGGATTCCTGCACATTGCATCCTGTGGATATGAGACTGTAATTATTAGTCACATGTCACATTGTCACGAGTGGCGTACTCGTGCTCAGCGCCCAGAACCAGCCAGGAGATCAGAGCAGGTGCCAGCACAGAGTGGAGCAGAGAAGCACCCCTGCCGAGGTACCTGAGCAGGTGCCATCTGAGAATCAACCGGGATGTTTTGTAGAAGACAACGAGTTGCTAGGTCAGGACAAAGCACTATGTCAGTCAGTGGCACAACAGTGGAATTTACCTGAAGTAAAAGCACATGTAAAAGCTCGGCTTACATCACGTCTGTACTCCAAGCAAGTCCCTTAGATAGTGTCAGAGTTTTCGGGACCATCATTTTAAATCAAAGGTATGTATGTACTCTGGCTTTTAGTAGGCCTCATCTTTAGATCATCTCTGCATTTTCTGTCGCTCTCAGCATGGCTTGTTAGCTGGAGTATGATACTGAAATAAACCAAGACTAAACATGGTAAGAACTTTGGGTTATGTCCATGAGGTGCACATTGCCACTCAAAAGTGGTAAGCTGAGATTAATGCTGGCTTTTGGAATGGCTGATGGCAAGCCAGTATTTTAAGATGCAACATGGTAGAGACTTGTTGAATGTATATCTTTTACCTGACCTAGTAGTCACCTGGTAAATACCATATCATCTGAGTGACAATTGGGCCCATGCCTGCAGTGTGTAGCCTATGATCATAGGACCATGGGAATATGCTTACCTTAGCAACATCTCCTTTTTTGGGCAAGATATTTGCAAAGTTCTGCCAGAGACCTGGTGCATCAAAAAATAAAAGTGGCTGTACAGTTATGATGTCATAACAAAAGTTGTAGTATGTGATGTCATGATCATGTCAGTATGATTGTATTGTCAATATGACCATTTTTGGATGAGATATGGGCGAATGAATGATTACAAATTTCAAACTCCGATTGAAATTGCTACAGCACATCAGTGCAAACTCAGAGAGTCATTGTACAGCCATGATATCGTAATGAAAGTCATAGCCTATGATCACAGGACCATGGGAATATGATTACCTCAGCAATGTCTCCTTTTTTTGGGCAAGATATGGGCAAATTAATGATTTCATCTATGGGTCTGTAGGTCTGGGATCTGTAGAGTCTGTACTTGCTCTGTGGAAAATCTGTACCATCTGTGGGTCTGTGCCTCTGTACCAAACTTAGTGTTTTGCTGGTGCTAGCCATCAGCAGAAATGGTCAGTATCACTCAAGTTTTCATGTCCATCCCCCTAACCAATGTTGTTCTGCTACTCTATCTACTCTATAGAGTCTGTAGAGTCTGTAGTCTCTGTGAAATCTGCAGATGGTACCAGGTCTGTGAATAATCTGTACTGTTTGCAGTGTAGAGCTGTGCCTTTGTGCCAAATTGGTGCTTTACTGATAGTGTCTGACACATCTGAAGGTTCTAACTAGCTGTTGCCCCGAGTAACTTATAGTATGACAGTTCTGGCAAACTGGTGTACTGAGTAACTCATAGTCTGACTGCCCTGAGTGAGTCTAGTGCTGTCCAGGCCCAGCTTGGCTTTTGAGGGCTCTGTTGGAATATTAAACTGCCCTCTTAGTAGTACTTACTTTGATGTGAAGGCTTGTTGCTTACATAAGCAAAAATGCGAACATACAGTATGATAAATATTCTCCCTTCCTCAGTAGCTTGGAGTTATGGAGGAGTAAGTTTCCTTTTCATATTTAGTCCTTATATTTACTGATCACCTAATCTGCCAGTGCATGCTGAAATGCTGGCCCTCAGTCAGCCAGATCATGAGCAATTGTTGTCAAAATCTTCTCTGGAGTTGTTAGATGTCTTCACAAGTCCCAAAAGACAGCTTTTTTTTTGACTGTGTTATACCCATTCTCATGGCTGCTGTTCCAACAAGCTTATGTCTTGAGTAACTTATAGTCTGATTGTTCTGCCAAGTTATGCCCTGAGTCACTTATAAGTCTGACTGCTCTGATAAGCTGGTGTACTGAATAGCATATGGTCTGACAGTCCTGAAAAGCTTATGTCCTTACTCACTTATAATCTGCCTGTTCTGAAAAGCTAGTGTCATAGTATGGCACATCTGAAAAGCTACTTTACTGAGTAACTTATAACCTGACTGTTCTGAGAAGCTTGTGTCCTGGGGAACTTATAGTCTGACTGTTCTGAAAAGCTAGTATCCTGAGTAATATATAATATGATTGTTCTGACAAGCTGGTATGCTGAGTAACTTATGGTCTGACAGTTCTGACAATTAACTGTTCACTGACTGACTGGCTGACTTATCTGCTGCTTTGACTGATAGAATTGGATCAACTTACACACAGATCTTCTGGCTTGACTGACAGCACTGGATGAACTGACTTGCTGAGTAACTTGCTGTCTAACTTCAGTGATAATACTACACTGACTGACTGACTGACTGAGTGGCTTTCTAATGTCCAATGATAGAACTAAATTGACTGACTGACTGACTGACTGATGAACTAATTGCCTGTTGTTAGAAAGTTTGTCTGCTGCAAGTCTACATCAGTCCTATCAGTCAAATCAGTCAACCCAGTTGTAGCAGAAAAAATGTAGGTTTGCTGATGTAAAGGAGCCCAATGCAGGAGATCCACTCACCACTTGCTATGCTTCCATGGACTATCAACCATACTACCCCCCCATAACTCTCAGAAGGATCTTTGACAAGGATCGCAGTCCGAGTCCTTGTGGATCTAGAGTTACTCTTCATCAAATATTCATCTGCTGCACAAAGAAGAGGCAGAACCTCTCAAAGGAGAGGTGGAGCCACTGCCTGACAGCCTGATACATTGCCCACATGGCACCCTGTCAAAACCAAATCACGGAGGGTATACATTCCATCAGGTGCTGAATTGGAATGACAAGATGTACAAGTCCATGCAGGTAGGCCACAATCATGTCACATTAATTATTGGCATGCTCACTGAGAGAACAGGAAGGACTGCATGAGGTATGTGAAGAATACCTCAACTTGAGTTTGACATTCCCAAATCAAGCACCTGCAGCAGTAGCAATGTTCCTTAATGTGGTAAGATTGGTACTGTGAACACTGTGACAACTGAAAGGTGATAAAATTTATTCTTCAGGCTTGGGCCTGATTTCCAATGCTCAACGAATATCAGGATCAATGGCCTGCACAAGACTTCGCTATGATGTACCTCAAAAACAAGGTCAGTGGTGATAAGGCAAAGAGGAGGCTGGTGCAGCCAAAACACATGTAGTGCTGATACCTCAAACATTTGTAGAACAGATGTTGCATTGCAAAGAAAACAATGTTATGTATTAGTATAGTTTATCAGTATTGCATTACATTAGATGGAGCAGATGGGCTAGACGAGCCATTACTACTGAAGTCATAGTCCTTATTTTGGACTCGAAGTGCCTTCACCTGGTGTGGAAGTAAGTTAGTGAGCCAAGATGCGTTATAACAGTTATGGGGAAGTCCAGGGGGTGCAGGGGCCTTGGTGTTGACTTTTCCACTGTGGGGACAAAGCCAGAGCTGAGTACCCACCTTCTTTCATGTACCAATTGGGACTGTAGCAGTGGCTGCTGCCACATCATCTACTTGCCATAAAAGAGTAGCAAGCAAGTCACTACACCAAGCAGGATACACATGAGGATAGGATATTGTTCTTCTGACCTTGTCCTCTGATTCATCTGAGCTCATGGCTTGTGTGCCTAAGTCTTTGATAAGAGGGAGGTGTTGTCCAAGTGTTGGGTGATCAGCCATCGCATCAAGGTGCATTTTAAGTAGCGGGAAGATTTCTGTAGGTGACTATTTGTTGCTTGTCTTGTTTTCTCCAGGTCTTCATCCACAGTGGTAACCACCTCCCTATAACAAGCCTTGACATACAGTGACTCAAAAAACCCTTTCAATGTTTTGCTGTTTTGTATTGATGGTGATGTCAAAAATCAGGGAAATTCTAAGAAATATTGAAAATATTCATCCAGATAGCCCTAGGTCATGGCTTCAAAAGGGTAACTTACTCAAGTTGTTTGGCCTTGTTGTTGTTGAGATATTGCATGTTTAATGAGGGCAACTCATTGAAAGGGTTTTTTTGCTGATGAAATGGCAGCATATTCATGGCAACTGGACAGCATAATTTATGGTTTGGAGCCTGAATTTTTGGTGGTCATGCATGCTAGTGATTACATACTATATCACATAAGCAATTTGATGGTTTGTCAGCATGTAAACAAGGCCAACCATTGAACTTGAGCCATTGATCCTCTATCCTGTACCGTCACTCAATCAGGACTATTCTCTCAGGGAAATGTCAGCAAATTATGGTGTTAATGGCATTACCATGAGTAGGATGTATGCCCAGCACCATTGGTCTCTTAAAATAGTTGCTGAAATTCATTCCTGTACCATTTCTGCTACCAATGCCTGGGGGGTCTTGAGAGTAATCAGTATTGGGAAAGGTGAAAATGCCACGGAAGTCATTCTGGCACTTCAGGACATGAAGAATGAACTAATCCCCTCTCAAATGGTGCATTTCTATGCAAGAAAAGCTGGTATCAAGGTTGGGGAAGTAAAATCCTTCTTTACTTTCCAGGGGCTCTGGGTGGAACCATCTATTGGGCTACCAGGGTGCAATTTTTTTCCCTCCCATCTGTCCTTAGGTGTTGCCACTGGTCACCTATGACCAAATAATCCTTTCCTGGTCATCCATAGTTCAGCACAGGGCATAGTCTGGCTGACCCTCCTTGGCTCCAGGTGTGCAGAGGAGGGCATTGCTTCACCCCAACCTTGATACCAGCTTTTCCTGCATAGAAATGCACCATTTGAGAGGGGATTGGTTCATTCTTCATGTCCTGAAGTGCCAGAATGACTTCCATGGCATTTTCACCTTTCCCAATACTGATTACTCTCAAGACCCCCCAGGCATTGGTAGCAGAAATGGTACAGGAATGAATTTCAGCAACTATTTTAAGAGACCAATGGTGCTGGGCATACATCCTACTCATGGTAATGCCATTAACACCATAATTTGCTGACATTTCCCTGAGAGAATAGTCCTGATTGAGTGACGGTACAGGATAGAGGATCAATGGCTCAAGTTCAATGGTTGGCCTTGTTTACATGCTGACAAACCATCAAATTGCTTATGTGATATAGTATGTAATCACTAGCATGCATGACCACCAAAAATTCAGGCTCCAAACCATAAATTATGCTGTCCAGTTGCCATGAATATGCTGCCATTTCATCAGCAAAAAAACCCTTTCAATGAGTTTCCCTCATTAAACATGCAATATCTCAACACCAACAAGGCCAAACAACTTGAGTAAGGTACCCTTTTAAAGCCATGACCTAGGGCTATCTGGATGAATATTTTCAATATTTCTTAGAATTTCCCTGATTTTTGACATCACCATCAATACAAAACAGCAAAACATTGAAAGGGTTTTTTGAGTCACTGTATGCTTCTTCATGGAGAAGGTGGCACAGGCAAATCCAAGGTCATCCAGTCGATAACAGAGTATTTCAGATGCAGAGGTGCCCACCACCTCCTTCTCAAAGCAGCATATACAGGTGTTGCCACCTCCCTTTTAGATGGCAAGACAACCCACATGATTGCTATGATTACCCGAGGAGATGACCACACCATGAGCACACAAACCAAGGCAAAGTTGCAGCAGCTCTGGTGCAATTATGAGTATCTTATCATAGATGAAATGTCCATGCTAGGCAAGGCATTTCTTGCCAGGCTATCATGCAATATTGGAGTTGGGAAGATGACAGAGGGAAAGACACTGGCCCCCCACTCATTTGGGGGAATCAGTGTTATCATGTGTGGCAATTTCCACCAGTTCCCCCCTGTCACTGTTGGTCCTGCTGAGCCACTGTATGTGCCTGGCAATCCTGCAAAGGCCTCGCTCCATGCCCAACTCGGTTGCACCATTTATGAAGAGTTCCAGACTGTCATGGTACTCAAACAGCAGATGTGCATGACAGATGATGTCTGGCAAGACTTTCTTCATCATTTATGCATGGGACATGTACAGCAGCATCATCTGAATATGCTGCACAGCTTGGTGCTCACCAATCCTACAGTCATGCCACCAGATTTTACTGTGCAACCCTGGAGTGAGGCATGCCTAGTTACCCCATGACATGCCATGTGGGAAGAGTGGAACCATGCAGCCATCCACAAACATGTGCATATGTTACCTGGCATGGTTATCAAATGTGCTGCTGAAGATTCTATCAAAGGTCAACCTCTCACTATAGCAGAACATGATGCCTTCCTTGCACGTCACATGAAAGTTGGGCAGCAAGGCAGCTATTGTTGGAGATTGAATCACCCCTGTGTGATGTACATTTGGTGCGAGTTTTTACTTGCTTACATAAGCGCTTAGACCACACTTAGTAGTACAGTTTTTGGTACTGTTTCCTCAGTAGTTGAGTCACTACTGAGGGTAAGCACATATATTCCTTACAGTAGACTACTTACTGATACCCTGTAGCTGCCTACAGGTACATCTAATATACAGTAGTTGAGTCACTACTGAGGCTGCCTACAGCCCTTTTCTACAGGTTATGAGCCCTGCCTAGTGCAGAAAATTTTATTGTAGGCAACTTGCAGTCAACTCATATAAAAGCTCTCAACAAGTCCACAATACATTTCTACTACCTTCAAAGCTAATGGACTGCTACCTAATGGATCCACCTGAGCTCAGAGAGCATGGCAAGAATTGGACCAACTATGGGAGTTGGGTCCTTGAAGCCATAGACATGGAAGGCTTGACAGGTATCCTACTGGGGTCTGAAACATGACCAAGGCATCCTAAACAGCTTGAAGTATGTGGCCCAGGATGGGCACCCCAATCTGATGAGGAGCGAGATGAAGTCACAGTCTGGAAAACCACCAACAATGTGTGGCAACAATGGGCTGCAATGGCCCACCACCTTATTATTTCAGGTCTACCTGATTCAATTCTAATGCTATGTATGCATTTAGAAACCCCTCGTGAGACATTCGCCTACCTCGAGAATTGCTATGGTTCAATTCCAAGACCTGACAGTTGGCTAGCAGCTGAGGAAGCTATGCGACAGCACAACTCACAGCCCAAGCAGAGTGCAGCTGAGGAAACTGCTCAGAGCACCTGTGACAGCCACAATGAACCATTAAATCCACCTAGTGAAGAAGCCAACTCCCCAGACAGCCCAAACAACTGTGCCAAGACCAAATCTAGGTACCTAACACCTGAGACTGAGGTCATAGATGCACAGCAGATAGAACTTTACCTACCAGTGGTTGAAGTTGGGACTGTCAACTCGAAACAGTCAGACAAATGCGATCATACCAGAGTTGCTAGCATGAGCATTCCAGCAAACACTGTAGCTGCTGAGCAGCCTACAGTGGTCCTACACAAATGTACTGAGATTGCCTATGGGCCCATGGCGCCAGAGGCTACAATTGTAGATGTACAGAGTCAGGTGGCAGGAAGCTGCGCAGCGAACTCAAACAAGAGCAAAAACGACTGGACTGAGTTTCTGACTGGGTACCTGGAACCCAAGACAGACATTGTAGATGTGCAGTGGACAGAGCTCAATGAACAAGTGCACACACTTGAAGTGCCTGACACGAGGGGTCAGTGCATGACCAATGAGGTTGCAGAGAACCAAAACTCTCCTGGGTGGAGTCCTGAGGCTTGTGAGCCTGCAGGTGACACCACCAGCCAGCCCAGCAAACGCTCCACTGAAAGCATTGCACAAGAGTCTACCGAATGCAATGAGCACATCCTGATGAATGATGAGATGATTGCCGACATACCTGATCCCCTGTGGACACATGCCAAACCCCCCACTCTGCATGCAAAGTGTTCTATGCTACAGAACAAGCTGCCAGTGCAGATGCATAGCAGTACAATCACGGAACTCAGGTTGCCATGTACACGAAGCAAACAGCCATCACAACACCCACAGCAAACCTGTCAAAGGCACTCCACACAGGATACCCCACCTGACGAGGTCTGGGGGGAGGGGGTGCATAGGTTTGCTCGAATGGGTAGGGGGGATAGCACAGACATCAGGTCGATGACGATGGAACTGGAGATAAGGGCCATGAGCACCAAAACAGTTGACATGCAGGTGGACCTACCATGTGTGGGCAGATGCCCAAAGGTGCCTGATAAGGGAGATGATGGGAGGTACAACAATACAGTTAGCAGGGACATCATGAACCTGCATAGCATCGAGAAAGCACTGCTAAATGACAGGGAGTGTCAACACAGCAAGCACAAGATAAAGTGGCCAGATCACTTACCTGCGCCACACGGACCACCTCCAAACAGTCTCATGCACACTCCGAAGATGTCGCGGATACCCCACCAACACAGTAGAGTCAGCACGAAGCCTGTACACATCAGTGGACTGAAAACGAGAGGCTACAGATGCCTTGTCCTCAGCACTCCCATTTCGCTACCTCACAAAGTCTTGTGACACCTCTGGAAGATTGCAGATACATTCCAGAGACAGGACATGCCTCCTAGATGGACTCGGAACCATCATGGACCTTCCAACAGTCAAATGGCAGTCTCACAGCAGCGGCATGAGACTATGAGACAGGACAGCGAGTGTACAAGGGCCAAATGACATGGTACACCAGTGATACCACTAGTCTTACTATGGGAAGCTGCCAGGCAGGACAACGATAGTAACAGCGATGCAACAAACGGCAGCGCTGTCTGCTCACATGGAGCAGAGAAGAAGCCATTAGCTAACAATGGGGGTTAGCACACCAAGCACGAGGAGAAATGGCAGGACGGCTTACCTGCACCACCCAAACTGCCTCCAACAGGCATCCCAAACCTTCCTCAACTCTACAGGATCCCACACCGATGTGGAAGATTGAAAATGAGTGCTGAAGTCATCAGCAAGCTTCGTATGAGGTGAAACACCTACCATGCCAAAGGGGCCCCCATGTGGCTACCATGACAACTCTTGATGCCAGCCAAATCATCCAGGATCATGACTGGGGGGCCCTTGATACTGAACATATGCTATAATAAGGTTAGAAGCATGCGACAAGTCAAAACAAGAGGACACATGCACCATACAGCTGGCATTCTCATGCAGCTACCTCAACTCCTCACAGACTCCTCGAAATGACTCCGACACCCTACAGGAGGGTTATGGATAATGGAGATAGGCTGTAACGATGTCAGGTGTGTGCAACAAGTCAAAATGAGAGGGTGCACATACCAGACAGCTTGCATCCTCATGCGGCTGATTCAAATCCTCTTGATGCCCACTAAATGATCCAGAAACATGGTGTGGAGGTCCCTGATACTAGGCATGCACTCTGACAAGGTCGGCGATGCCAGATCCATCGAAACGAGAGGGGTAACACACCCTGGTGGCCATACATATGGCATTCCTACCATTGCACCACCTGTGCCATCTCCAGAGGATACTGGGCATCTTCCTAGGCCCTACTGGGTACCCTGTCGATGTGGGAGACTCAAAATGAATGCTGAAAGTGTCAGCAAGATTCATAGGAGGTGAAGCGCCCACCATGCCCATGCAGCCCCCATGCAGCCATGGCAACTCCTCCCGACACCTTCTGGACCACTCAGAAACATTGCAGGGGGGTCCCCAACACTAGGTGTTCGCTATAGCGAGGTCAGCGATGCTGGAAATACCCAAATGGGAGGGCATATGCACCATGGTGACCACACAGCAGTCAGTGGTACCATTTCGCCATCTCATGGACCAAGAAAATGCTGGTGGGAACGCCAGAGTGTACAACCCGATGCCTGCTATACTATAGACTGTGTGTGACTGTTAACTTCTGCTCTTGGCTTTTGCCACTTTGCTACTACTGCTCTGACCCCTGACACCCAGTCACATGACCTCCCCCCTCTCGCTCCCAAGACACCTGCTCCCCAGTCCATGTGCCCCCCCCTGCAACAAGGCAAACCTCCAGGTTTGCTACTCGCCATCACCTTCTTCATCTGTCCACCCACCACTGTCTTCATCATTTTCCTGCTCGTCTCCCTCACCTCTCTCTCCATCTCCTGCAACTCCTCTAGCGCTGATCCTGCTCTTGGTATGAACAACCTCAACCTCCATACATGTACCATTCCCCCTACTGGGAACCCTTCCAGTGTTTCAACCTTGTACGAGTTTCCAACTCTGTCCATGACCCGTCGCGGTGCTGACCATCTTGGTAGCAGTTTGCTTGCACTGGCCATGGTGAAGTCTAATGCGCTGTTGTACACCTGGACAAGGTCCCCTTTCTTGAACACCACTTCTCCTGCTCTCGAAGCTAGGACCCTTCAATCGAACACAACCTTCCTCTTGACTGCATGCCTTGTTGCTTGGCCCTCCCCATCCAGTCTCTGCTGCTCCACATATGCCAGTTGCACCTCCACTTCCCCTTTCTCCAACCCTCCTTCTGCCTCTCCTGTGGGTGTCCTGACCATGTTCACCATGAACCCCAGTAGCAGTTCCTTGGGTGACAGCTGGAATGCTGGCACGATATGTTTGTTCAGTTGTCATATTGCTTCGTCAAAGTGCATTGGCCATGCTGCTGGTACCTCTGCAGCCTTTGGCGATTCCTCTCCATCCTCTCCCACTTCCGGGCTGCACATTCGCTTCAGTCGACCTAGCAACTTCCCATTAGTGTTCTCTACTAGGCCATTGACCCACAGTGCATATGCCAATACCACCTGTTGCTCCACCTTATTTGCCTCGCACCATGCCCTAACTTCTCCATTGTTGAAGTGTGACCCTCCATCCATCATGAACACTTTGGGTGTTTTGAACATTCTCCTGATCATCTGCAGTCCATCTATTGTGGTCTTCACCATGCTGTGGGTTTTCAACTTGAACCCCCATACATACTGTGAGTACATATCCATCACTAGCAGCACTGTGTGATAACCACCCTTGCCCTTCAGCAAACTCAGGTAATCTGCGACCAGTAGCTTGAATAGGTGTCGCCTCGTTATTGGGTACAGTAGCACATGCAGGTTTGTGGTTCCAAAGTTCTTGCATTGTGGGCATTGACACAATGCTTGTACGATTGACAGGTCGAGTTGTGGGCTATATATTTGATCCATCAGTCATAGTTTTACCAAGTCCCTACCCCAATGTCTGTTTTCGCTGTGTTCTCATTTTGCTAATTCAATTGCTTCCTCCTGCATTACACATTCGACCTCTGGTCGAGCTCTGAGGGATTTGGGTGATGCTGCATGCCATAACTTTCCATTCTTGATGCAGTATCCCTCTGCTCTATGCCTCGCCCATCTTTGCTCCTGACTGTCGTTGTTTTTGTCCAGCCTAGTGATGGCTTCTACAACTTCTGCAAACAATGGTTTGTTAGTGAATCTGTTCCTTAACTGTGTGATGACGGTCTCCTGCTCTACCGTGAACAAGTCATTTACGAGGCCCTTTGTTGACTTCCAGTCCTTGCTGACCATCCAGGTGCTACCATCCCCCAGTTCTGCCAGTTGACCCACATGCATGCAACTTAGTGCATCTGCTGCTGCATTAGTTTTGCCTGGTCTATGCTGTATCTCCATGATTTGGTATGCCAATATTCCGTCTCTCCACCTTGTGTGTACCGTTGACAAGCGATTGCTGCACAGTGTGTCTCTGAGTGCTATACAGTCAGTTTCAACCTCTACCAGAAACCCCCACACCATGTTGCTGAAGTGGTCGAAGCCAAACTTGAGTGCTGTGAACTCTAGGATGTATGGTTTGTACCTCTCCTCCACCAGTGATGTTCTCTTTGACACGTATCCCACTGGGCATACTACTGTGACCTCTTCCCCATTTTGCTTTGCCACTTTGAACCTTTGTGACAATACTGTGCCAAATCTGTCCTTGCACCCATCTGTTGTCAGAATAAATGGTGTTCCATCAAACTTTGGTGTGCACAGTACTGGTTCTGTCACTAGTAGTTGCTTCAACTTCAGAAATGCCTTCATGTGCCACTGTGTCCAGTATCTGTCCAGTGCCCAGTCACGCAGGTACTGTAGGTACCATTTCTTTCCTGCTTTCATCACTGGGTCTGGTAGGTCTAAGTTTCTCTGCAGGTCTGAAAGTGGTGCCGCTATCCATGTGTAATCCTTGATTAACGTTCTGAAGTACCCCATTAACCCTAGGAACTGCATCAGCTCTAACAGCATATTTGGTGCCTTCCACTTAGCTATGGCCTCTAGTTTGGCTATGTCTGGCCTGATTCCTGCTTTGCCTACTCTTGACCCTCTGAACACAACCTCCTGGAAGAACAGCTTTGTTTTTGGTGGCAATAGCGACAGGTCTTTTTCTCAGCATTTGGACAGGAACTTGTGTACTCGTCCCAACAACTCTGTGAATTCATTTCCTGCCATCCCATTGTTGTCTACAAATGTTTCCAGCCCCAGTTCTACCGTGACATCTCTGAATGCCACACTCGTCATGTCTGAAAAGCATGCTGGTGCTCCTGTAAGACCCATCAGCATTCTTTGATAGCACTGGAATCCCCATCCTTCTGTGTATATGCACAGGTAGGGTTGGTCTTCCTTCTTCACCCTTATTGCATAGACACCTGACACTAGATCCACGACACAGACATACTTGTGTCCTGCTAACTGTTGTTGCTTCGCTCTGATATCCCCTTGCAACATTGGTGCTACTGTTGTTATCTTGTTGAGTTCTGCAAAGTTCTGGCACACCCTCCACTTGGGTCTTCCTTCTGGCTTACGCATTAGTGGTTTCTGATGTACTTTTAAGGGAAACTTAGCATCTTTTGGTACGTCCAGCCTGAACTCTATGAAGTCCACCAGCTTGACCTCTTTCACTGACAGTGCGAATGTGTCTGCAAACTCTGCCACTAGCTCTTGTGCTTGCTTGAGCTCATGTGCTGGTAAGTTCCCATACTGGACCATCTCCACCACCTTTTTCACCCTAGGGGGGTAGAACGGGCCTTTTTCTGTTGACCTTGTGAACACCTCTTCATCGTCGTCCCCCATCTCCTCCCTCATCTCGACCAATAGTTCCCCCCTTTCCTCTCCATCTCTACTGTCCCCATCTCCTTCTGCTGTCACCTGTCCTACACCCACTGCACCCTGCTCTCCTGCTACTCTGCTCCTCTCCTCTCCTTCTCCCACCTTCTCCCCTGTGTGTTCTTGTTCTTTTTCTCCACCCCCTTGCTGTACCCTTGTGGGTAGAACCGATGCTGGTATGGCTCTTCCTGTGTGGTTTTCAACCCTGTACTGCTTGTTTCTCCATGGTAGTTGGATGGAGTCTGTCCCATAGTCATGGATGGCTTTCGTGCTGTCCAACAGTGGTTTCCCCACCAACATCCTCCACGATCCTCCACTTGGGAAGACTTCGAATGATGTCTCTATTCTTGCCGGTCCCCACTGTACTTCACCCAACCACATTCCTTCCGAAGGTACCACTGACCCATCTGCCATTCGCAGCACCTGTGCTGACAGGCTTAGGTCGCCCAACCTCCTTGCTATCCTCTGGTATGCCTCTGAGTCTATTGCATTTATCATTGTGCTGCTGTTGACCATCGCCAAAAACCTTATGCACTCTCCTTGTGGGCCCTCTAGACTCGTCACTGCCCAGAATGGTGTGTGCTGATCAGCTTTCCCTTCGCATCCACCATGTAGACATCAGTGACTGTATTGGTGCACATTCCTATGTTAGTGCTATTGTCAACTGGCAGTTCCTCCTTTCTCTCTCCATTTCCTGGCTCCTCCGCTTTTGGATCCTTTCCTGGGACTACAGTTGATCTGTCACTGTCTGCGGCCCCAAGTCATTTTCCTCCTGTGTCCACTCCCATCCATTTCCATACTCCCCTTGTCCTCCTCTCTGCCACTCATCCCATTGTGTTATGGTGTGTACTCCTGTCATAGGCTGGTTCCCTTGTGCAACCCCTTGATTCGCTGACCATCCATAGCTCGTTTGCAGCACTCCCATTCGCACTTGCATTGCTCTTCTTATCATGGCTGCTACCAGCTGTCGCCAGCATGTTTCGTGTGGTTTGAGAGTTTCCCTTGTTGTGCATGTGCTGCTGACGTGGGGAGGGTCTGTGACTAGTCCACAGTTGAAACATTTGCCCACTCCTGCTGCTGCTGTCCCCAGCTTCAAAGGGTACAGCCTTTCTAGCACTGGTGGGATCTTGTACCCATACATCCTATGCCATGCCTCCACATCTGCTTCATACTGACACCTTCCAGTTTCTGTGTCTGGTCTGCATGGGAGAGTGTTCGCCTTCTCGAGTATTTGTGATCTCGTTAATGGTGGGTGTGGTGCTATTGCATTCCTCAGGTACATCAACCCAGCATTGTTGAAACTTGTTCCCTGTGCAGCCAACCCTTGCGGCACTACTGCACTGACCTGTCCCTGTGTTTGATATGCCACTGCTGGTCGTGCAAACCCTCTCGTGCTCAGGTTTGTGACATGGACATTTAGATTGGCCATTTGCTGCTGCAACAGAGTGTTCACTGCCTGATCCCTTGCTCACTCTCTGGTTTGCTTCTCCCTGTTCTGCCTGAGCTTCTCCACCTTGACTTTCCATACTGCTGTTATGAACTCTTCCCAGCTCAAGTAGTCTTCATCAAGTTTGTCCCTGAGCACTTGCGGCACTCCCTCTATCACACATACGATGAGTGTTCCATTGGCATCTCCCATGCTCAGCACTAATCGTTTGACTTTCTTGGCCCATAGGACATGTCCATAGTCTCCTGCTCTCCCTTCTTCCATCCACTCTCCTACCTCCTCCTCTTTCAACATCTGATCCCTAATCCATTCCCATTGCTGTACCCTCATCAGCTTGGGCCACCTTTTCATAAATGCTGCCTTCAAGCTTCCCATGTCCCTCTTGTCCTCTGATGGTAGGTCCACAAACCACTCGTCTGCATAGCTTCCTGGTGCTAGCTGGAGTTCGAAGTGGTTTACTTTCCTTGTTTCCGACCATGAGTCTGGTACTGACAGTTGGAACTGAGTGAACCATTCTGTTGGCTCCTCTTTGTTGCCATAGTCTCCATGGAACAGGGGTATTATTTTCACCGATTCCGGCATGACTCCACCATACATGCTTTGTGTCTGCGCTGGGGGAACTAATCCTGGTCCTATTTGTGTGTGCAGTGGCTGCATGACTGTTGGTCTGTGATGTCTGTCATGTTGTGTCGCTCTAGGTGTTGGAGATGGGGGCATTGCTGGTCATATTCCCTGCATTTGGTACATGTATGTTGCTGTTGGCATCGTGAAGATGGCTGGCTTCAATCTGAATTCTGAACTATTTTCTGCCACATACTGCTGTGTGTCTGTCTCTGTTACTGGTGGTAGTGCTTGTGAACTGTGCTGTCTCCTTCTGCCAGTTCCCAGTGCTGCCATGTACTCGTCTGATGCCAGTGACTCTGTGACACTACTCTCCAAGGTTGGTTCGTTGTCCTCACTCTGATATTCTTGTTCAATGCCTCTGAGTGACACCACCATGCATAGTGAGATTGGGTCTGTTGTTACTTGCCACCTAGAGGTTCGGATTCCTCTCTCATCACCAGATGGGAATGCCAGAGTGTACAACCCAATGCCTGCTATACTATAGACTGCGTGTGACTGTTAACTTCTGCTCTCGGCTTTCACCACTTTGCTACTACTGCTCTGACCCCTGACACCTGGTCACGTGACCTCCCCCCTCTCGCTCCCAAGACACCTGCTCCCTGGTCCACCAGAAACCCCCCTGGGGTCTTCCTGACACTTATCAACATCAGGGGGTGCCTCCCAGATGAACTCGGAGTGACAGCGATCCTTCCGACAGTCAAAACAGCAGCCTTATGATCACAGTACAAGGCAGGGGCACGTGCACCACTCAAGCATTTTCGAAATGGGAAGTTGCCACATTGTGTGCCAAATACAACCAAACACCACTCGTATACCACCTGGACTCGAAGCTCACTCATTGCAGAAGCTACACTCATTTATTGAATTGTTTTTTGGTAATACAATCACTTGAGTTATATGTTCTGCATTTCTACTTATCACACAGTGGAGCTTCAGGGGGTGTGTTGGAGATTGAATCACCCCTGTGTGATGTACATTTGGTGCGAGTTTTTACTTGCTTACATAAGTGCTTAGACTGCACTTAGTAGTACAGTTTTTGGTACTGTTTCCTCAGTAGTTGAGTCACTACTGAGGGTAAGCACATATATTCCTTACAGTAGACTACTTACTGATACCCTGTAGCTGCCTACAGGTACATCTAATATACAGTAGTTGAGTCACTACTGAGGCTGCCTACAGCCCTTTTCTACAGCTATGGGAGAATGGAGTACCAAGGCTGTCATCACAATAATGACCTGCCAGACATTATTGAATTGTCCATCGGTACATGTGTAATGGTGACACAGAATCTGGAAACAGATCTCGACATTACCAATGGTGCCCAAGGAACTATCATTAACATTGTCCTGCATCCAGATGAGCCCCCTATTGCGCATGCCAATGGTGTTGTCCAGTTGAAGTATCTTCTGTGTTATCTTCTTGTTCGATTACATTGGACACGCACCTCTCAACTGCATGGCCTGGATGCATCTGTCATTCCAGTAGAACCTGTTTCCAAGACACACCACATTTGATACAAGGGCGCTGACGATGGCAACATGACATGCACAGTCAAATGGCATCAGTTCCCCATGACATCAGCATATGCATTTACCGATTATCGTTTGCAAGGTCAAACCATACCATACATGATCATCAATATAGCCAAACCCCCATCAGGTGGCCTAAATTTATTTAATCTATACATATGTCGCATTATTGAGGAGTTCTGGCTGAAAGACCATCAGACTCTTGAGGGACTTTGACAACACTATATTTTTGTCTAGTCACATGCCTGATCTGTTGGCAGAGGATGACTGTTTAGCAGCATTGGACAGGGAGACAATCACATGGTGGACATGACTCGGGTCCACAGATTGAGTGGAATTTAGGCTGTCTCTATCACATGAAGATGCAATCCTCATCTCTATATCTCTATTATAACCATCGTGCTCTATGTAACCTAACAACCATTGTGCTCTATGACATGACTTGCATCTGCAGATTGGGTAGAATTTAGGCTGTCTCTATCACACAATGATGCAATCCTTGTCTCTATATCTCTATTATAACCATCATGCTCTATGTAACCTAACCTAGCTGATGGCAATGCCTGATCCATAAAAGGAAGGATTTTCAGTCGCATGACGGTTGCCATGGGAAATATGTTGGAGATTGAATCACCCCTGTGTGATATCTGTTTTTGGTATGCTTTTCTATTGATTACATAAGCACTTAGAGCATACACTTCACAGTACATTTTGGTACTATTCCCTCAGTAGTTGAGTCACTACTGTGGGTAAGTCTACTTATTATTAGTAGTTTCCTACTTACTGATTCCCTGTAGCTGCCTACAGGTACATCTAGTATACATAGTAGTTGAGTCACTACTAAGGCTGCCTACAGTCCTTTTCTACAAATATGGTGCACAGAAACCTTGCCAAGCAAGGTAATCCCAGTCCAACTAAGAACCCTAACCTGTGGCCTGCCATGGAGTGACTGTTTGTCATGCACTGAATATATATATACAGTTTTGTGTGAATAATACAATTACAAATTGTATAGATAATCACAATCATCAGAGATTTACATATTACACATTTCAAGATCTGTTTAAAGGGATATGTAATGTCAATAATGAGCATGGTACTGTATACAACCCAAATTCACTTAGCAATTCAACTCCAGACCATTGAGTACTTCATGGAACACCACATTGAGTGTGTTTGAACCCTGATACTCAGGAGGAAAGAGGACTTTTATTCTCTCCCCAGAGGTGCTGTTACATGCAGGAATACCTCACTTGCCCCTGAGAGCAAGTGTTGGTGATAGGGCAAAGTGCACTATAGCTCTTGTGGTATTGCCTGGGTTGACCTAAGCCACTTGATAGTTTTACTGGCTCTTGGCCAGGAGTATTCAGTGATGAGAGAGAAGAATAAGCCTGGTTGCAAGGTAGCTAAAAGCTAAGGAATACAAGTGGGTCCCTACACACATATATACCTCTACAGAGGGTTTGGCAGCATTTGGCAGTAGTCCTAGGGATGACAACTAAACAAGGAGAACAATGCAGAGATAAGAAAGGGCATAGCTGCACACTGAGTCACAATGACTCAGAGCAAGGCTGTACTATAACTCAACAATATAGCACTATATAGACACTGTAGCACTGATAGCTGGATTGACAAGTCCCTAATATGTAGTCAACATAGTTATTGCGCAGTATTACATAGAACAGCACAGCTTGAATAGTATAGGCTAGTTACTATGTAACAAGCTGCTATGGAACCTGTATAGCTGGGTATAGTCATACTCACCAAATGAATACTCTTCCTACCATGTCAGGATAGCAAGCCATGAGTGCTATATGGTATCCATCACACAGACATTATCCCAAAACATCAGTTTATCATATAGTACTCATACTGCAGATGTAGTCAACAGATTCTGTCTCTGATTGTGGTAGTAATGACTGGCAAGGATGCCTACTAGAACCCATCTGATCAGACCCTAGACTGCAGCAGTAAGAGTAGATGATACCTAGTGCTGCATCGGACAAGCACATGGCAGTAATGTCAGCCCTCAGTCTGACTTGTCCCCTGTTGTCATCCCATCCTCATGTTCCTGGATGGTGGCAGCAATGACATGCACAGACACCTTGCACTGAGGTTCCATAGTAAGGGTGCTGGCACCTGAATGAACACTGAGACAGTTTAGGACCAAGGCATCCAAGGTACATGTGCTCAATACATACTGGCTGACCTTGTAAATCCTAGAACAGATCATGGGCAAAATGCCAATGGCCTTGGTAGTGCTGTTGAAATCTTGAAGACATTTCACATATGAGCCATAGACCGAATGGTACTCTTGCATGGTGAAGGATATATCTCCCTGTTTTCCTGTTGCCCACTCATCAATGCAGCATTTGATCTCCATTTCCTGTCAGTGATAACACAGCATCAAATGGAACTGAACATACTGCCATTCAGGACAAGAGCAAGTGTCAGATATGGAAATGGCTTGAAATGCTCCAGGTACATGATGCCCTTGTCATGTTTGTTTGCAAACCACATGGTGTGGGCCACACCTAGAATCAATGCTTGTGGTCACAAGCCCGAAACCCCTGCTCATTTCAATACTGTCTTTGTGTCAGAAGCCAGTCATCAACCCACTAAAGACATCGTCAAGCCCAACAGTAGGTGTCATTTCCCACCACTGTAATGTGCTCTGTCTGACAAGTGACTGGCATCCCAGGTGTCTTGGTTGCACAACTCTGGGTCATGTTTAAGCTTCCTGAATACTTGGGTAACCATCCCCATGCACTTGTTTTTGTGGAGTGGTTCACTGCACTCCATCACCATGATCCAGCTGTACATCATCAACCACTCTACTCATCACTACTGTCCAAATGTGTCAATAATCAGTGCCAACCACATCATATGGCTCTGTCACCTTTAAGCTCAGTGTGGGCAGCACGTCAGTGCAAACTGGTCATCATACAATGTGCTGGATATGGGTGCTCAATTTTACATTAATTCATACATTGATTTGGAATCATTTGTTGCATTTGAGCATACTAGTTAATCTGTTTGTTGCTATCCATCATAGATTTGCATGCATGATGCATTAATGTTTGGATATTTGTGTCAGCCATGGACCATGCAGTGATACCAGTAGACTATGGCTATCAAGGCTATGAAGGACAAAGGCTACCTTAGTGAGGCTATGATGTTCTACAGAGAGTGCACAGTCTTCTACAATAACTATGGCACATATTTGATTGGCAGTGACATGTTCCTGACATGACATAGCACAATGGTTACTACAGCTGTCAGTGTACCTTTGTGGCTATGCTACATAGCAAAGTGGTTTTCCTGATGCTCCTTAACAAGGAAAGAGGAGTCCAACAAAGGAGACATTGCCAAGCAGTGGAGATGCATCACATTACACTGTATTGGCAATACTCCTAGAAAGGGAAATGACTCAATGTGTCAAGAATATGAAATGATAAGCATGTTGAGGGTTGATCACAAGAGGCCAATCAAGGGAAGGGGAAGCTGTATAAAGGAATGGTGTAGGTAATTGAAAGTCTATCCAGAAAAGGAAACATAATTGAGTAAGTATCACAAGATGCATCTCATGTACAAAGGTAAAAGAGAAAGAGAAGAGAAATGCTGCAAAACAGGCCATGATGTGGGAGAAAGTCTGCACATGGTAGAAATGTAGAAGTTTCATATCATTACCTCCCTCTCAAGGTCAAAAAACTGGAGAGATGGGAAGATACAGGGGCAGCTCGATTCAAGGTTGGGAGCTCGACTGCAAGTGATGGAGAAGGGGTTTAAATGGGGCCCCAGCACTGGACAGTTGGATTGGTTGGGGAGTGTTGAAATCTGTGTGGGTAGAGTCGAGGAAGGACAGTCCTGGGGATGGTCCACCAGAACCTTGTCCATTATGACAGCTGATGTGTCTGCATTGAGTGCAATCATAGCACTGCATTCCCCACAAGGGGTGGCTCCAGTCAATCTGTTTTCATCCTGAGATCATCTTTGGGAGGTCATCTTCCCAAGGGAGGATGAGGAAGGAGTCAGTTGTGTTGGTGGGGGGGAAGGCATTGTGGGCATTGATGGCAAATGGCAGGTTGAGGCAGCAAGCATTTGTGTTAAAGTAAGTGGAGTGAAGGAAGTTCCTCCAGTCATCATAGTGGACCTGGCAGCTGATAGATTGTTCTGTAAGCAAGGAGGCTGTGTGGTCCAGTAAGACCTTGACTCTGCACTCATGGGGGCCTGCCAAGTCATTGGGGACCTTGTTGTCTCTTCACTGGATGAAGTTTCATCATTGCAGACTGATTGCCCCATTTGGCCATGTTCACCAGCATTTCCACCTCCTCTGGAGTCCAATCTTCCTTTGTCACTACCATCTGTCCCATTGAACATCCACAATGGCAGACATAGTCTGCTGAAGACAGCAGTCTCTTCTTGTTTTTCTGTGACAGGAGATTGAGCTCTAGGAGATTGTCTGCCCTTTTGCTTATCACAGTTGAGAGGTAGTGCCAGGTCAGAGGCTTGAGCTGAGTAGGGGCAAAAGTCTTGAAAGGAACACCAGAGGTCTTCTCCAAACATTTCATGGACAAGGTTGATCACAGCCCTTTGAATGTTGGCCGTGTCATTGATGTGATTCCCAGTGTAGAGGTCAATGTTGGCTTTTCTGGTCACATTGCCAGCTATTCCTTGGGAGACCTCAAAAATTTGAGGGATGTGGCAAGCTATGAATTCTGAACCTTGGTAGATCTGAGAAGTAGAGATGTTGTTGCTGGGTCATTGGATCCCCTTCCCTTCACTGATATTGCTGAAAGCCTTAGCTGTCTTTATCAGAGTTCTCCCACATCAGTACCACAATCCACTGCTCTCCCTGCTTCCCAGATTGCAGGCTGCTGAATATCCAGGAAGGATGGCTATGCATGTTCTGTTAAGGCATTGAAATTATTATCCAATATTGAGGCCAGTGCTAACTGATGCCTTTGTCTCTTACTGGATCCTTTGGATGTTTCCATTGCTGAGGTGTCCAATGACCTGCTGCATCTTTGTCTTGCCTGGGAGAATATCAGTGAGAAGACTGATTACATTAATGCTTGCAAGAAGGAAGTTGGGGCTACTCTGGAACAGCTTGAGCTTGAGGTCAAGGCAAGTCCCTCACTTTCTTTGCCAAAAGATTCAGAGCCAGTATTTGTCAATATTGGTAAGCGTTATCATCTTCACTAAGGAATGCAAATCATTCACTCTTTGATAGACAATCAAAATACCCCACCAATAGAGCATATGGACATAGTCACCCAGGTTGCAGTCCTCATTGGTGTGGTGTGCAGTGTCTTGATGGGAGTAAGCCAGCATGATGGCAACTTCCTGATGAGTACTCTGTCTCTACTGCTGTTTTTAGCATTCCAGTGATCTGATGGGATGCTCAGCATGTCCCATGAAAATATCATTCAGCAGCTCCCACCTACCATCAAAGCAGCTCTTGACAAGTTCAATATTATGACCAAAACAGTGACTTATGTGGTGTGCAGGTGTCACTGCACCTGTGCACCATCATATTCAACAGATTCAAAAGTGCACACCTATCCTGCATGCTGCACTCATTATCCAAATCCCAAAACAGTTTGTGGTGAGCCATTACTGAATGTTTGACCTGATGGTACCCACTGGCTGAAGAAGACCTTCATTTACCATGACTTCAATGACTATCTTGCTGGTTTGCTGATGAGGGGCAACCTCAAGACAGTGATGGATGCATCATGTGATGACCTCACTGCATCCCTCACCTCTCCTCCACCTCATTTTATCAAGACTCCTTTTGAAGCAACATTCTTATGGGAATTTGGTGGTTCAAAGGCTGGCCAACCTCACCTTTACCACCAAGTGAGGAGTTACCACAGCTGCCTACAAGGGAATGTATACAATCGACCTCCCATCATCATATTCCACAGTATACTACCCATGTACAGCACTCCTGCAGTCATTCCCCCACACCACACCCTCAGCATCATGCATGCAAATGTCACAGGGAATATTGGTTCAATGAGAGTGATAATGATGCATCCCCACCACAGGGAAGGAACCATCATAGGTATGTCTGTCTCTCTTCTAGTCTTTACTCTGTAATTAATATGCGATAGCATTGTTGAATATGTATATTGAGACTGTCCCCACAAGCAGCACCATGGCTATGATTCAGGTGATGAAGACTATCATAGACATCATCACTATGCAGGCTACTAAGGTATGGTAGACTATTATCTGCTGCATGTAGTGACTTAGTGTATGGAACAGTACCTCGATGATACTGCAACCATAGACTTCTGGTGATGAGTTAGGTGCTATGTATACCCTGATACCCCAAGAATCTATTTTGGACACTGTCTAGTTGACCATAAATCTACTTTGTCATACCTCATCTCTTTGTTTGCTACTTATGACATGAGTGGACTATTATTTACTTCTACATTTCTCTTGTGAGAGCTTCATTATGTCATCCAAATGAGTTTTGTTTTGGAGGGAACTAGTTCCCACTAAAAGGGGTTCTACTTGCTGAGACCTTTCCAATAGTCCCATTTGTGTCACTGCAACTGCTGCCATTCCATAGATATAAGCCATTTTGTGGATTTCTTGACAATGGGTGCACATATTAATTCAATTCCTTTTTCTCTGTGCTTTCCACACTCCCATCTGTTGTTCCTCCATTTTTGGTAGTGCCATGTGCAGCTGCTCTTTGTTGGCACACAGTGCACTTCCTGCTCCTGCCACCTACTAAAGGAGGTTGTTGCTTTGCAGAGGGAACCTGTAGGAGAGCTGTAGGTAACCTCAGTAGTCTGGCAAGCTACTATATTATTAGTATGTACCTGTAGGTAACTACAAGGTACCAATGAGATAGGAATAAACCTAAGTAATGAATGTACTCACCCTCAGTAGTCTGGCAAGCTACTGAGGGAGTAGGAAAATTATCTAGTGGTATGTGCGATGCAAAGTGATTATGTAAGCTAGCAAGCATGCACCAACAATGGCTGGTTGCATAGTATTCCAACACCTACCTCTTCATATTTGGGGTGTCTTGCCTATTTCTGAGCCAAAACTTTCCATTTTTTGAGACATATTTCTACTTGATGGTAGCTACCAGACAATATTAAAGATGTGCCACACCTATCAGATGTTCCAAAGTTGCTGCACTTGTTGGGCTGTGAAGTTCCAGAACAGTATGTTTTCACCCTCAGACACATCCCTGACCCCCTTCAGATGTTTTCCTGGGTATGCAATATTGACTTAGGAAAACAATGGAGCACATAGTATTACATCAGCATTTCACACCACCACATGGGAGTCTACTAGTGCTTCATACTAATGCCACTACCAGTGATGACAACCACCACCACCATTAACCACAAGTTCCCCAGCATTCTTGCCCCAGATTAAACCAGCTGGAAGACATTGAAATTTTTGAACAGCTGCAAAATCACACTGAACAACACTTTTCACCCCAAAGGTCATATATGATGGAGTTGTGATTGCATACTCCTCAATCATGCTTGCTTTTGGGTAGTCCTACATGGTATGTATTGTTTTTGGTTTCATGCATGTACTCATCCATGTTTGATTGTCATATCCACAGTTTGAGGTGGACATGTCAGACCATGGCCTGAGCAAGTGCTGATTCTTGATCACCCTGAGGTGGTTGGACTCCTCAGTCATTGATCAATTTCAAGTAAGCCTCATGTGGCCTATGCTGTTAATTGTGCTTTCATTCCAGTGACTTATGGCAATTCCTTGATGGTTGTCTGAAACAACAGACCCCAAAAGTCATCATAGCAATCAACCTCTTACAACTTATCATCTGCCAAGGCCCTAACTTGTAAGTCATTCCATGATGATCTCAATGGAATCAACAGGAAATATCCTAACCACAATCACCACCACCACCAGTGACAATGGCCGCCACGGCCGCCACTGGACTGACCACAACCATTACTACCACTGCAACCATGACCACAACCATCACCCCCACCACTACCATGACCATGACCACCCCCACCATCATCACAACCACAACTGCAACCATGACCACCCATCACACCATGACCATGACAATGGCAATGATGACCATCACCACTGTGACCACCACAACAACCATGACCACCACCACCACCACCAATGCAACCACAACCACAATATGGCCATGATCACAACCACTACCAGCAACAATGACTATCATCAAATCAATATCAATGTGATGCTGACATATTGAGTACATATTTACCATGTATTAGACTAGTATGTGCAACATGTCAATTCAAATTCAAAATTTCCAGCTTGAATAATATGGTTTAAATGGTGAATAACTGGCTTGCTCTGGAGTCTGAATGTTGTATGTCTGTGGGGTCTATGGGACTGTACTTTGACTGTATTGAACTGCATGACACTGGTGGCTGTGGTGGCTGTCCCAAAAAGGTGGTTTTGCTGATGTGGTCTCACTCATTTCAAGGTGTTGTAAGGTCTTCAGGTTGGTTGTGGGCCCCCTCAGTTATTAGGTTTGCTTTTTTGTGCTTTTGAAGTTGCTTTTAGAGTGTTCTCAGTCATGACTAGGTCAGTTGTAACATGTAGTACCCTAGCAAAGTGGGCAGCCATAGCTGAGCCTTGTTTGCTGCCAAGTGGTGTTCTGGTTAGTTCACAAGTGTGAGACAGGTGAAACTAGGCTAATATAGTTAAGGTAATAACAGTCAGCCTCTGCCTGCACCAGAAGATCATGTCTTTGATGTCCCAGCAGGAGGTTTCTGGTGAACTTTTACCACAGAAGGACCTCAATGTCTACTTAGCAATCAACCTCATCTCACATCAGAGCTGTAAATATTAAGTAGTGGCTTGGATAGAGATTTACCAGCCCAGTTTGGAAATCTGCAAGATGGAATCAAAGATTCACCAACCCAGGCTGGTGATTCTCCACACCAGGATGGCAATTCTCCAACCCAGGCTGGCAATTCTCCAATCTATCTGAGGCTTGCATTCAGCCACTTCTCATGCTAATTCCTTTTACATATCAGCCTTTACAATGATTCCTCAGATCCAGGGGCACTAATCCCCTTACATATCTGGAAATTCTCCATCCCAGGCTGGCATTCAGCCAACTTCCACATTAATTCCTTTTACATATCAGCCTTTGCAATGATCCCTCACATCCAGTGGCACTCCCATGCTAATTTCTTTTACATATCAGGCTTTGCAATGATTCCTCACATCCAGCAGCACTAGTCCTATTATCTGGAAATTCTCCATCCTGTGCTGGAATTCAGCCATCTCCCCCACCCATTCCCTTTACATATCAGCCTTTTGTGATGATCCTCAGATCCAGGAGTGCTAGTTCCATTATTCCACTAAGGTCTACTGCAGACCATTGTTGTCCCCAAGGAGTGACTATAGACCAGCAGTGTGAGCTTATGAGATATATGAGAAGCTTGCATGAGTGGTTGGCTTGCCACATGAATGACCAAACAGTGATGTCTGGATGAAGCACACAAAGTACATAAGTATGCAGTCCCATCACTGCCACCCCAGGTCAATGCACAAGTGTCCATTTGGTATCTACATCAGGAAAATCATTTTGACAGGTAGCAACCTGCATCAGGTACATAGTGACATACAGCTCCCATATCACTATGTAATATCAGGCACATGTTCCATATTGATATGAAGCTGTCACCAAGTGACATGAAGTGCTACATAGCTGTCATAGCAATAGACAGTCCTCTAGTAGGATGCTGTAGACATATTAGTACTCTATGAATTCTACAAAGACAAAGTAGCACCTGGACATCACATCACACTAAGGTAATATGCTTGTCACACAGGGTGGGAATGGCATGCTAAGTAGCATAATTATTCCCTGTGCCCACTCACCCCCAGTAATTCCTTGAATAAATATCAAATATTCCTTCTTTGTACAGTACCAAATCCAGTATATGTCTTAGGTCATTGTCTGACATAAGATTGAACATGTGCCCAGGCACTGTGGATGACATGTCTCTCCTGCCATCACTCCTGATGTCTCCCATGGTAGGTAATGTGTCCCATCATCATTCCCGACAGCGAGCACAGTAGGTCCCCATATCTCCCTCATTTCCACTCCATTTTCTTTGTTTTTTGTGTTGTTTTGACACTACATTCCACTCTAAATACAGCTGTCAATGTCACACAGGCCAGTTCCTCTCTTTTTTCTCAGACATAAGATTGAACACATGCCCAGGCACTGCAGATGACATGTCTCTCCCACCATTGCTCCCAATGTCTCCCATGGTAGGTAATGTGTCCCATTGTTGTTCCCAACAGTGAGCACAACAGGTCCCCATATCTCCCTCATTTCCACTCCATTTTCTTTGTTTTTTGTGTTGTTTTGACACTACTTTCCACTCTAAACACAACCATCAATGTTGTGGAGGCCAGTTCCTCTCTTTTTCGTCAGTCATGGATTGCCTCTGAATGCTCATGAAGATGACACAGTGTTATGCTGCAAGCCTTACTCCAGTAAGAATTGTAATCCATCCATACTGATACTCAGAACCCATAAGACTCTGAGTATCCTTCTATAGCTAGGTAGAATGTGCATGAAAACTGTATTCTATTTGCATGCAGAAATCAAATAATGCAGACTTGTGGGATACAGTAAAAATGGTCAGACAGATGGTGACATGGATAACCCAGATGCACTACCAGTGACAGTGGCTGTATGGCCAGATCGTGGCCCACACTTCTTCCCTTTATCAGACCATGTTTTCCTCAGCTTCTTCATCATTGTGACACTCTGCCCATCCACACCTGAGATGGTTGTGGCATTGGTGACGACCTGAGCACTAGCGGTTTGTGTTGTGGACAACCTAAATGATGTGAAGGTGCAGGTGTAGGGAGGGGGGACTGAGATGATCTGGATGGCAAGCAGGGGCTTGCAGTCATGGACTGCATGATGCTGTAGTCCATCTGAGGTTGTAAGTCAACATCAGCTCACAATTTTGCCATGCAGGCATTGAAGCATGTGGCCTCCCAGTCCTCCCACTCTGCTGGTGTCAGCTTGTGGAAGGTTGTTGTCCTAGTTTTCCAAGTGTTGTACAAGACCTTCAGTTCCATCATCGATCTGATGTCAGAAGGACTTGAGAACACTTTGAGTCGCCAGTTGACAACAATAACACTGTGTTTCCCAGTGATCTGGCTATCAAAATTTGTATAGAACATTTTAGAGACCAGTGTCCCAGCAGCTTCACCTATGTAATGCACATAATTAGACAACAGAATGTGAAAAAGTGTAGCAACTTACTCAGTTTCTGTAAAATCAGCGATGCAGTCTCCTTCTTCAATGCAAGGAAAGATTCTTTATAATTGCTAACAAGCCCTGGTTGAGCAATGAAATGCATGGGTCAACAAGCATGACAAATGGGGGATGGGCTTACCACTAACACCAGCAATACACAATGCTTTGAAGCATGCAGCAAAGTGAACTATTGTTGCTTTGGTTAGGGTATGGAAGTAATCAGCCATGACCTCATCTGTGACATAAATGAAAGGATGCTGTAAGTGTTCCATATCACCATGGACAGAGATAAGAATGGTCTTCTGTCCTGTATGGGTGGAGAGGTTGGACAGCTATTTTGTCATCAATTTTTTGCCTTGTATGAGAATGGACTATGCACCTCATGGGTAATGGTATCCAGAGTTACATCTGAGTCATGGAATGAGCTAGTGGGTATGTTATGAGTGGCTAGCACCTTGTTTTCGCAGTGCTCTCTGAGATCCTTCATTGCATCCTCCATAGCTGCTTCCTTCTCATCTGGAGTCATGCTGTTCCAAATTGAAGCAATGTTCCTTTCAAGGTCAGTTGCTTTGACATGTTTCTGACCATCATTCAGGTCTATTGAGGTTGTTGAGGAGAGCTCTATAATGACCACAAGAATGAAAGTGCTCACTATCATTATGTTTTTTCACTTCTTGTCGAAGATATGCATTCCATCGGTTTGAACCCCTTTTCTTGGTCAGATGGGATGTTTGCAAAATAGCCTCAAAGTAGTATTCAACACTGCATGATCCAAACTGTTCTCAAAGCTTGATTGCCTCTTGCATAACAATGTCCTGCACATGGCTGAGTGCATCTGCATATGCCACCTTACACTCATGGTTTTTGGCTTTAATGGCAGCCTTCTCTGTAGGAGTCTGAATGATTGCCACACATTTCCAATGATGCGACCATGGCATGTGCACGCTCACTTTGGTCATCTTGGTGTAGCATTGGTGGGTGTTCTTGGACACAACCATGGTTGAAGAAATAGTAAAATTTTGTCATTGTAATAATACAAGCGATGGCAAGTGTAAGCAAGTTGGTGTTCATACCTACAGGGGCTCAGTACACCAGATGTCATGCCCAGATATCAACTCAAACAAGTACTTGGCCTCCAGGATAGGCATGCCCTTAGGAGATAGATGACTGACAAAATCCTGTGGGCCCCATGACTGATTAAAGGCATAGATGATAGACCACATGGCAGAGGCCTTGTAGCCATGAGCCTTGAGATATCTTCCTGCTGGGAGACCAAGGATACCTTCAGGGGGATTGTCATCTTCTTTGACATCATCACTGAAAGATTTCACTTCACTGACAATCCCTAACAAAGCATGCACATGATGAAAAATAGATTGTCCTCCAGAAGTGTGCTGTTCCTCTTGATCTGAACAAACATGTGCATAGTGAGATGGAATATTTGATGGAGTGCATGTCATTGTGGAGATAGATGAAGGAGTATGAAGACTACTGGAGGAAGAACTGACATAGACTTGTTGTTCCATGACAATAGCTAGTTCAGCTATGTCACATGGTTAACTCTACAGGTGCAGTGAGTAAGAAGATATGCTTACCAGGGGATAAAGCATTGTCTGTGTTCGTGCACCTAGCAAGTGACTTAACTGATGATGCACAGCAACGTGATGACTGCAGCCCCCTTGGCTTGTTAGCAATGGTCGAGGGTCCAGACTTTCTAGTGATGGTTGAAGGCTTGGGGTTTAGCTTGTTGATAGATGCTGCTGAAGGGTTGCCACATCCTACTGAGTTGCTAGTGATAGGCGATGGAATGAGGTCTTGTGCTCGGGAAACTTTGCCCTTTGTAAGCATGAAGGTGAGCACATCCACAAACGTCTCCACATGTTTAAAATGACATGGCACCTGGCCAGTCACCTCAGGCTCAGCATCCTCCCTAATAGTTAAATTGACAAGACAAAGGGACTAGCAAAGGACAAGCTTACCACTCCAAGTAGATTCCAACAGAACCACCATAGACAACTGGGTAAAATCCAGTATGTTCACCAAAAATCTGGGATGTGACAGGTGCATTTGACGATAGTACTTGCAATTTCAGTGGATGAGAGGCTGGTGTTGATGGATTGCACAAGCCCTTGGAGTCCCGAAACCTCCTTAACTTGATTTTCCATCCTGCAATAAATAGCAAGAGGAAAAGGTGGGGACATCTTGCTGGCAGCAATGAAGGGTCTGTGGTAAACATGAAATAAAGTCCTGATGCTTGAGCAACTGAACTTACACTTGTTGTCTCAGCCCGGGCAACTTACCACCAAGAATGTAACAATGTAGTTTGGGTGGACTCATTGAGCATGGATAGATGTTGTGAGAGTCATGGTGGGAGGATGTGAGAAACATGCTTAAGTGTGCACTGGTGAGGTGCATGACTGGCAATGAAAGCTACAGACAGAGGAAGTTCCTCGGAACCTGAGCATGTATTTGGCATAGTTGGTCAGATTCTTATTTCATTTCATTTCTGATGGGATCAAATTGATCATCACTATCAGATGCAACAATTTGATCCATGTATGCTGTATTTGCCATGATCTGATGATGCAATATGACATGAGCACTAATGTGTTCAGAATGTGTGATACTCAGATACTGGATACTGTATGCAAGTGTCACACAAGCCTACAACTAGCGAGCACGATTGTTAACTAAATGGCATTGGAAATGATTGAGACGATAAAAATCATGGCAAAAAGACTGAATGACATTGAGTGATAATTTGATAGACTACACAGAGAGGGGAGAGAGTTCAGTGAGATAAGTTACTACCCTGCCTACTTCTTCTGCAGCCTCTTCTCCAAATTCCTCTTCATCTTGTTCAGCAGTATCTTGATCTAAGTGATTACACTCTTCCTGCAGAACATCATCAGCAGTGGGGCTTTGAACTGATGGTGGTGCACCATCTTGAATGCCAGGTGTTATGTTCCCCAAAAAACCATTCATCACATAGATACATTGCAGACGGGCCAGGATGTGTGTGTTGATGTGGCAACAGTGTTGACAATGTTCAGCCATTGCTCCTAAGATTGGACTGCTCTCAGCCTTGAGTTTCTTGAGAACACTGTCAAAAAGGTGATGTTCATCCATGATGGCTGTGTGAAGATGCCAAATTTTGATGTTGCATTGAATAACTTCTTCATGTGCATGCTGAACATGGAGGGTTTGTTTCATGAGTTCACGGACAGCAGGTTCCGTCCAATGATTTTTCCAGACATCTTCCGTTCCTTCCACAAGCAGTGTAAATTCCTCTAAAAAAGCATGATGAGAGACTCGAGACCAATCAACGGTTGGGTGCCCAATCTCAACAGCCACATCATTATACACCTTGATGGCATGTTGAATTGCTTTGCACCGAGTTTGTAGGGATTTTGCTATATGAGTCCTCATCTTGTAACCTGGACATCATGGATGAACATGCAACAAATACTATTCAAATAAACCCACCAGTATGAGAGAGATTGAGCTTGTGCAACTCAAAAAGACATAGCACAACCAGATGCTGAAGGTTCTTCAGTGCATGGATATACTTATGTTGTCCGATATGCTTCGCCACCTTGATATACTGTGCATCAAACACATCCCATTGGCATGTGATTCCCATTTTCACCTCAAGTGCATTGACTTCCTGCAGCACCTCAGTATAGCATTCATTGGAAACATGGCATGCAGTTTCTAATTTTTGTGTCTGTGAAAGGCCTGCATAATAAGAGTTTTCTGAAGCAGGGGCATAGGATGCAGGCATGGCATGTAGGAATGACACATTAGCAGACTCTGAGCTGCTCCTGTGCAAGGAAACAATGAAAATATCGAAACCAGGTGCACCAGATCACATGTTTCCCAACATACTGATAGGCTTTCAACTTCTGAAGCAGCTCCACATATGCAACAGCAAGCACATCCCATTCTGGCTCCTTGTGACAACTTTTGAGGTACACAGACTGTTTGATTTTCCATCTTGTGAGGTCTTGATCACTAATGCCTAGCGACCACTTTGCCTGTTCGATGGCTTCCATCTCATCTCGAATGATCTGCAGTGCCTGCAAGTAGTTCCTGTGTAGAGTCTGACCAAGATTAAGGTAGTGGTCCTCGTCCCATTGTCGAAAGAAAGCATCTATGGCAAGCCAGCAGGTATAGGGGGATGCATAGTGGGTGACAGGTGCAAGCTGGTTGGACATACTGAAGATACATTCCATCATGCCAAAGTCTTCAAGTCCAGTGCCCTCGATCACATTGGGATGGTTAGTGTCCTGGAAACCATAGTTATGCAAGTAGCTGTGGAACATGTCTACACAGGTGCGAGACCCAGAGGACAAGAATCATGGACCCAGGGAACTTGAACCAATTGTCACTGAAAGCTTGCAGGCTATGTCATAGCCAATGAGCAATCGGTCACCAAGTGTGCTGAGCGCTTTGTCAATCATTGTGAGTGGATATTTGAAACTAACACAAAAAGTACATCAGAAATCAATTGTTTTTAATGACAGGTATATCACAGACAGTTCACTGCTCTGAATCATATCTGCAACCCACTGAACCATCCCATGACAACAAGCACAAGCCAAAATTCCAGTTTCTTTGAATATCCCCCAACTCTTCTTCTTTGAATCAGTCATGGCAGACTTCCAATTATCAGTACAGTTTGTGTCCATGGATGTATCAGTATTATTGCAGTTGTCATGATCAGAATCTTCTGTGTCATGTCTGGCTACTTCATGGGTGAACAAGTTCACATAGTCCTTGTCCAAAAAATAGTTGCTGTAGAAGACATGCTGGTTGCCAACTTGGCATCCAGCAGCAACAGTCATATGAGAAAGGGAATTGTTCCCATCAAATGCCAACATGCACAAGTATTTGAGTTTGGGTTTGTCTTGAAGCTACAAGAATGGTATCAGCCAGGCATTTAGGGAAGGATGCATGCTCGTACCTTATACCAACAAGGGGGACATGCATTTTTAACTTGCCAATCCAGTGTGTCATGGCCAAGGGCAGCTGTGACATGGCCATTGACTATGTGTTTGACCAAATAAACATCAAAGGCATTGGCAATAGCATTGCAATAATGCCATTGATATGGCCACTGTCTGCAGTCTTTAGTGAATATTACAGCCAATGAGATGAACTTACCTTGTAGAGGTCACAAATGACCTTGGTATAAGCCTCAACACTGAAAGACAGTTTGTGGAGGTGGAGAAGGTGGTACAGCTCAAGTGTTGAAATAGATATGGCAATGGTCAGGGATATTGGGGTTGGACTCAGGTATCCAGCAAGGACTAAGGCTTCAACAGGGGAGGTGATGTCCTCAGTATGAGGAATGTTGATTGAGGATTCTAGCATATAGACATTGATGGAGTTGAGTGAGAAATTGTACAGAGATGGCATGGGGTCGACCATGGCACTAGAATGTTCAGAAGGAAAACAGAACTTGAGGAATGCCTGCACAAGAGTGGGATAGAGTGGAGTCCAGTTCGCATGGACACACCTGACTTTTTCCCTCCAAGTGTGATGGTCTCTGTAGATATGGGAACTGCCACAGATCAGAGAGTAAGACATTAAATGACAAGAAGCTTACTTGTTATCCATCACTTCACACATTGCATGCACAAAATCCTCATCCTCCTGTGACGAGGTTTCTATGTATTCCCATACATCAGTGGCTGCATCAGTCATATCACTGTCACTGAAGGACCCAGAGACATGTGGGTTCTGGATATCAGCAAGAATAGACTGAGATTCTTCATTGAATCTGGCAAGGCTCGAGGCATTATGCTGTTGCCTTCATGCATGTTCAGAAGCGATCTGGGAGTGACTGAGTTGTTGAGCTTGAATGTGACCACATGTCCAAGTCAAGCCAACAACATACTTGATGGAGTGAGAGACTCCAGATGTATGATCCACAGGCATGGGAGGGAGGAAGAGGAGTGTAACAGTGAATTGGCAAGGGGCAGTACTGAAGGCAGTAAACAAGATCACATGACCAGACACTCACCACAGAAGAGACATAAAAAGAGAGGAACTGGCCTGCATGACATTGACAGCTGTATTTAGAGTGGAAAGTAGTGTCAAAACAACACAAAAAACAAAGAAAATGGAGTGGAAATGAGGGAGATATGGGGACCTACCATGCTCGCTGTTGGGAACAATGACGGGACACATTACCTACCATGGGAGACATTGGGAGCAATGGTGGGAGAGACATGTCATCCACAGTGCCTGGGCATGTGTTCAATCTTACATTGGACAATGACCTAAGACATATACTGGATTTGGTACTGTACAAAGAAGGAATATTTGATATTTATTCAAGGAATTACTGGGGGTGAGTGGGCACTGGGAATAATTATGCTACTTAGCATGCCATTCCCACCCTGTGTGACAAGCATATTACCTTAGTGTGATGTGATGTCCAGGTGCAAAGTAGGCTACATAGTAATGAAGGCAGACTACTACAGTGTCCTGTCTCATTTGAGTGACACAGTTGTGTCCCAAATAGGAAATAGTTGCAAGGCTAATTGGTGCTGACATATGACATGTCAGATCTCAGAGCTCCCACCCATGCACATATGTATGTATATGTTACTGACAAATGCAGCATGCCCTTCACATCAACCAGCAATAATGATGGCTTGGCAAGAACTTGCCTATTGACATCACACATACAACCATCATGCCTGTGATTTGTTTGGAGATATTTGCATCAACTATACAGCTTAATCAGCCACCCTGGACCTCACTCAGCACTTGGATGGACTGCAACTCACATCTACTTTGCATGACAGACTCATGTTCTCACAATTTACCCAATCATATTCATTTGTAGTTATGGATGTCAGATGTCACCTAATGGGCAGAGATGAAGATTTGGAGATTTTAAGGTAGGTATTTGAATGTTTCAAGTAACCAATGAATGAAACATGACGATGCCCCATTACCAGACCTGGGAATGGGACACTGAGACTAGAATTGTGGAGAAGACAGTGAACAGCCTTCGAGGGCAAAGCCTGCCAAGTTACAAGAGGGGCAGTGGGATTGCCTGGCTTCTTCAACCATATTGACATACTGTGTATTTCTTCTCCTGATCTGCCAATTCTGATGTATTTCCTGGTAATTGAATTGCTTGTCGAGTGAACAGGAAGTCTTCTCACCAATTTTGTTCTGAGCATGCATTACCTGAGTGCATCATGCCAATATATCCCATTGTGACTCTCCAACCATATGCACTGCTTACCATTGCATGAGGGAAACCAGAAACAGATATGGACTGCTTCTTGTACAATAGTTAAGTGAGTTCCTTAGCCCGAATATCCATGCCATGGGATGATGACATCTGACTTGCCCACCAGCAGCACTAAATGTTTGGTGGTTGGCTGCCACAGCCATTCACCCCATCAACTCCTAGACTCCAGCTCCAACTGAATGGTATGCCTCGATGCCCCCCAGCTACAGGTGTACTCCCCCGCCCACACCTGCCTTAGCAAAACCAAAGCACTGCAGCTCCTGCAAAGGTTCCAATGGCAGTATGTTTATGGCCCTTAGACTCGAGATAAATATGCTGATGACTGGCCCACTAGATTGAATGTTGTATAGACGAGTGGGTGACAGGTACATGGATAACTCCCCTGCCCATGCCTGCCTTAGCAAAACCAAAGCACTGCAGCTCCCACAAAGGTTTCAATGGCAGTATGTTTATGGCCCTTGGACTCGAGTGGGCGCAATAAAATATGCTGATGACTGGCCCACTAGATCGAATGTTGTATAGACGAGTGGGTGACAGGTACATGGATGTATACCTCTTCTGCAATACAAGTGTACTGTGATGCATTCGAGTCACATCTCAAGTGCTAGCAACCTACAAAGCTGATACCATATGAAATGGTAATATGTGTACTGTAGTGAGATATATATTGTGCTGGATAGCAGCTCAGTGAGCACATTAAGTCTATGGTTGGCTATGTACTGGTGGTAGCACACCACTATGAAATCTGTGGAGTGTCTATGTGTATATACATAGTCTGCATAGCCTACATAGCACACCAACTATGGTAGTGACACTGTACCAGGGCAAACTACTGGTGCTATGAAGTACTACATAATCTGACCCTATGGCTACAGTGGCTACATATAGGGGACTTAACTACAGGGCTACAGATGCTATAGAGCCTACATAGGCCTATGTAGGAAAGGTTTTTTTTCCTGATGTATACATAATGGTACATGGCTTGACACCCCTACACCATTTTCTGTGATTCATTGTGAGTTGCAGTGTTTGTTTCATCAAATTCTGACCATGCATTGAAGAGGTATGATCAACCAAAGTTGGGCATTTTGTATGACAAATAGAGTCCCATGTACAACTCTATTTTTGATGGGAGAAAGTGATCCATAAAAAATCAAGGTCCATTTTAACCTGGAGATGATGCAACATCCATGTCCATTATAGGCTTGAGAAAGTCCACATCAAGGTACACTGAGGTCCATTTCAAGCTGGAGAGTGTGCCACATAAGGTTAAATTTAGTCCACATTAAGGTCTGTTTTACTCTGGACAAAACTCCATGGCACCTCCATTGAGGTCCATTTTAACCTGCATCAGCAAATTGACAAATTACTAACTGAGCCTTTTTGGTGCCTTTTTGCCTTTTATTTGCCTTCATTTGGGTGGATTGCCTTTCTGCCCCAAAATAAGGTCTAATCTGCACTGGATAAAGTCCCACACTGTCCAAAATAAGGTCTAATCTGCACTGGAGAAAGTCCCATGTGGTCCAAAATAAGGTCTATTATACACTTGAGAAAGTCCTATATTGACCATAATCAGGTCTATTTTACACTGGACAATGCTCCATACCACCCATACTGAGGTCCATTTCAAGCTGGAAAAAGTCCAATCTGGACCCCAGCCACTCAGTCACACCACACAATAAATACATTATTAATGGTGAAAAGCACTTTCTCCAGTGTTCTCCATGGTGAATCTCCAGGCATGGTGATTCACCAGCACCAGCCAGGAATTCCCAACCCTAGTAGACCTATTAGGTATATACATCTGTAGAAATATATAGACCTAATAGGTCTCATTTGGGGGGTGACTGAAGTGATGACCCACCACCCTGAAAGTGGGATAGGCCTACCCAGCTGGGGGATGGCCCACCACCCTGAAAGTGGGATGTGCCTACCCTGCTGTGGGATGGCCCACACACCTGAAAGTGGGGTCAGCTGACCTGGCTATGGGATGACCCATGCTCCTAGAAGTGAGGTCAGCCTACCCAGCTGGGGGATGACCCATGTCCTTGAAAGTGTGATAGGCCAACCCAGCTGGGGGATGGCCCACCCTCCTGTGGGGCATTGCCTGACCTAGCTGGGAGATGATCCACCCCACACAAGTGGGATAGGCCAACATGGCTTGGGGGTGGCCCATCCTCCCAAAGCTAGAGCTCATTGCAACACAGAGAGATTTGTCAAGAGGCCAATGGATTGCTGTGGGCAACTAGGCCACTCTGAAAGTCAGCTCACCCCCCTGAAAGTGGGATAGGTTGATATGCCTGGGGGTTGGATGTGCCAAATTTGAGGTAGGTTACACCAACTTCAGAGTATCAGTGCATGGGCTGTGGTGGAATACAGCCTGAATGTCCTTTGGGTTGTCTGGGTTGTCAACATGTGTGGGGGTGCCTCATCCTCCTGAAAGTGGGGTCCATAGATGCATGTGGGGGCTGACCTGGGAGTGGGTGTTGTCATGTACTTGATCAGAGGGAGGTCCCACCAGCCTCAAAGTATCAATGCATGGACTGTGGTGGATTCCAGCTCAAACAACATGAGAGCTCATTGAGAGGTTTGTCAAGATGCTGGCAGATTGCTGTGGGTAGCTAAATGACTCTGCAAGTCAGGTCAGATAACCGCTCAGTTGGACCACCCCCTCACCTCCCCATTGGGATGGGGATAGGTTGAAGTGAGTTAACCCTTGAATCCCCCAATAGTGCAGTGATGAAGTGACTATTTGTATTGGAATTTATCAAGGGAACAACCATGAATTTCAGTGGTATCTAAAGCATATGTATGTATATGGGAGGGTATTCTACAATGACAACTTTAGCCAGGAAGATCACTTTCTTTTCCCTTGACCAAATTGTTGGGCATCTTTAGGCATTGGGAAAGTGTAAGATTGAGGTGGGAAGGACATCCCATCAGGCCCCACATTTTTCCACAGTCAACATATTTGTACTCATAAGACAGGGTCTTACTTGCAGAACACCCTACCCACTTCTGCATGGTTTCATATTGTGGACATTGGAATGGCAAGTGGTTATGCTGGTGGATTACTGTGGGCAATAAGTCAGATGAGCAATATGGGAGGAGGACAACCTTATTCCCTCCCTAGATTCATTGACCTGCTTGTGCAATGGCCTACCTTGTGGAGGGGGACCAGTTGACATTGATGGAGATTACCAGCAGAAAATTGTAAGCAAGATTATATACAGGACATATACATCCTTTTTATCTGCAAGTATCTACAGGGTAATTTGAAGCCAAGAAGATAACTCTGTTTTTCCTTGTGGAAGCTGAGTGGCATTTTTAGGAATGGAGAAGGAATATATTTTGGGTGGGAGGGATATTCCACCATCAGCCATGTTTTTGCCACAGCCAGAATATTTGCATTCAAAGGAGGTAGTTTTGTGTGCTGAACCTGCTACCCACTTTTGAATGGTCCCACATTGTGGACACTGGACTGGTAACTGGTTACCCCAAGGCTTGGTATACTTGTTAGTCCACAGAAATTTTTCCACCACTAGACCTTCTTTTTGCCACAAGACCAAAATGATGGCTGAATGCCTACCCAGCATACCACAGTCATTCAGAGCAACCTTTGCTGCACTGGCAACAGGAAAGCCTTGGATGATTGTGTTGTCCAGGAGGCTTTGGAGATAGGGGACTGTGAAAGCCAACTGGAGATGTTGAGCATCAAATAGTAGCATGGACCTGGGTGTAAAACTGGCACATGTGAGGGATGAGTAATGTAACGGGGAAGTGTGGGGTGGAAGGATAGTGAGAGTAGGGGCGGGGCGTGGCAGCGAGTGGCAGGGGTCCGAGTGCCATAGCCCAAGTAGAACAGTAGCAGGAGAGCTTAGTCATCAGCAAGCAGAAGCACTGTCACTGGCATCGGGCATCGGGCACCGTTTCTCAGTCTGGCGAGTCCATCTGGTGACGAGAGGGGAATAGGAACCCCAGGAACGCAGTTACGGGCAACGTCGCTATCACTACAACAGGTAGCACGACTACGAGGAATAAACACGCAGGCAGAAGAAGCAGAGTCAGGCAGTGGCACGATCACTACGGAAAGCAGTTTGTCGACAGTGGAGGGAGACGACTCAGAGCTATATACCCCACGCAGACCAACAACGGCGAACCCGTATCTCCGTGCCAGAGGCAATCAGAGAAGTACAAGCACGTCAGCCGGCGCACAGAACTACCACCTGCGGCCAGCAATATTCCCCAGTGAAACGCTCTTTTCGGCCAGGCCGAAAGCAGAACAACGAGCAACGCCAACTCCAAACCCGTTCCCGGCAACGCCAAACCCACAGCCGACGACATCAGGCAGACCAGCACAACCACAACCAGCAGCTCACACTGCAAGCATTTCACAATTTCTCATGCCAAAATATCTTGAAAAAATTGAAAAAAGAGATACTCTTTTATTTGGGCTGTGTTCACAGAAAAAATGCAAATATAATATTTTGTTTTCTTTGTCTTTTCTGTGGACAAACATGAATTGATGGTAGTGCTGATTAGCTTCTGCACTAATGAGTATTACCATCAATCAATGTTTTGTGGCAAGTCATGCAAAGAAAAGAAAATATTATTTTTGCCTTTTCTCTTTGAAAACACCTGTGAAAAAAGAGTATCACTTTCTTCAATTTTTTTGGCATGTTTTCTGAAGAAAAATTGTGAAATGCTTGCAGTGTCAAACAATGTCGTACCAGATTGTCAATGTCAACGAAGTGGCAAAAGTCGTCCCACTGTTTCGAGGGGACTACTCGAACAAGGAGGAACCATCGGACTGGTTCGCGGAATTCCAGCTATCACTCCCGACGACCTGGACAGAGGCGATGAAAGTAGACCGGTTCAGCCTGCAGTTAGCGGCAGGAAGCTACGCGGAAGAGTGGTTCACGGACCTACCGTCCAGAGACAAGGTGGACATGGTAACACTCAAGGCCGCGTTTCTGAAAAGGTGGCCGCCAACCAAAAGGCCGAAATGGACAAAGTCGCAACAGAGGGAACGAGTTAAAGCCCTAGTGCTGAAAGAGGAGGAGATTGGAAGGTGGATCGACGCAGAGGGAGGAGGAGATTACGGGCACATAATATGGGCAACGAAGGTGATGCGGTTGGCGTTAAGCATGGGAGACAAGGAGGGCAAGCTAATCGAGTACGCGATCGAGGCAGCACCGGAAAGCTTGAGAAACGAGCTAGAGGACGAGTACGAAGAGTGGGACGAGTTCGTAGAGGCGGTGAGAAGAGTCAAGGTGAAAAAGCTGTTGAGAAACCAGGAGACAAAGAAGGGCGAGCAGTCGCTGAAGAGCGAGGTGGCAGAACTACGACAACAAATCAGCCAACTCACGGTACGGCACATCGCACAGACCTACCCAGCAAGGACAATAGTGCGGGCAGAGGGAGAAGGAGTACCGCAAAGCTACGCTGGGCAGTACGCAAGGGCAGGCATACCCGCAATGGCAGCAAACAGGAATGTGGTAGCGCCAAGGATTCCACTCACGAGGGCCCAGATCTTGGAAAAGGCGCTAGCAGTACCACACCGAGCGAACACGGACGTGGGCAGGAGACTGTACGAGGCGGACGTGCAGGCTTGGCACCGGGCATTCGGGGAAGAAACAATGCCAGCGCTCGAACGACCATACCCTCTGAAACCAGGAACAGCCATGGCAGGGTCAGGGGAATGTTTCAGTTGCGGGCTGGTCACTGACCCACCACACGTCGGAAACACATGCACAGCCAAGGAGACTCTGCGATTACACGAGACGAGGTGGCGACAGCTAGTCGCGGGCATGCTGCGAAGAACGACACAGCTCAGGGCCCAACGCAGCCCCGGTCCAGTACGTTTGGCCGATGGCACAGCAAGCCGAGTTCAGCGGAGAACCAGCAGAACCTCAGGTGTACACGATAGCGACAGGAGAAGGATGGCAGGTAGGCAATGCGGGGCAGGCAGAGCAGCACGAAGGGCAGTGGGACTGGACGGTGGAGGGAAACTACTAGGGGCTGCGGAAAGCGGCGGACCAACGTCAGCCCCAGGTCACTGTCCGTCCAGTTTGGAGGAAGAGAAGTTGAATATGGAGGATTCGCCTGCAAGCATGCTAGAGCCAGTCGCGGGGAGCGTTCAGGAGGGTTCAGGAGAAAAGGGGGTAGGGTCAGAACAACAGGAGGAAAGCGCAAGTAACGTACAGGACGCTGAGAATAGAATCACTGACATTTATGCGTTGGATGCGGCAAGCCAGCGGGCCAGGACTCAGGTCGGTCAGCTGTTCATGGCGGTAGCGAGCTTAATGGGACCGAGAGGGGAAAGAGTCAGGTTTCTCGCAATCGTGGATAACGGCGCAATGATAAATGCCATCGACACGGGCACGTACCGCAAAGTGCAGACGAGGTTGCGCCAACTGGACGCGTCAAAGCAGGTGCTAAGGATGGCAGACGGGTCGCTGGTACCATCCACAGGCACTTGGACGGGCACCCTACAGTGGGGAGCGGCGAAGGCGCAAACGACGTTTGAGGTGTTCCCAAGCAAGGGCTCGTGGAAGATGTTGATAGGCAAACCGCTGCTGGATCAACTAAGGGCCGTACACGATTATGGAAAGGACTCCATATTGCTACCATGGGGAGACGAGTACATCAAAATCGAAAACTGCGCTAAATGGGGAATACGAAACGATGTACTGCCCACTGAAGCCGGACCAAAAGCAGCAGGGCAGCAAGAGAAGGAGAGAGAGGCAGAGATGCTGGTAGAGGGCGACGAGGCAGAGGTGAGGCACGTGGAGACAGAGAGCCAAGAAGGAGGGACGGACGACGATGAAGACATGACGAAGGACTGTGAAGTGGGGAAGTCAGCGGGGGAGAAGAAGATAGAAAGCGTGTTTACGAGGCTGAAGGCGGAGGGGCCATTCTACCCACCCAGGGTAGAAGAAGTATGGAAGGCGATCAGATGTGGACCACTGCCACCGGACAAGCTGAAGCAGGTGAAAGACAAAATAGCCGAATTTGCAGACACCTTCGCGTTGTCGGTAAAGGAGGTAAAGCCGGTACCGTTCATGAAATTCCGGTTGAATATATCAAACGACGCTAAGTTCCCACTGAAAGTCAATCAAAAGCCACTGACGCAGGCACAGAGGGAATGGTACCTACCGGTCTTGGAGGACTTCAACGAGGCGGGGATACTACGGGACATCAGGTCGGACGAGGTGAAGGCGGTCCACCCAATGGTGCTAGCGCAAAAGGCACATGGAGCACCGGGTCTCACAATGGAAGAGATCAGAAGATTGGTCGAGGAGCAAAGCGTGGGAGGGACCACTCAACTAACGGTAGACCGACCAGAGAAACACACGAGCCAAGGGAGCGGCAGCGGGAAGCCGAAATGGCGGGTATGCCAGAACTTCCAGGTCCTCAACAAAGTCACGGAGGTAGCACCGATGCCACAAGGGGACATCAGGTCGAAGCAACAACGCCTAGCCGGGCACCAATACGTGTGCGTCATGGACCTAGCGTCGGGGTTTTACGCAATAGAAGTAGAGGACCAGTATCAGCCATACCTGTGCATCTACACAGAGGGCAGGGGCTATCAGTGCTACACGCGTATGCCCATGGGTCTACTAGGCGCACCATCGTGTTTCGCAGACATGATGGCAGTTGCGTTCAAAGGGCTAGCGGCGCAAATAGGGCTGGAAACATTTGTGGACGACAACGGGATAGCGGGAGACGAGTTCCAGGAGTTACTAGCAAGGTTGCACGTCTTCCTGGTAAGGTGTCGGGAACGGGACATATCGCTTTCACCACAAAAAATGCAGCTATTCATGTCGGAGGTGGTGTTTGGGGGCGCAAGAGTCGGGCGGGAAGGAATCAAACCAGACGTGGCGAAGCTGGAGGCAGTGGCTAAGTGGCCAACACCAACATCGCTACTAGAGCTGATGAGGTTTCTGGGCTTAACAGGGTACTTCCGGTCGCTCGTCAAGGATTACGCACGGGTAGCAGCACCACTAACGGACCTGCAACGAAACCTAGACTTCCCGGGCCCGGATACCAAGACAAGCAAACGGAAGTACCGGCAATACCTCAGAGACAGGTCACTCGAACGGTATTGGACACCGAGACAGACGCGAGCATTCATAAAATTGAAGCAGGTGCTAACATCTGAGCCGGTGCTGAGAGCACCCAAGTTTGATGGAATGCCGTTCATACTAACAACAGACGGATGCAAAGACGGCTTTGGAGCGGTGTTATCCCAGAGGTTCGACACGACGCTGGAGAGCGGGAAAAAGGTGACGGCGGTTCACCCGATAGGCTTTGCGTCTAAACGAACATCAAGCACAGAGGAACGGTACAAGCCATATATACTGGAATTTGCGGCGTTGAAGTTCGGAATTGACCATTTCAGCGATACCATATGGGGCTTCCCTGTGGAACTGGAGACAGATTGCATAGCACTACGGGACACGCTGTGCAACGACAAGTTGTCACTAGTACATGCCAGGTGGCGAGACGGTATTTCGGCATACCAGATAGTGGATGTACGCCACAGGCCGGGCAAAACCAATGCAGCAGCAGACGCGCTAAGCCGAATGTTCGCGGACAAACCAAGGGGGAAGGACGATGGCAGCGAGTGGACGGTCAGCGAAGACTGGGAATCATCGAGGGGAATTGTTAACGATTTGTTTGCGGTCGAAGCTGACCCGACTTTCTCCAAGTTGAGAGAACGGTTTATTGACGAACCTTTGTTTTTAGAGGTGGTCGAGGCAATATACAACCTCAGGAACACCACGAGCGACAGGGACCGGCGCAGAGCTCGACATAGGGCAGAAGGGTACCACATCGAGGACGGACGCCTGTGGTGCGTGTACACAACAAAGTCAATACGAGCAAGGCCAAGGGTAGAATGCGTTACGCAGAAAGAGGTGACAGCGATGGCGGAGGAGGAACATAGGACGAATGGGCATTGGGGGAGAGATCTGGTGAAGATACGGTTGATGGACAGAGTGTACAGCCCACGGCTGGACCAATCCATTCGCCAAGTGTTGTTGCAGTGCGCGCAATGCAAGAACTTTGGGTCGACGCACCTGCACGCATTGTTGTACCCAATCACGAGACGACACCCTTTTGAACTCATGGTTGCGGACTATCTGTCCATGCCAAAGGGAAAGGGAGGTTACCATTCCGTGCTCCTGATGCTGGACACATACTCACAGTACATATGGGGCTTCAAGCTCAAGGTACACGGAACTGCGAAAACAACCTTGGACGGCCTAAAGACGGTGACGCGCATGTTCAGAGCCCCAGAGGCATTCATGACAGACGGTGGTTCCCACTTCAAGAACAGAGAAGTGAGAGCATGGTGCGAGGCACATGGAACGGTACAACACGTGGTAGCGGCATACGCACCATGGATAAACGGGCTGGTGGAGAACGCGAACGGCAAACTGTTAGGGAGGCTACGGAGGTTGTGCAGCCCAGAGCTAGGAGAGGACGACGAGGGTCGGGGCAAGGTTGAAAATATAACCAAGGCTTGGCCAGATTATTTCGACGAAGCGGTCAGACAGATGAACGAACGCGTCGTACCAGCCTTCCAACTCTCACCAAAGGAGCTGTTGTTAGGATTGGTCGTCAACACAGCCAGAACACCAGTCGAAGAGGCAACAGCGGAGCTAGGCCCAAAGGAGGTGGACGTACAGCTAGCATACATGCAGCAACAGCGGCTCGATGGGGTGGCTCAGGCTATGTTGCACGCAGCGAAAAGGAAAGCAACATTCGATAAACGGGTACTACGCTCTGTTACAGGTGAGGTAGTATTCAAGGAGGGCCAACTCGTACAGGTACACGACGCTACCCAGGAAACCACAGTGGCCAGCACGAGGAAGTTGCTACCAAGATGGTCAGCACCAAGACGGGTCATAGGACGGGCGGGCAACTCGTACAAGCTAACGACGCTCGAAGGATTCCCAATTAACGGGTTGGTCCATGCGAGAAGACTGAGGTTGTTCGTTCCACGGGATGGAACAGCGTTAGCGGAGATGCAACAGGCGGTGGAAGAGGAGGAAGCAGAGAGGCAGGAGGAAGAGGCGAGAGCGTTGGGAGCGGTGGGACAGGAAGACGAGGAGCAAGGAGGGCGAGGAGAGTAGGAGACAGAGCGAACCCGGAGGTTCGCATTGCTTGAAAGGGGGGCACATGTAACGGGGAAGTGTGGGGCGGAAGGATAGTGAGAGTAGGGGCGGGGCGTGGCAGCGAGTGGCAGGGGTCCGAGTGCCATAGCCCAAGTAGAACAGTAGCAGGAGAGCTTAGTCATCAGCAAGCAGAAGCACTGTCACTGGCATCGGGCATCGGGCACCGTTTCTCAGTCTGGCGAGTCCAGTAATGAAGAAAGGATAGAACATACTGTTGGGCAATCTCCTTCATCCCATTGAAATTCTGGGGATTGGTGACCAAAGAGCCACAGACATAGAATATCATATCTGCCCCATCTACAATTTTGGTCAAGGGCTTGAGAAGGAGAAACTGCAGAAGGTTAGCTGGGAATGAGGGGGAAGAGGTGTCTCAACTGACCTCAAATGCTTTAGCAGCCACTGGTTCCTTGTTGATGTAGCCAGTAAAGAGATCTCCTCTGTCCTCATCAGTGTGGGTAGTGAGGAAAATGACTACCCTTGAATAAGCACAGAGGGTGTTGGCTGGGTGGGATGCTTTCTTGTCATATCCCTCCATGGACTCTGGGATGGCCAGGTTGAAAGGCAGCTGGGAGAAGTGGTAGCCCCCTTCAGGAAAGTATGCCTGGATGAAAGAATGGAACATGGCCACCTGGGGATGACCAATATAAAGAAGGTTGGGCTTCAGGCAGAGGGCTAGGAAGAGGATTCTGTAGGTATCCTCAGTAGTCTGGCAAGCTACTGTTATATTAGTATGTACCTGTAGGTATCTACAGGGTGTCAATAAGTAGGAATAGACCTAAGTAATAAGTGTACTCACCCTCAGTAGTCTGGCAAGCTACTGAGGGACTAGGAAAATGTCTAGTGCTATGTGCGATGTAAGGTGATTATGTAATCCAGCAAACATGTCCCAACAATGGCTGATTGCATATACTCCAACACAATATCCTGGTGTAGGCCATCCAGGTAGAGGTGGAGAAGGGCAATTGGGAGGGGAGCCACTTGGGAGGTCATGGTGCATTGAAAGCCTCCAGGAATCAAAGGAGGAGTGGAGAGGACAAGTTCTCCCATGGAATAAAAGCCCTGATTGCAGTTGAACATAATATGATGGCAGGTGTGGACTATGGACTTACAAAGTAAGGCTTAGGGTCTTTCTTAGTTTTTTTGCCAATGGCAAGTCACACACATGAACTTGACACCAGCCTCTTTTACCTGCTGCATGGATTGCCCAGGGACTATTAAGCATCTATGGCATATGACTCTGTTACAACCCTCCTCATCACATATTCACATCTCTCACCCATCCCTACACATGACACAGAACTGTAGACAAATGTCAGGGGATGTACTGTACATGGGCATCAACTCACTGAATTCTTATTGGCTGGTATCTTGGGGGAAGGCTTGTTGGATGCAGCCTTGGCCTTGGCCTTCTTCTGGAGAACTGCAAGGTTCACTCTGGGGGCATGGCCACCAGTTACTTTCCTGGAAGTTTGTTTGGTTCTGGCCATATTAGTCTGAGGTGGGAGTAAGGGTGGGTTTAGTATTCTTAGATGCAGCAGGGGGGGTAGGTACTTACTGTGTGCAGAGGCTGGCAAGGTTGACACATGGGTTTAGTTTTCTTAGACACAGCAGGGGTATGGGTACTTACTGGACACAGTACCTGGCAAGGTCAATGCAAGGGTTTAGATTTCTTAGACACAGCAAGGAGGTGGGTACTTACTGGGCAGGCAGCTGGAAAGGTCATTGTGTGGGATGATGATGACAACCATGAGACAAGACAAGATGGTGACAAGACAGTGATGAGACAAGATGGCAACAAGATGAGATGATGAGACAATGACAAGATGAGATGAGGAGACAACAAGGAAATGAGGAGACAAGGAGACAACGATGAGATGAGGAGATGACAATGGTGAGATGACCAGATGGATGCATGTGTTTAGTTTTCTTAGACACAGTGGGGGTGTGGGTATTTGCTGGGCAGGCAGCTAGCAAGGTCATTGCATGGGTTTGATTCTCTTAGATGCAGTGGGGGGTACTTACCAGGTGCAGAGGCTGGCAAGGGTCCATGAGTGGGTTTAGTATTCTTAGACACAAAAGGGGGTGGTTACTTACTGGGTCGGGTTTTGCAGCAGCTGGCAAGTTTGATGATGAGACAAGACAATGATGGTGAGACAAGTGGGTTTAGTTTTCTTGGATGCCATGGAGCCCCAGTAGATACTTACCGGGTGCAGAGCAGAGGCTGGCAAGGTCAATATGTGGGTTTAATATTATTCCCAGATACAGGAATTGGTTACTTACTTGGTTGGTTTGTGCAATAACTGGCAAGTCCAGCAACAAGAGAACAATGCCCAATAATGTCCTGAAAAAAAAAACAAAAACAAAAACAAAAAAGAGAGAAAAGGAAACACACTGAATGTTTGGAGGCTATCTTCGAACCAAATAATATGTACAGATTTGAGATTTGTCATATGTGCATGCTGATGTGCAGGAGCAAACACAGCCAAACTCAAAATAATATGAATACTGGCCACAATTTTCTTTTCCACCCTCCCACCTTCATTGCCACCCACTATGTCATAGTCCCCAGGATCCTTCTTGGCATCATTGTCCATCTTGTTGTCATTGTTATCTTGTCATTGTCATTGTCTTGTTGCCATCACTCATGAGTTCATCACATTGTCATCTTTTGTGAGCTCATTGCATCATCTCATAGCATCGTCCTCTCCCCCTTGGATGTCTAAGAATACTCAACCATGTCCATCTGGTCATCTGGTCATTCTCGTTGTGTTGTCATCATCTCATCTCATCTCATTGTTGTCATCATCCCATGTGATGACCATGCCAGCTACCTGCCCAGTAGGTACATATATCCCCCCTTGCTGTGTCTAAGACAACTAAACCCCACACATCCATCTAGTCATCTCATTGTTGACATCCCACACAATGACATTGCCAGCTGCCTGCCCAGTAAGTACCCACACCCCCACTCTGTCTAAGAAAACTAAACCCATGTGTCCATCTCGTCATTCTCATCATGTTGCCATTGTCTTGTCTCATTGTTGTTGTTGTCCCATGTGACAACCATGCCAGCCACATGCCCAGTGAAACAGGGAAAATCCCCTTGGGCTAACGTAGTGATGTATCCTAACTTCTCCTGCCTTGCTCCGTCTATGTCCCACTGACTAAGTGCCTCTATCCCTCACCTCACTCCTTCTCCCCTATTGCATGTGGCCCCCTCAAAAATGCCATGACACCCTCGTCATTGCACTGCTGCTCGTTCCTCATCTCCTCATGGTCCAGCTCCACCTGCCTATCCTCCTCCTCCTCATCCTCTACGTCCCCACTTTCTGCCTCCCTTGTACATTGCTGGTCATGTACTCATTGCATGTACATTTCTTGGTTTTCATGTAGCTTTGTACCTGGTCGTGGTGTGAAAGGATGTAACCTCCATGTGCTGTACTCGCCTGGTAGAGGCATTCCTTCGAGGGTGGCAAGTTTGTACGAGTTTTGTATGCGTTCTGTAACTCATTGTGGTTGTGACCATTTGGGTATCAGTTTGCGTTCTGTTTTGAATGTATAGTCAGTGTCGCTTCTATACACTTGAACGAGCTGCCCAGGTTTGAATGTTACTTCGCCCAGATACCTCCTTAAAACCCTTTTATCAAATGCTGCCTTTCGTTTGAGTGCTTGGTGTACTGCTGCGTCATATCCATCTAATCGTTGTTACATCGCATAGGCCATGTGCATCATTGCCTGTATCAGGTCGACTGGTAGGGTTTTGTCTTCTGGTCTGGTTCGTTTGGTGTTGACAACCAAGCCCAGTAGCAACTCTTTCGGCATGTACTTGAGTGCTGGTAGGAGTCTGTTGTTTAGCGTGCAGATGGCTTCGTCCAGATATTCCGGCCAGTTTCATGGTAGGTTTTCCCACTTTGTGTCCTTGATGTCATCTTCACCTAGTTCTGGTGCACAGAGTCGTTTAAGGATGTGTAGTACAAGGTGGTTAGTCCCTTCCACTAGTCCATTGACCCACGGTGAGTACGCTGCTACCATGTGGTGTTTACACAACCACTTGGCACAGTAGTCTCGGACCATGTTATTGTTGAAGTGCTTTCCCCCATCCATCATGAACATTTCCGGAGCCATGTAGTTGTTGAATATTAATGACAGGCTATCCATAGTTGTCTTAGTGGTTCCGGCCGTTTTGAGCTTCATAACCCATAGGTGTTGTGAGAAGGTGTCTAGAAACAGCCCTAGTGTGTGGTATCCACCTTTGCCCATGGGCATGCTGAGGTAGTCACCAACCAGTAGTTTGAATGGGTGTCTGCATGTAATAGGTTCCAGTAGTGAGTGCACGTGCTGTGGCCTGAAATTTTTACACTTAGCACAGGTGGTTATCATGTTCATGATTGCAATGTCCATCTTAGGTGCATGGAACTTATCTGTGAGCGCAATCTTGAGTGTGTCCCTTCCCCAATGCCCTCCTGTGTCATGTAGTTGTTTCACTTTTTGTTCTGCCTCTTCTCTTGTTATGCACTCCATTCTACTTTTTGGTCATATACTTGTGCTTCTGTATATATGCCACAGACATCCATCCTCAATGAAGTATTGTGATGCTCTATGGCATGCCTTGCTATGGATCTTTGGGTTTGCTGTTGCATCCACATTGAGGATAGTGTCAATAACTTCTAGAAAGACTGGTTTGTTAGCAGAGCGGTTGCATAGTTTTTGATGTTGTTCGTCAACACTACTTAGCATGAATACATCGTTAACAAGGCCTGAGATTGCCTTTGGCTTGGGGTCGACTGTCCATTGACTTCCATCTTCTTCTGAGCGTTCCATATTGTCCCATTGTCTGCTGAGGCCATCCACTACTATGTTGAGTTTGCCTGGTATGTGCCTTACTGCTATTATGTTGTGTGCTAGTATCCCATCCCTCCATCTGGCGTGCACTGCCGATATGCTGTCATTTGACAGCACGTCTTTTAGTGCTTGGCAGTCAGTTTCGACTTCAACTGGGTATCCCCATATGATGTCTGAAAAGTGGTCCAATCTGTACTTCAGAGCCGCAAATTCTAGTAGAAATGGCTTGTAGTTTCGCTCTGATGACGACATGTGCTTCAATGTGAATGCTATCAGGACCACTTTGGTAGTGGTTTTGCTGCTTGGTAGTTGCATCTGAATGCATTGTGTTAGTACCGCACCAAGACCTTCTTGACACCCATCTGTTGTGACTATGAATGGTGTGTCATCATATCTGGGTGCATGCAGCACTGGTTCACTTGTCAACACTGTTTTAAGTTGCATGAATGCGTTCATGTGTTCATCCGACCACTTGTCTGCAAGCTTGTGGTTTGTCATCGCGTGTCTATATGTAGTTTTTGTTACTGGTTGTGGTACATCCACTTGTTTTACCAAGTTTCATAATGGACCCTCTATCTTTGTGTAACCCTTGATCAGGTCTCGAAAGTGTCCCGTCAGACCTAGCAATGAACTCAGATTTAGTGCATCATCTGGTTGTTTCCATTTGACGATCGCTGTTAACTTAGCTAAGTCTGGCTGGATGCCCCTTGGTCCTACCATTGCTCTGGCGAATGTGGTTTCCATCATAAACAGTTTGCACTTTGTCAGTGCCATTGATAGTTTGCATTCCCAGAACCGCTGGAATACTCGGCATAACGTTTGTAGCATGCCGGCAAATGTGCTGCTTCCAAATCTGCTGTCATCTACAAATAACTCGATCGTGTTATCTGCTAGTAGGTCATGCAGTTTGTCCATGACTGCTGCAGAGAAGGTGGTTGGTGCCCCTGTAAGTCCCATTGGCATCCGTGTGTACCAGAAGTAGCCCCGCCCTTTGACGAAGAACATTAAATATGGTTTCCACTTGTCCAGTACTTCTATCGCATAAAAGCCTGAGGCACAGTCAAAAATGGATATGTATTTATGACCACTTAGCCATTGTTGCTTCGCTCTGATGTCACCCTGTTGTAGTGGTGGGATCTGTGTGACTTTGTTGAGTTCTCCAAAATTTTGTGTGACCCACCATTTTACAGCTATGTCTGGGTCTCTTGCAGTGACTGGGATATCGTCTACTGGTTCATCCACATCCAGGAATGGGATATTCAATCTGGCATTCTTGCACTGGTTGTTCAGCTCTCGCTGCAGGTCTTCTAGCATTAAACCTGTTTTGTCGTCATGGGTTTTCTGCATGAGTACCATGGGTGCAACATGTTTTATTTTCGCTATCTCTGCTTGCTCGATCATGCCAGCATCTAGCATTTGCTGTACCCATTTGTGCATGAAAATCTTCTGTGGTGGAGACAGTGGCCATTGTCGCAGCAATGTCATGAACATTGCATATGGTGGCATGTTGAGATCTATTGTTGCACCTGGGATCAGTAGTACTTCTTTGATAGAACATGCAAACACATCTGCATATTCCTTTATGAATGCATTGACTTGTTCTCTCTCCCATGCATTGAGGTCATTTCTGATTTGTACTGCATTCATGATGAAGTCGATACATTTGGGATTGAACAGATTTGTCTGTCTCGTGAATGTATTGTCTTCTGCTTGTGTGATCGCATATGTCTCTTCATCCTTCAGATGGTCGGGTGATGTTGTCTCAGCTTGCATTGGGTTGACTTCTGCCTGCTGCTTGACATCCAGCATTTGGTTGCGGCCTCCCATAATTTGATGGTGCTGCTCGTTGTGGTACCTGTTGTCCAGTGTTAGTAATGTTTCCCCATCTGTTATGATTACTTGGTCTGTGCTGTAATCATGCTTAGCTTTCAGCGCCTTCAGTAGGGGCTTGCCCACTAAGAATGCCCATCTGCCATTGCTGTTGAATACAATGAACATTGTTTGTATTTTGGCCGTTCCTACTTGTATTGTTCCTGTCCATTGTGCTGTAGCTGGAGTCATTGTGCCATTAGCCATTCGTAGTGTTTGGGAGGAGTTTGACCACCCCCTTAATCTGTGCTTGATCTTGTCAAACACTGAGGTGCACATTGCGTTTACCATTGCTCCATCGTCAAATAGAGCTCATAGTTGTACTCGTTCACCTTGCGGGCTCTCTATCGTGATGTTTTGTATGAAAGGGACAGTGTTGTTCTCACACGTTGCATCGTTCATTGTTGTACTCGTGGTGTATACGTCGATTGGGTGTTCATTTGATACATGCATGGGTGTACAATTTATGTGAGGGTTGCTGAGAACTACTGGGGTCATTGGTCTGTCTGTTACAATGACCCATTTTCGTTTCCCTGTTCGTCTGCTATTACTAGCCTGATGTTTGCAGACGTGTTCCTGTTGATGGGTCCTAATGCTCTCATACACATTGCTCTCCATGCTGTTTCTCTCTGATCTAACCACATGGTGTCTCCAGGTGGCACTGGACATTCACAACTAGCATGACCATGAGTACCGCTGTAGGGAATTGGTTTTCCCTACCAGGAGATTTCATTTTTATTCTGTGTTTCTCATATTCTTGCTTTCCAGTTTTTATTATATGTTTATTACCTTAGTGCGAGGTTTTATTGCTTAGTCAGCAATTTTTATTACCTAGCCTGTACTTACTTTTCGAACAATAAAGTAACGAGTTACGAGTCGCAAGTTTTGAGTTCGAGTTCGAGTTTGAGAAGGTCGAGAGTGGCCTCTCTCTGTGTCTAGACAGCCTCAGACAGCCTCAGACGTCCCCAGACAGTATCTCTCTCCAGGCTATAGAAGCCCCTTTGGAAGTTCTCTCCTCCTTCAGACATCTCCACCCATCCCCAGCACTTCCCATATCTTTTCCTACAACTGGAGCCCACCGCGAGGGGCTTCTGTCTTAGTCTGGTACCCCTACTCTCATCAGGTTCACACTGTTCAGTCTCGTTTTTGCAGTTTCAGGTCGCATTTTCTCGGTTTTTGCTCGTGCTCTCACAGTTTCAGCCTCAGTCTCACCCTCGTGTTCATATTTTCTCTTGAAATACTCCCTCGTATATTGCTATAATCATTCAAGTTCCCTGCCTGGCGTCATGCCCATCACGAATGCCCCATGTAGCAGTTCTTCCGAAGCCTTGAGCTTCCTTCGGCGCCCCGAGGACCTTCGAAGGTTCCTCGATGACATAATTCAAGCCGCAACTGCAGCGAAATCCCTTCTCGAGTCTTGTCGAGGCCCCCTCGAGGCCAGTAATTCACGTGCGCAGCCACCACCCACCTCAGACAGCCGCTCACCCCGTCGGCTGTACTCGTTTTGCTTTTTCTGTGGTCAGAAAGGTCATATTCGAGCCAACTGTGATTCATGCAAGGAATATTTGGCCGCGGGAAAGTGTCTAATAGTGAAAGGTCGTGTCGTACTCCCTACAGGACAAGAGATACCGCGAGAAGTACCCGGGCGCACTCTCAAGGACCGTCTGGCATGCTGGGATCTAGGAAATCGGTCTACGGATATTCAAATTCGTCCTTCGAGTCCAGGCTGGCTCATATCTCTGGAGGATCCCCACTTGTCAGTGCACCCCAATACCCCCTTGGAACCACCGTTGTGTGCGCCATTCTCAGCGGAAGGGCCAAGTTATCACTCAGCGCCGGCACAACCCCAGGTCCCCATTCGAACACCTAGCACGTCCTCGAGCTCGAGCGATGCCTCGTTGTGCCGCCCACGTTCACCCTCTCATGTTCTACCTACAGGATACTCTCGTGGCCGCTCCCGCTCTTACTCTCGTGGTCAATCTCGCTCTCGTGGCCGCCCATATTCGCCGTCTCGCTCGTATGTCGAGAATTCACCAAGTCGTGGCCGTGGCCGCCTGCGTTCGCCGCCTCGCTCATACTTCAAGAGCTCACCCAGCTGTAGTCCCAGGCATCAGCGCTCGTATTTGGATAGGTCCCACAGCCGCGATTCCCGTGATTCCCGCGACTACCATCCCCGCCGCTCTCCACCACCTGCGCTGTCATTCGCATGCTCACGTTTATCGGCACGCTTGAGAGAGGAACCCACTCTGGTCCAGCAGCTTGACAGAGTGGTGACTACCAGCATCTACAGTAGCCGGCCGTCTCAGAGTAGTTGGGAACCAGCACGCTCGAGAAGGCAGTACAGCCGCAGTCGTACACCCCAGCCCTCTCGTAGGGTGTACTGAGCCGATATAGGGCCACCTTGGCTCACTGGAATTTCTTTTAGAGTGTTTTATTCTTCTTTTTATGAATATATTGTTCATGAAGTCTCCCCTTGCCGTGTCAGGCAACCGCACGCCTCCCCTGTCCCCTGCCTCGTTGACGCAATATCTCGACCACCACTCACCCGTCCCTCTCGCAAATCGGGATTTACGTTCTACTCGACGAGAGCTTTCTAACGGTGTACTTTTCGTTGCAGCGGCCTCAGCGCAACCGGAGATATCGCCCAATCCCTGGAGAAAGGCACTGTAGGACGAAATTTGGAATATCTCGGGCTTGGGTGCGCCGTTTTCTCCGGTTCCTCGTTCTCCCAACTCTCCTTGTGCATCCCTACCACCTCCTGAAATTGCATAGAGTTCCACCTAGCGGTTCCTCACCAACGCGATGCTGCCCTCCTCCTCCTTACTGTGGTTTGACCATAGCTCTTGCAATTCTTGACCGAATCGCTCGCTTTTCTCAGACGCGACTCTACTAGACGACATCTACCAGACGATATAAAAGACGTAGCGCGCGCATTCACGGTCGTGGAGTTATTTGAGTTTTTGTGTCTGAACAGGGTAGGGAGGTCGAGATTGTGTGCCTCGCTCGTTTTCGCGCCGTGCCTCTCGCTTTCTCACATGGTGGTACTACTCGCCTACAGCTACCTGGTGATAGCTTTTTCATGGTGCCGTGCTCATTGGTTGTGGAGATACAGGTGTTTTTCATTTACAGAGGAGTATGAGACAGCATTGCAGATATCTCGGGACTGGATGGTCCAATCAGTCTAATTCCTTTTTCACTGTCTCCTCCCAGGCGTCTTCTACCACCACCTCCGGTTTCATATCGATTGCCTCAGTGGTTGTCCCGCGGCGGCGTTTTCTCCTCCCCCATCTTGCTGCCCCACGCTGTATCCACACCGTATCTCCGCCGGATCTTCGCCGTGCCTCTCGATTTTCTGGGATATAATACTACTCGTCCAGCGCTTTCGAACGGTGTACTTCGTGTCCAGATTGGTGCAGCCGTTGTTGAGAAGTCGGGATTCTTGTGGGTAGAGGTGACTCAGACCAGTTTTGCATATATCTCAGGATTGGGTGCGCGTATTCCCCCAATTCCTTGTTCTCCAGGTTCTCCCCGCTCCCCTTGAGCGTTCCCCTTCGCTTTGTGCCGCCCCGCTGACCCGTTGTCATCGGTGCATACCCTTCCTCCTACCCCACACCGTGTTTGGGGCATAACTCATCCAATTCCGGTCCGAATCGTTCGCTTTTTCTTAGACGTGGCTCTACTAGACGAACCCTACCAGACGATATACAAGACGTAGCGCACGCGTTCACGGTTCCGAAGTTATTCGAGTTTTTGTCTTTGAACAGGGTTCGGGAGGTCAGGAAGGCGTATCTCGCCCGTTTTCACGCCGGGTCTTTCGAATTTTTGCATGGCGGTACTACTCGCTCACAGCTATCTGGGGGTATCTGGTTTATGGAGGCGCGCTCAGTGGTTCTCGAGATATCCACTTTTCTGTGTCTGGGCTGCAGGCTATCATTCCTGGCAGCGTATCTCCCTCATTTCCCAGCCGTTCCTCTCGTAAATTGGCACCTGCGTTATCCTCGCAAAGCTGACTCCATTGAAATCTCTTTCGGCGAATTCTGTGCAGTCGTTCTCGAGATATGGCGAAGTCCGCCTCTGAAGGGCAACCGGCGACAGTTTTAGCGGTAACTTGGGTTCGGAAGGTCCTATCGGTGAGATCCCTTTTGCACCAGGCTCTCCTGTTCGTGGAGAGCCACCTTCCAAGGTTTCATGTCCACCGGCTTCACCGTTGCTCGCCGACGGCCTGTTCTCCTCCTTCCCCCATTTGCCGCCAGCGCCTTTCTCCCCCATCTCACCGCCGTACCTCTTGCTTCTCGAGGACCGTATACTACCCGATGAGGGCTCTCACATGGTGAAGATTATGATTCTGTTGTCAATCAGGCTGCGGAGATATTCAATTTTTGGCTCGTGGGGAGCAATCTAGACCGTTTTGCCCATTTCTCAGAAACGGATCAGCCAATCAGTATGATTCCTTTTCCGGTGTGTTCTCCCTTGTGTCCCCTACCGTCTCCCGTGATTTCGTGTCGACAACCCGAGCCGTTGTTCTGCGGCGCTCTCCCTTCCCTCCTCTGCTGTCTCTCGACGTGCACGCGCTGTATCTCATTCGTCCCATGGCCGTCCCTCTCGAGTTTTTGGCACCATACACTACTTGATGGGAGCTTTCGGACGGTGGGTCACACGTTGTGTCTGCTTCAGCCGTTGTGTGGATATTTCAGCTTTCGTGGATGAGCAGTTTTGGGGCGGTTTGCAGGTATCCTAGGACTGGCTGGACTTCAACTGAGGACAGTTGGTATCTAAGTGATGGGGAGATGTAGGGAATTGGTTTTCCCTACCAGGAGATTTCATTTTTATTCTGTGTTTCTCATATTCTTGCTTTCCAGTTTTTATTATATGTTTATTACCTTAGTGCGAGGTTTTATTGCTTAGTCAGCAATTTTTATTACCTAGCCTGTACTTACTTTTCGAACAATAAAGTAACGAGTTACGAGTCGCAAGTTTTGAGTTCGAGTTCGAGTTTGAGAAGGTCGAGAGTGGCCTCTCTCTGTGTCTAGACAGCCTCAGACAGCCTCAGACATCCCCAGACAGTATCTCTCTCCAGGCTATAGAAGCCCCTTTGGAAGTTCTCTCCTCCTTCAGACATCTCCACCCATCCCCAGCACTTCCCATATCTTTTCCTACACCGCACTTGTAGCACTCTCCAGAGCAGACCGCTGCCATTCCTGGCCTTAATGGAAATGGCATGTTTTCCAACACCCTGGCCACTTCTCCATGTGTGCGAGTCCACTGTGTTACCTGTGCATTGTAGGCTCTCCACCCTTCTGTACTTGCGGGATGGTGTTGCAGTTGGTTGACTGCATTGTGTACAGTGTCTTTCTGTGTGTCAGTGAGCAGAGTTGGTGTCATTGGTGCCCATCTTGTTTGCTGGATTGCAAAGCAGCTGTTTGGTGTGGCTTTGGCTGTCATTGTTGGCCTTGCTGCGGGTTGTACAGTGAGTCGTTGTAGCTGTGTCATGATACTCGTGAGCAATGCTTTTTGTTGCTGGATAAGCTGTTTTTCCCTTTCTGCTTCCTCCTTTTTCTGCTCATCCAGCTCCTCTTTCTCTCTCTGCAGCTCTTCAACATCTATTCCTTTTACCCCTTTCACCAAGTCCTTGAACATGGTGTATTTCTGCTTTGTCAGCTTGCATATGACTTTCGGTAGTTTCTTGTGTATGATCCACACAAGTCCTACATCCTTTTCAACCCCTGCTGCTTTGGCCAGTCTTAGCACCTCCCTAGCCCAAATGATGTGTGTCCATGCTTTTGTGCTGTTGACTTCTTTTGTGGCTACTACCTCGTTATCATCTAGTTTGAGTGCAAGTAGTTCTTCTTGATAATGTTCTGGCATTTTTTCTGCTATGGGAAGAGGCTCCCATCGCTGATTGAGTGAACTTTCCAAGTCCATCCAAGCTGATCGTTGTTGTCCCATAAGGTTGCTATACCATGTTTGTGCCTCCAACCTCAGTGCTATATAGTCCTGAAGCGCTTTGATCTTTTCTCCCTCGTCCAATATCCCTGTGATTCGCATGATGCGATTGAATGTTTGTAGGAACATCTGTGGGTCCTGTGTTTCTGTTTCATCTCCTTTGAATGGCTTAAGGGTTTCCATCATTGCTGTGATACGTGTGTTTATTGCTCTTGTGTTGTGCTGTGCAGCTCTGTTGCCCTGCTGTGCCTGCAATGCAGTTGGGGTTGTCACTGGTACATGTGTTGGTACTATTTAGTAGGGCCTTGGTGCCAAGGATGGTGTGAAGACTGCATTTCATAGACAATACAAAGTTGGTATCAGAGGTACCAGTAACACCTGTGATGGCAGTGGCCAGTATATGCCATCGTCCGAATCTGAGCTTTGCAGTGGCACTGGTGGTGTGTCTCTTGCTGATGTGTACTCTGGTGGGGAGTCTGCTGCTTGGTTGCTTTCTGGTGCTAATGCAATTTCGCTGCCTGTTATGGGTGTGCTCAACGGTGATGATGTTTGGGATGTAGCGGTGGATGTTGTTCAAGCGACAAAGTGTCCCCTAGTGTCCCTGGGTTGATCTGTTCTGAATGGCAGTTTGGCTGTGGTGCTTCAACAGCTTGCTACTCAGCGATTTTAGTGGTTTTGCATCTTCCACCTGGTGTCCTCATTGCTTTCCGGTTTGATATGTGGCTGTGGGTTTTGTATGTGTCTTCGGAATATATCGGGTATTCTGTTTTGTGGGTTCGAAGCCACTATCATCACCACGATGAAACAGGGAAAATCCCCTTGGGCTAACATAGTGATGTATCCTAACTTCTCCTGCCTCACTCTGTCTATGTCCTGCTGACTAAGCACCTCTAACCCTCGCCTCGCTCCTTCTCCCCTATTGCACCAGTAGGTACATATATCCCCCCCTGCTGTGTCTAAGAAAACTAAACCCCACATATCCATCTGGTCATCTCATTGTTGTTGTCCCACATGATGACATTGCCAGCTGCCTGCCCAGTAAGTACCCACACCCCCACTCCATCTAAGAAAAACTAAACCCACATGTCCATCTTGCCATCTCATCATTCTCATCATGTTGTCATCATCCTGTCTCTTGTCATGTTGTTGTTGTCATCTTGTCATCATCTCATCTCTTGTCTCAGCACCATCATCATCTCATTGTCATCTTGTCTCCCATCATGTTGTCATCTCATTGTCATCTCATCTCATCATCATTGTCTAGTCATCTCCTTGGCATCTTGGTCCCATGCTGTTGCCATCACAGTTGTCTTGTTCAACATACCCCAGGTAAGTCTCACCTATGGCTTCACATTACCTGACACTAGTTCCAGTACATGCCTGCACCTAGAGTATGTACATGCAGGTCAGTTGTATTATGTTACGTTTGTTATTGATACTTTCCTGGCTGCTCCCCATCTCATCTGATGTAGGCTGCAGACTACATGCAGGTGGGATGCTGTCCCTCCATCAGCAGTGCACCTGGCCAGTGCATTGTTTGCATGGGGGGACTTTGTTTGTCTGTGCCTGCTGTGCAGGTCAGCAAACTTGTATGGAGGTTTGTGTGGATCTTGTCTGTATCTGCTGTGCAGGTTGGCATAATATCTCATTCACTATGTGATCATGTCTGTATCTGCTGTGCAGGTTGGCATAACATCTTGTTCACTATGTAATCATGTCTGTATCTGTTGTGCAGGTTGGCATAATATGTACCTTGTTGGCTCTGGGTTCATGTCTGTATCTGCTGTGCAGGTTGGCATAATATCTTGCTTGCTATGTGATCATGTCTGTATCTGCTGTGCAGGTCAGTATGCTATGTTGGCAGCTGTTGGCACTAAACCTGTGGTGTAAATATCTGTCTATGTTTTCTCGTGGTAAGGCTTTGTCTTTTTGGGTTTTCCCATTGAATCTGACTTGAACTTGTCTAGAAAATGCTCAGTAAGTGTCTGATGAATTTCTATGTAGTTACTAACTAGACAAACTAGGGGGGATGTGACTGTTTGCTAAGGGTTTTTTTTTCTTTGTTGAACTTGGAGTTTTTCTTTCTTTCTGGAGTACCAGTTGCACTTCTAGGGGGGGCCACCCTAGTTCATGATGATGGCTCATTCTATGGGACTTTTTTTTGATATTACTTGTTATTATTAGCAGTGCTGAACTCATGTACTTTCAATTTTTCTTTGAAAATGTGATCTCTGTGCTGTGTTATTGCTCCTTTTTTTGTCAGTGGGGGGTCCTAACCCTAACCTTAAGTATGTTGGGTGATTATTAAGTCAAGTCACACCTCTATGTTTCATGGCTTAAAATTTTATCACTGCCCTGAGTCTGCAGTCTACCAAACCTCAACTACATCATGCCATTATCAGCCATTCCTCCAGAGCCTATGATGAATCAATTCCCAGCTGCTGCTGATCAAGGCCTGTCTGCCTTGGTGGATATTTCGCTAAAATCTGTACTTCTGGGTTGTCCCCTCACCCTGTCTTCTGTACTATGGAGATCTGATCTTCAGAAGCCAAGGTAATTGTAACTATTCCCATGGTGGGATGACCCTCCTTGACATCCCATGATAGACTCAGAGTTAAATCACAATTGACCAACCTCCAGAGCCAAAGAGCAGTGGAAGTCCTTCCCCCCACATCCATTTCCTCCTTGGAACTCCAATTGTCTGCCCTTGTAATTTCCTATGCAATCCTCAACCCTTGTGAGTGCCCTCACTGATGGGAAGTAGAGCTCTGAGGCCTGAACTGTGAGGGAAGATGTCACAGAATGGGACATTGATAGGTTTTTGGAACCCATGAGGAATGTAGTAGACAAGACAAAATATTTCCCATATCCCCAATGGGGCCACATCTCAGACCCAGCCACTGTGTTGGATGTCCATGGCAGGGTGTTGGTTTGGTATCTCCCATGCATCATGCCTCCTGCAAGAGTGGTGATCCTGTCTTTTCCCCCTCTGTCCCTCTTATATTGATTTAGTGGTAGGAACATCTCAATAACATCCATCTCCCTTTGAGAGAGAGCCTGGTAAGTTGCTCCAAGACTGGTGGTCAGTCCAAAAGGAGGTTTGGCCATAGACATGTGCCAGAAGCTGATGGCAATGAGATGTTTGGTCATGGCAGGCTTATGAATTCTCCAGCCACATTCCAGCAGGCTCACATGGTGATCCCCATGTTCTCTGGAGCATTTTGGGAGGCTGATTGACCCTCAGAGATTGGAGGACAAGGTCTATCAAAGTTCTGCTCTCAGAAAGGGGGTGGTGAGGCAATGGCTCCAGGATATTTCCTATGCAGAGAAGTTCTCAAACACCATTGCTGATGTTGTCCTGCCTGATCTTGCCCAAGTTGGCAAGGATGCTATCTCTACCAAGGGGGACTGGGTGGTATCCCAACCACCCTCCCCCATTGGGTGGCCTTCCATCTATCTTGGCATAGATGTCATAGTCAACCAAGAGACTCCTTCCCACCTGGACCAAGTTTCTGCACCATCTCTGCTGGACTTGGTAGTGAGCCTAGGAACTCATGATGCCCACTTTCATATTTCTGAAATAGGCACCATATTCAATTATCAGCCAGGCACCATGATTTACCTTAGACAGGCATTCTGATGACCTGGCCATCAGGAGGTCTTCCTGGTTCCAGATGACCATTGTGCACACCCAGGGGATTTTTTCTCATGAGGTTTCTGTGTGCAATTGCCCTGGCTCTAATCCAAATGACTGGCACCTTGACTTGCTTAGACAGAGACTCTTCCCAGCCAGCATTTCCAAGCCCAAGACTGCCTTCACCTTTGATGTGCTGGATCACTTTCTGATAGATGCTTTGGAGTGCAAGACTTCTGCTATGAGCTTCTATCAGAAGCTCAAAAGGTTCACCAACAATGCATTTCCAGAGAGGGTACCAGTTGAGTGCCATTTTCCAGTTGCTTGGCTAATATCAATATTTTTTTCTTCCCTTTTTAGGAAAGATACAGAGAGTTGATGAGGGTTTCTTGGCTGTGGAGGGATTTGAAACATAGAAAATGGTTTGGCTTTGGGCATGATATGGAGCAGGATCCTGGGGATGGAGGACTTGCCCTCTTCTGCCCTGCCTGCCCCCAACCAGGTGTTAATATGCCAGCAGACTGGAAAGCCCACTATGACAGGTAACAGAGTGTGATCCATTTTGATTGGGATTCTGACTGCCTTCAGGGATACTATCATGAGGCAATATGTCATAGATGGAAACTTCACTGCTCAGCATATGAAAATGAACAAGCCAGAGTTGGATGTGGCTTTGTCTGATAGAAAAGGGTATATGGTTGCTGAGGTGCCCTATCAGAGTCATCTAAAACAGTCTTTGGATAGCAGGGAGGTGAGAGGTCTCATGGTCTCATAGATTGCTTACTGATCACACATTCAGAGATCTACCTGCAGCAATCACAGGGATATCAATGCTGCAAACATCAACAAGTCCAACCTATGATCTACAGGGATTGGTGCTACAGCATGTGCTCAGCATGGCTGCTTTGTCCCCCACTCCATGGTAGATTTTCAGAAAGGGGAGAGGTGAGTGGACCCCTGGATTGAGATTGGTGTAGTTGGAGCTCATTTTAGGCCAGGTATATGAACACAGACTACTCCATTTGTAATGCTCTTGGATATCATTCAGAGAGCATCACAAAAGCCCTGGTGATTTATGGTGTAGGGTGCCAGTGGAGCATCAACTTCAGGAGCAGGGTGAAAAACAGTCCATCTCTCCTTCTTCCCCCAGCTCTGGAAATTGTTCCTGTAGTGGGCAAGTTCCATTTGGCTGCACACAAGCTCTCTTGCTTTCCTAGGTACAGCCTCAACTTCATCAAGGGTGCTGGCCACTTGGATGGAGAAATTTTGGAGACATTGTGGGCTCCACTCAATAAGATCTCCCCCACTGCTAGGTCTATGACTCAGGCACACAGGCAAGAGGTGTATGATGATCATATGAGGGACTCTAACTGGAAGAAGCTTGTGGGAATGGGTGAGTTTTTTTTTTCTTGGAGGGGATGTAAATTTATGCCCAACATCACAGTCCCCTCCTTGCTCAAGAAATATAAGAATTCAAACAAGTGTCTGGAGGAAATGAATCAGGCTTATGAGCAGTTGACTGCTGTGTTGGACCCTGACAAGGTTGCTAGGTGGGAATCAGATGCACTTAGGGTAGAGGCAGATAGGGAGGAAGCCCTAGATATTTGTTTATTGAAGGGGGACAAAGGTTGGTGTCATGGATGGGTTGATGACTTGGTCTGACAATTTTTTTAGCCCCCACCTTTCAGGAGGTGTGGTTGCAGCTCATGAAAAACCCCAAGTCCCCCTCTGGAAATGTTGGTTCCATGGCCTGGCTTGCAGAAGGAATCAGCATTGAGGACTCAGTGAGCCTCTTGAGCTGAAGGTGAATTTCTTGCTGACCAGACCTGCAGGGATCAGCTGAGGTCTGAAATCTGACAACTTCCCAGTCCAATATCAACTAGGCAAGAAGTTAAAATCTCTGGGAAGAGACAGAGACTTTCTTCCAGGATTGAAAAATTCCATAGCAATGGCCAAGCATTTTGCAAAGGTTTGGATATAGATGGCACTTTCACTCCCCAGGATGATCCTGCATTCTGTGGGTCAGATGAAGAAGAACATGAGGATAGGGAGTTCTGGGATGATGATGAAGGAGACTAGGATGCTCCTGAAGAGGAAGTTGAGGGGCTGGCTTCAGAGCTCATGAGTATATGGATGCCATCTTCCATTGGAGCTGCCAAACTGACAGAGCTGGGCCTTCATGACCTTCTCAAAGAGGAAAGGGAAGTCAGGATTGGACAAGCCAATAATTGTCTGGACCAACTGAGGACAGACCTTGGAAAGAAGGCCATGTTGTACTGACAGAACTTCAGGACTGCAAATTCCACCAGGGAGGGTACCAGGACCAAGAAGGAAATCCAAAAGGTGGTAGCCAGGGTAAACAAGCATGTCAGAAGTTATCAAAGGGCCCAGCAGGCCATTCTCAGGTTGGACCCTCATGGTAACATGGCAGAAAGGTATCAAGAAATCTTGCCAGAGGACCTTGCAGTGAGTAAGGAGGTGACAGAGGAGAACAGATTTGTACAGGGGTCCAGTAAGCTGGCCTGGTTCTGGGTAATAGATGGTGAGAAGAGCCAGTTGAATGTGAAGGCTGGGGCCTTGATGGAAGAATGTAAGTGTATTCTGATTCCATATATCTTACTAAAAGTGTTGTACAGTTTACAGAATCAACTGGCTTAAAGCAAGGGCAAGAAGGGACAGATGGAAAGAAGAAGTGTCACTGGTGAGGCATGAGATGCTTTGGACTGGGCTGTGGTTTGAGTACCACAAGAAAATGTAGGAGCAAAGGGCTCTGCAGTCAACAGAGCCAGGAAAAGAGGCTTATGCTAAGAAGCAGATGGGGCTGTGGAGTGACTTTGCAAGCAGGGCAAGGCTGATGTTCCATGGTAAACAGATGGATGGCATTCAGAATGGGAGCAGGTACATATGGCTTGTGTGGGGATATGCTTGGTTCAGGACTTAGTGGTGGAACAGGAGTGAATGGCAAATATGTGCAAACAAAATGGGCAATGCCTAAAAGTGGGATGGCTGACATTCTTTCAATCACCTGCCTAAATAAGTAAGGGCCAATAAATTTTCATCTTCTGTCTTCCACCTGTGACAACAAAAACTCTGCTGCTATACACTTGCACCCATTGACCTATCCAATGTCTGACTGGAAGGAAGTCTACTCTGAAATCCTCTCCTCCTATGTGGGAAGGTACATACAAAGAAGCAAGGGGTAACTCCCAGCTCAGGAATGAGACTTGCTGAGGTGAAGGCAGAGATCCTTCAACATGAACCTGAGGATTCTGTGGGTTTGCCCCCACATTTGAGAGTGGTGAGACATCCTTTTCATCAAGTCAGACATGTCTGAGGTTTGTCTAGGCTATCAGGAGGGTGTTCTTGCCCCACCTGGATCCTGAGGATCAGGATGATGAAATAGCCATCATCCAGCATGGCCTGGCTGTCACTAGGAAGAGCTGGGCAGAAAGTTGTGAGGGTGAGGATGCCAGGGAGAAGGCTCACCCCACCAAGGCTGGGGACTATAAAAATGCCTTTATGGCATTTACTGTGGTGCAGAGGACCTTTAAGGAGGAAATGGATGCCTATGATAGGGAAAGGAGGGACACCAAGGACCCCAAGACCATAGGGCAGAGGAACAGGATCATCCAACAGTGGTGCGAGTCTGTTTCTGATGAGAGGAAAGCAGAAGCTGGGAGGGCAGCAGAAAAATGGAACAAGTTGGGTACCCCAAAAGAGGCCCATGACTTGTAAGTCCACTTGTCACTCCATGACCATATGCTGAGCTAGCCAATTAACAGATACAAGAGAAAAAATCTCCCAAACATGGCTAGAGATTTAAATGAAACTGTGCACAGAACCATACAGGTGGTAAGTACACAGTATCATTTTATTGGTTTCTTTGATAGCTAAGTAGAAGTACATGCTGTTCACCAACCCTTATCCCAGCCCCTGCAGCATCCTCATAATGGACAACTGCCACATCCATCATGGTGAAGATGTACACTGCTTGATTGAAGATGATCAATGTAAGTTCTTTATGCATGATTCATAAATATCACTACTGATGTTTATAGTATGCAAGCTCATCTATCTCCCTCCATATTCCCCCAATTATAACCCAATTGAACAAGTATTTTCCATCAAATCATACTTCCACCACCACCCCAATGACTTGTCACTGATGTGAATTGTTCATGCATGCCGGAGTATTATGCTGGACAAAGTGGAGGGTTATTTCAAGGCTTCTGGGTACATAGTACAACATGTTAGCTGTCACTCTGTCATGTATCCATTTATCTCAAACATTCCATGCAGTTGCACTGTCCAAATGAATGTCATGAACATATGAATGTGCAATATTGCACATGAATGATGCAACTGGCTATGACATAATGTAGCTATGCTTTGTGCTACACTTCACTCATGATACCCTCCCCACTTTCATCTACAGTATAGCCACACAGAACTGGAAACCATTGCCTGAATGTCTCACAGAAATAAAAAAGGTTGTAGTCTCATTCCAAGGGGAGACCATCATTGTTCTCATCCTGTCACATGGGGGCCCCAGTGAAATGACTGCTGCCACCTGTGCAGAACTGCTTCTTGTAATATATGCTCTTTGGCCTTTCAGTTTCTGAGTCTGAGGGATGGTTTTGCTTGGAAGGCAGGTCAGAGGCTGAGGCATTGCTCTGCTTTCATTTCACATCAGGACTGTTCCACCATGTGATACTACCTCTCTTCAGGCAGATTACATCACCTGCTGACAAGCCAAGACCTGCTAAGAATTTGTTGTCAATGTCAGGGAGGATGTCTGGTCTGATCCCATGCAATTTGAAGGCTGATTTGTATGACAGCATGTGGTGCACACTGAGGTTAGTCTCAGCATACTGCAGGTAGCATACTACCTGACTTGGAGAGGAGATCAGCAACAATGACATACTGTGCACTTGATGCTGAATGGGAGTCTGTCTGTTGGGTGGGCAAGGTGGGAGTGGGAGCAGGAGAACTTGGTGAATGAATTAGACCAGAGTTGAGCTGGGTAAGAGTCTGTCAGAGAAATGCTGATGTCAAAGAGTTGAGATCTGTCATTGCTGGGGTCACTGGCTGGAGGGCAGCCTTGCATGCAGGATGCAGGATTGGTGCTTTGTTGGCTGGGGTGAACAACTTGATATTCAGTGGGGTGGCAATGGTTGCCTGTCCATCCTCCTAATGACATGATTATTGCTGTGTGTAGAAATGTCACTTGAACACTTACCAGTGTGAGACACCAATCATGGACCATAGCAGGCATCAGAGGGATTGGCCCATGGGGGCCAATGTACATGAGTCCTTCATCATTCTCATTCTTGTATGCCTTGTGAAGTTTCAGGCACCATTGTGCAAGGCAATTATCAAGGTCAGCTTTTCTAGACATTCCCTGTAATCATGTACTTTAGCTGCACTCAGTGAGTTCAGATTAGTTACATACCTTAGGACTATCAGAGATGGGTTCCAAGTCATCATCTTTGGAGCTCCTGGAACCTTTGGACTTGGAGGCTCAGGGTAACTTCTCAACCTATTGCATATCCACAAAGATCTTCACTATGGACAACTTGCCCTCATATTCAGATATCATCTTCACCATCTCCCTGTAATCAGCCAAATTGTTGACATCAATTGTGTCTGTCAGAACCATATCTCGAGGGGTCTGGACCCTAAACAGGAATTGGTGCAAACTCCGGAAAACCCCAAGGTGAGTGTGGGAACTCTGGAGTAGTGGAGGAGAGGAGGTAGGGTAGTGTCCAGAGGAGTCAAGGGAGCATACACCCAATTGGCCTCAGCTTATGTGCTGTGCCCTTGGACAAGTCATGGGTATGCTGAGAGTAGACAGGAGTTTGACTTAAGACTGATCTAGTTGATATTCCAGCTGAGGTCCTACAATGTATGCACAAGGTCTTATATACTACAGTGAACATTCTGAGGCAATGTCCAGGTCAGGTAATGAAACTCTGGCAGACAGTGTGGAACATTGACAATGTTCCTATAGGCTGTACTGGAGTATCAGATGATCCAAAAGTCTGAAGGTTAGACCAAAAGTACCAAAAAGGCTATGTCCAGAGTATACTTAACTACTGAGGTCTGGAGTCCAGAGTTTCAGGAGTTTCCAGAGTTTTACTGGACTGGCACTAGTACAAATGAGGGTAAACTTTCAGAAAAGGAAGGTATCTACTGAGAAACATAGTCCATTAGACAGTAATCCTAACCCAAGTGTCATGGATGTGACAGTGTCAGACACCTGTTGTCTACTGGGACAGTTGTTAGTAGCTATTGCAGTCATGAAATATATGAAAATACACCCTTGGGCCTTTGGTGGAATGTACTTCAGCAGAAAATGTTTCTTCTTGGTGACCTCATACTCTACATATGAGGCCATGCTTGTGGAGTATTGCTTGCAAAAATTTGACATAGTTTGGGTTGCTGAGACTGAACAGTAGCTCCTTCATCTTCATAGACTTTTCCTCCTTTGACACTGTCTTCCCTTTCATGGATGTTTTCTTGATCTTTGAATAGACCATCAGTAAGACTGAGAACAACTGCAGAAGGTCATCTTCAGGAGCTGGGGATGACATGGTGGCTCAAGAAAGAAGTAATTAGCATGACTAGTACATAACTACAAACTCTAACTAGGGTCACTTCTGGGGTCCTTGCCAGCAATCCCCCATGACATGACATTTGATTTTTTGACTTTCCCTGAACAAATGAAAGCAGGTGGAATCTTTCTCATCCTTTGAACTGATGATTGCTTTGGAATGTAGATTCAGGAATTCAACTTGAAGGTCAATTATGAGTCATTGGTTGATTGGAAGCTGGCTACTGATTGTCTGCAGTGCAATCTGATGTTCTATGAGCATTCCAGTATGATTGTGCCATCATTCAGCTCACAAAGGTGGCTGTCACTTTTGTCTGTCTCATCAGTCTATTCTCCTGCAAGATCCCAGGTGTTCATTCAATTGATCTTGCACTTCTGCAGCCTTTTACTGAAAAAATGGGTGTCACCCATTGTGGGCAACTCTTCTTGTGAGAGCACAAAAGGGAAGTGGGGAAAGCTGTAGGTAAGACCTAGGCTCATCCCAAGGGTGCTGAGTTGCAAGGAGATGGAAGAGGGACTAGAAGGTGAAGGGGGGATTTTTCTTGGTGAACAGGGAAGTGTAGCAATGAAGAACTCAAAAGTCTGCCTTAGAATGGGTGACAGGGAATTTTTCTAGAACAGTAGAAGCTTGGGGATGCTTGGGACTCAGAGGACAGTGATTGTAGACTCTTGTAGGTGACAGGAAATTTTTCATAGATGCAAGGGATTGAATTTACAAGCTGGTGGTGATTTTCTAGCGGAGGAAAACTCAGGGATGGTGATTAGACAATAAGGTAAATGCTGGAAACTCAGTGGATGCTCAAGGGACTCAAAAATACTCTTGGACTTGACTCTTGGGACTCAAGGGGACTCTCAGACACACAGATGTTGACACCAAAAGGTGGGTGATTATTTTTCTAAACACAGCAGACTTTTGTAGCATAAGGACAGTGGTATCTAAGGTAAGATCAGAGAACCTTGGATCTGTCATGTGTCAAAAGCAAATGAAAGAAACCATAAAGGCTGACATATGGACAATCACATGTGCTGCAATGATGTGGATGAAGATAAAAACAAACAAAGTCCAGAAAATGAAGGTAAGTAAAGAAGAAGTGGTATAACTAGGTGCCTGGGTAGCAGAGGCATACACTGTATAGGGTGGCAGCAATTTCTTTGCCCACATTAGGACACAGGAGGTGGTGTTACTAAGAGGGCAACAATTTCAGTGCTAGTAGTGAGGATATAGGTGCTGAGGAGATAAGACAACATGTGATCAGCAGGGGCCACTGATGGACAGAGCCCAGGGGTCATGTGAGAGGCAGCATGTACCAGGTTTCAGACTTGTTGAGGGCAGTGATGTTGCTGGCAGGACTAGGTACTTGTGACAAAAGGGGCAGGTGTAATGTTAGTGCTATTTTTAGCCAAGGTAGTGCCATGACTGTAGAGAGTCATGCAAGGAGTGACTGTTAGGACTGAGAAAGGCTGCCCAGGGTGTTCTGCAGCCTTAGGGAGTATACACTCCCTACACCATCAGATCAATTGTGACCTTCAGCTTACTTGTGTCAAGGCAGTTCCTTGAAATGCCCCAATATTTGTTCCAATCCAGTTGATCACTTGCAGTGCAGTTCTTGTCCCTGATCCATCACATACTTTTGAATTTTTTGTCATCCACACCTTGATGGAGATATGTACCTCTGTACACAGGTGTCCTAACAAGAGTTTTATCTCAAATGACATGTGTTTACATGACTCAAAGATTGATACTTTGACTAATGGAGTTTAATCCCTGTAACATCCCCAAACTTAACTGCATAACTATGTATTAATTCAGGGTGTTAGTGATGCACAATGAATCTAAGATGTAATGATCTAACATGACAAGGCATGCTGCTTCATGCAGAGAGTTCAACTTAACCTCACTGGGCATACTGAACTATGATATGAACACATACATATATGTGTCATCTACAGTGTGGTGTACCATATGCTGATGAACATGTACAAATACCAAGGCAAGCCCTGATGGCATGTACACCACACTTTTTTCTCTTTAAATCTCAGAAACAACACAAGGGATAGCTAACAGTATAAATAGGAAGCATGTACAGTCTGATGACCAGCAGGTTGCACAGGGAACACACACTGCCAACTCAACCATCCACTCCAGCTCTGCAGTCCAGTCATGTCCCTGCAGGTCATGATGATAACCTCTGTGATGACTTTGATCCTGACAATGTTACCAATGATGATCAAGACTCAGAGAATGACACCAGTGACCTTGATGAAATGAGAAGAGTTTTGTGGGTTCCAGGTCCAAGTGCAGAGGCACATGAACTGTGCAAGGTGAGTTGAATAATGTCTACCACTTAGTTAACTATCACAACCCACTGATACTTTCCCTTAGGCATTAGTGACTGCTCAGAAGGGATATACAGACATGAATACTGAACTTTGGAGCATTTGAAAAGAACTTGCCACTCTTTCTTCTGCCATACCCACCCACAAGCACAACTGTGTGTTGAACAAGACTGAGACTTTGGATAACAGTATCATGAAGGAGGGCAAGAAATATGTTATGCTTTACTGCTTTCAGGTTACTGATGGTATCTTTCCAACAACCTTCAAGCCTGATGTTGACCATGCAGTCCATTGTGCTAGAGCTCACCTGAGGCCAAGGTCAAGGGCATGACAGTTGAACTGTACAATGTCATCCTAAAATCTCTGCATGAATCAATGGAACATTACCCACATTTTGGTTCAATTGTGTGTAATCCCATTGTAAAATCCCTTCTGGTTTTTGAAGGCTAACTACATGATCAGTTTACTAGCACCCTTGGTCAAGAACAATCCAACATCCTCAAGTCCATTAAAGACTCTGCTTCCCTGATTTTTGTGCAGTATGACCTGGACTTGTCCACACTCTCTACTCAGGACCCCTGCAAGCAGACAGACCCAAAGTTTCAATCATTGCTGATGAAGAACAATGAGTACACCCAGCTTGCACCAGTTCTGTTCAAAAATCATGAGGTCATGGTCCCCAATGAGTTCCTCAAGAGTCCCATCATTGTTTTGGTAAGTGCAATCACCATTTAAGTACATACAGTATCACTGCAAGCATTTTACAATTTTTCTTCAGAAAGCATGCCAAAAAAAATTGAAGGAAGTGATACTCTTCTTTGACAGGTATTTCAAAGAGAAAAGGCAAAATTCATTTTTTCCTTTTCTTTGCATGATTTTCCATAAAACATGGATTGATGGTAATCACCATTAGAGTAGAAGCTAATCAGAATTACCATCAATTCATGTTTTTGGGCAGAAAAGACAACAAAAACAAAGCATTATAGTTGCATTTTTTTCTTTGAAAATGCCCAAAATAAAAGAGTATCTCTTCCTTCAATTTTCTCAATATATTTTTCCATGAATTATTTTGGAATGCTTGCAGTGTATGCTTGGCATCATGGAGGCTAACTGCTAAGTAATAGATCACCCATGTTCTTACATTCAGAAAGGCATCTCTTTCCAACCAGAAGAAGGGTTGGCTAAAAGCAAGAGGGCAATGACTAGGACTGACAAGCATGATGGAGGGACCCATTGCAGGCACTGCAACGTTGGTAGGTGTTTTATGCCAATCCTTGGACAAAGTACTAATGTCCTTTTAAAAAGGCTTATTTCCTGCTGTCAGCTGACCCAGAGCTTGGTGCAGTCAGTGCAGTGACCAACATCCCCTATTGTGATGACTTCAACTTCTACCTACAGCATTTGTTTAAGCATACACATTGGGCTATTGAAGTCATGGAGAATGTCAATTGCAAAGTCTTCAGCATGAAGTTGAAGCAGACCAATGAGGATTCACCTGCAGTATCTGGTCCACTGTCACACAATTGGGAAGATGATTTCCTTGAGGAGATGGAAAATGAAATGATGTCTTCAACTCCTGCACCTACTAATGCTATGAATCATTCTCTGACACCCACTGCATCACACCTTCCATCCCCTGCCAGTGGCACCACAGTCACTACACCCACTTCCATGTCTAGTACTGGGGAGCTTGGTAAGCATCTCGGCAGTGTCCCAATTACAGGTCAAGGTTGGTCAGTTGAGCATAAGCACCACCCCTGTTGCACTGCCTGAGTTGACTTCAGCTTCAAGCAGCCATATGTCTGCATCTCAGAGAATTTCACCTCTTCTGGCACATCCTCCCAACTCTACAGCATTATCCACTAGCACACAGCCCAAGCCTGCAAAGTGGACAACATATGTAGAACCAACATATAACCTGACATGTCATGATAACCTGTTATTAAATCCATTACTGTGCACTCATCACTTGCTCCACTTGGAGCAATGTCAACATTACTTTCACCTTTGCCTCCCCCACTGATTGATAAATGGCTTCTGGTTCCTCACATCAATTCTGTTGATAGCAGATATACCCATTTTCAATATATGTTTTCAGCATGATGACTGCAAACAGTGGCATGTGATAGCTCTTTTTTTCTTGACCTTCATGCACATTTTGTTTCTTGTTATGCATTTAAGGTCTTACCCCTTTCCCATTTCAATTTTCACCTTTACACTAATACATATTTTGTCATATGGCATATGTAACATATGAAGAAAGAAATTCTACTCTGGAACATATTTTGTGTGGGGGCTGGGATGAGCAAATCATTGTCTGGCATAATAAGGGGCAGTTTCCACATTAAGACATCACAATTATGTAAGCAGGCAGCATGGCAACACCATTAACACTTGTTCTTTCTTTGCTTCCCTCCATCACCATCCTATGTAATAATACTTCCTGCTATTGCCCTCAAGCTGAGTTGATCACCTCCCTGCTGACTGGGAAGCATTGAAAGACTAACAGCAGCTCTTAGGAATCTAGGAATCAATCTCTTGCCCATCCACTTCTGTTCCCAAAACCTGCCATCTGTCATGGCAGTGAACAACACCTAGATGACTGAAGCTGTTCCTCCAGTGTGTTTCAGAATCAGCCCACCCTGGCTGTGAGAATCTGGCTATGTTCATGCTTATTCCCCACTGTGGTGAGTATCTGATGTCATATGTAAATCCCTTGTGTTGCTCACCATGCATTGACTGAATCCAACCAAGCTGACCCCACTTCATCCAGTCATGACATCCTTATTACCTTTGCCATCAATGCAGTTCCTGGTGAAATGCTTTCAGTGTGAGGGTCAGTCCAGCTACAAAACTGGCTTTGGATGATTCCAGTAAAGATAATGGGATGTCCACTGTGAAATTGGAAAGGCCAGAGGCAGAGAACAGCTCAGATGTGCTAGAACTAGAGTCAGAAAGCTGAGAATTGGTATCTGCATCACTACTGGAAGAGTTTAGTAGGTCAATTGCAGTACAGATGACATCTTGAAACCTGACAAGCTGGAGCTCTCTGTGGGCACTGGCCAGGTTGTTCAACAGCACTTGGCATCTGCTCTGGTGTGGCATCATGGCTGTGTGGATCACAATTGCTGCCTCTTGACACAGTGGCAGTTTCAATGTTTTCACATGCTGTAAGGATTATTTTGCCTTGAATAGGGAAGATATTAATAACCTTATGACATCCATGCAATATATAATTTTCAACTGTCTTTGGATAGATATCTAATGTTTCTCCCCATATAGACTGGTAACAAAAATTATAAATCTTCTGGCAATCAAATCTTGTGAGAGTGTTGTAATTTAAATCATAATAAAATATGTCATTTTCACTTTTGAATACTCTTTAGAGTGTGTGAAAACATTGAAACCCACCACTGTGTGATATGATAATAGGACATTCTATATTTGGTAATTACAAAGATCAGCAGCGCTTGAATATAAGTCAGAGCTTGAAGTATGTTGTTTTGAACATTGGAAATTTGGGTACTTCAAAAGAAACTTTGAGACAAAAAATAAAAAATAAAAAACTGTATTACACCCTCAGCCTCAGGCTCCTATACAGCCCTTCCGCTGGGAGTGTAAAGGCATCATGACTGTCGGTGTACTCTGAGGCAATCACCGAACTTCAAACCCAGCACAACTTTATTTCCTTTACACTCCCAGCGGGGGCTGCAAGAAAACATTTGTAAACAATGTCTGCCACAGTGGTGCAACCTGCAGACTTGGAATAAAAATGCAGAAAACCCAAACTAGGGTTACATTTTTCTGGTTAGGAGTGCCATATATGTGTAGTAGTACATGTCACACCTGCCTGTAACTAAGCATGGTGCTATCGCTGACTCCTGATCAGCAGCCTCGTATAATTCGGAGTGGAAGTAGATGGACAACTACACAGTAGGAATATAGAGTGAAATTTTCGAAAATATGATACATGAAAGAACAAGCATCCTGCTCGATGGGATGTGCTACACTCCATGGCTGGCTGCAGGCGCACATTAGTGCAGAATGAAACTCCCTCAAATAAAAGCTTATGGAAAGGAATGTTGACTTCAAGGGCATCACCACCCCATGTACACAAAAGGTTCTGCTAGTACTGCACATGAGGCCAGCCAGGAGCAGCCAACACATGTCACAACACATGTTACCTCTCCACATCGTCTTCGAGGCACTGAAACAGTGTCAGATCAGTGTAGCTGGGCTTATTGTGGCCCTCCTTACCAGTGAACAATATGAGAACCATTATTATGTTGCCGACCTTCTCGTGCACTCGAGGGAAATCATCAACGCATTCTCACAACATCCTGCCAGTCAACATCAGTTTGCACTGCACTTGTTTAGGATAACTGAAAACATGTACCTACAAGAGCTTTGTCATCTTGCATCTGAAGGCAGTGGTTGGCACTTTAAGGCGTCCAATACATCTACAAAACAGTGAGAAGATTTTAATCTGAAGAAAATGGCACAGGATATGCAAGACAGTGCCCCACACTGGTGGAGTCTGCTTGGAGTATTGCCGGGTGACAAGGGAAAGAGGGAGTCAGATGGGCAGAAAGATAAAGGAGATAAACCTGTTGCACCAGAGGAAGATGGAAACATCAATAGCTATTGGGATGATGTGGATGAGATTGATCTCGAAGGGTTGGTCAATGAACTTACAGGGGAGCAGGAACTGCACCCACCAATCGAGAATAGGTATACCAGATGCCAAGCTGGGATTAAAATGATGGTGTGTGCCATATGCTCATTAAGAAAGAAAAAGAATCAACAGAAATTAGAAAAAGACAATAGTTACAAGTATCCTCATGCACAGTTCCAACCAGAAGGCCAACACATTACAGAGTTTGCTAGGTCTATTTCTCCAATCAACTCATACACCTTACAAAGTCATCAACACTTTGGCTCACCTCAGAATCTCTGTCTCCACCGATACGATCAATGCTGCAGTTGAAGCTCTGTCATCAGAGTCACAGAACTCCATACAACATCTCAGGCAATCTCTTCTCACTTCATATGCTTATGACAACTTCAATGTGGACCTGAAATCTTATGTCCCAACTATGGACAAATCAAATGACTCACTAAAGCACCTCACTTCAGGGTTGCTGTTTCCACTCGTCCATGGCATTACATTGGATGACTTGAAATGTTCACAGGAGCTGTGGGAGAAGTCAGTGTTGAACCCACAGGCGGACGATCCACACATGCCTCACAAATACACATGGCAGGACTTGCTGAACTTGCCACTACATCCAGAATCGCCAGGCCAGGGCTTGAAACCATCACGCCAGGACCGATTCAACTCCTGGATGTTCTTGCACGATCTCTGTACATATGGCCCTGATTACTTTCATCAGTTCAAGTCGTCAATCCCCAAACCCGAGTGTGTAGAACAAATACCCCTTGTAAAAATGCCTATCTTTGCAGCCCGAGCCATGGATGTTAATAACTCCACCATCAGTGGGAACATCCAAGCAGTAACAGACCTCCTCGCACAAGGAGGGTTAGATGATCCTGCAGTGATGTCAGGGGAGGGTCATGACTCTGATAATGACTCACCAGATATATCAGAGTATGTCATTCTTATACATGGTGACCTCGGCACCAGAGAATGACTCCAGGCAGCTCAGTTGCACCACTCAATTGAATCGACTTCCTGGAATCGACTTCAGCATGTCATATTTATACCAGGACTATTCCATTTGAAGATGGCATGTGCAGACATCGTGTGGCATTGTTTCATCCAGCCTTTAGCAGCACACAAGGATGAGACAAGCCTCATGCAAGATATTGCTCAGCTATGTCCAAAGGAGACTGGAATTTATACAACAAAGCCAGGCTTCCGTCAAATGCACCAGCTTATAGGCCATGCTGGTATATGCCACTGGTTGGATTGCTGGAGAGTTCACGCAGAGGTGAAAGGTGGATTTGGTGACCTTGAAGTGTTTGCACTCTCCTAACCAGTGCTAGATGATCTAATAAAAATGGCGGATGAGATAGCTTCCACATACATGGCTAGGCATCAGCTGCTGTGGATGTGTAGGGAACAAGGGAAGAAATGGGACTTACATTTTGAAAATGCACTACTCTTGAACAAGTATTTTCTTCTATATGAAGAGCTGTCATATGCAATGAACCACGGTGATATTGGTCGTACTGAGACCTGTATCATCAGCTGGATCCCGATACTCAAAGCAACAGGAACGCATAAATATGCTATGCACATGACAAATTTACTATTCAACACACACTGCATCTATCCTCTAGGTCTAAGGCATGCAATTCATTACCATATTCTCATAAATCCCACAGGTCATCCTATGAAATGGTGGGCAGTAGATTGGTGTGTTGAACTAAACAATCTTTTCACGAAGGTCAGCTCATCTACATACTGTGGAATATAACTTATGATTAACCAGGTGAAGAACAGTGGGAAAGGATCAAACTGGTCTATCAAATGAATAATCCTCAAGTTGCCCCTTGTTCAAGTCTACTGAAATCTCCAAGCATTAGTACAACAAGACTTCAGGCACACCCACCTAACAACCAATCATGCACCTCCAGATATGAGAAAAACATTCACCAAAGTTCAAGAACGACTAGCATTAAATTCACCACATAAAGTATATTCTGGAAGGAAAAGTCATTACCAAGTCGATGAGCTGGGTGATAGGGGATGAGACATGATGGAAAAAATAGTAACAGGGCTCATGATGGTGGAGAATGAAACAGATGGATTGGAAGATAGAAGTGCATTTGACAATATTATTGTGGAGTTGTTATAGCTAGTTGAGCAGTGATACAATCTGTGGATATGAAGTCTTAATGAGGGACACACTTAGTATGATCATAGACTTACATTCTCTTTGTTGCCAGCCAAAACATAGGACAGATGCCTCGAACATGAACGATTGCAAGCTGAATCCATACAAATGAGCACCAGGTTGATTGTAGCATACTATACTTACCATTGTGGCCTTCCTGGCCACAAGCACTGCACTTGGTGGTGTGATGCTTCATGGGTAGGGAGGTATCACTGCTGGAGGGAGGTTGCGGCATGGTAGGGACAGCAGTGGGATTGGCAATACTAAGTGCCATGTGGGTGTCTTGTCTCAGCAGTGTAGAAATAAACAGTGATGTACGTAGTGCAGCATGCCTTTGAATGAGAGAAAACACCTCAGTGGCATAGAGGTTGCTATTGGCCCACATTGTTTCCCTCTTGAGATCTTGAGGGGTCTGAATCTTGTGATGGTGGGCGCAGTCAATGATGCAGTTGAGGGTCGAGTTGGTCATGACCACAGGGCCATTGTCATAGAGACACGCCCATCCATAAATGGCCACAGTCTTCTCCTCATGCCAAGTGAGAAGGGCGTTCTCCAGGTCATAGTTGTTCTTGTCCTTCATGTACTTTGGGAGGCATGAACGATGAGTCACTCGAGGTACCTTGGGATTGGGGGAGTCATATGACACAAAATGGGAGGGACTGTGAATGTCACAGCAAATGATGGGCTCCATGATGTGGCAGCGGGGACAGCCTTGCACATTGTCAGTATTGCACTCATGGTGATCAGACACTGATGGCACAAATTCAGTATTACTGGTCAGTAGCAGATAAATATTTTTCCCACTGGCCATAACATTGTCAAAGCACACATTAAAAGCCTTCCTCCAACACATCATGCCAGTTCACTTCTTGGCATTGATGAGGAAGTTGGTACCCATGTCCAAATCACCCTTCCGTCGTTTACCAGCATACACTAATCAACTCGACAGATCCTCTCCCCTCGCTAATGCTTCCAACAATACCTGTCCTTCCCTCCCTTGACTTGCACCAGGTATGTCTGCAGATATCAATGATAAATCTTTGTCACCTGATTCTTTGTCTGAGGTTCTGTTCAGGTCAGCATTGACCATCGTATCCATGCCATATCACATTTCAGAGTGGTCATGCATGGTGCCATCATTGGATGCAGACAGTACCACATGCTTTAGGGGACATGATGCACCAGGTAGGCTGGCTTCTTTGGCTGTCTGTTTGTGCATTACATTTCACCTCGCCCTCCTAGCTGCTTTTGCAGCCTTTTTGTCATCAAAATGTTCCTTCTCTGCGAACAGGATGGCAGTACCAGTGAGTTGTTTGTCTCGTGCAGCTCAACCGAAGCACTGCCAGAGAGCAGCTAATTTACAGGTCACTCTCCATTGGATCACTAACAAAATGTCCAGTATGTCCATACCCTATGAAAGTCAACTAACGAACGATAGATATTATATTCTTGAATTGTACACACCATCCCAAATGATGTGGTGGTGCAGAGACCCCATGTCTCGCTGCTGGTAAGCTTCTGCAACTCCACCTCTTTGTACTGCATTGACATGTCAGCATTGAACCAGCAGATTTTCTCCTTCAGTTCATGAGCCAGATGATGGCGCAAGATGCATGCCACATTTATGGAGGCCACTATGTCATCAAAAAAGATAAGGAACTTGGGTGGGGGTGGATCTCCCACTTTGAACCCTGTGGGGATTAGGAAGGTCAGGTCAGCGAAGCTGTTCAGTGCATATTTTATTTTTTTAACACAAATTGCAATATTAGGTCGATCACTTGACCAGTGAATGATGACCATGCGACTGGAGGACATGTGGAGAAGGTGAGTAATATCTCAAAGTGTGCTCTTTGTAATAGTTGCTGATGTAACCAGCAGTGGCACGCTCATCAGTACCACATACCATAGTTGACCAAGCTCTCTGTACTCTGGCTGAAACTCCCCCCAGTTGGTAAGGCAATGTGCTTCATCAATTATGATACTGATGATCCATTGTGTGAACAGTGGACTCTTCAGTAATCTCTTGAACCCCCCATCCGGCTTCATGACCTGTTCAGGGCTGATCACAACTACCTGGTATTTGAAAGCGCTGATGGCCTGTTCGTGGGCCGTAGTTCGGTGAGAATTATTCTGAAGGTGCATGCAGATCCACTCACCTGAAAATTTGCTTGTGTTGCTGTCTCTGAGCTGATAGAAATAGCACATATTCCAGCCTTTGCTGGAGATTCCACATTCTGCTTCCCCAATAGATTCAGTGGTGTCACCACTATTTGAATGCCACTGGGTCGGAATAACAGTGGCATCCAAAATGTGAGTGTTTTCCCCATGCCGGTGCCAGCTATACATATGACATCCCATTCCCCCTTGAGTATTGCCTTGGCAACTTTCACCTGCCATAAGCACAGCGATACACCAAACACATGCTGAGTTCGCATTTGGAAATTAGATAATGTTGGGAGGGCATGAGGCTGATCATCAGGAGTTGGCGATAGCGCCATGCTTAGTTACAGTTACAGGTGGGTGTGACATGTACTACTACACACATATGACACTCCTAACTAGAAAAAATGTAACCCTAGTTTGGGTTTTCTGCATTTTTATTCCGAGTCCACAGGTTGTGCCACTGTGGCTGACATTGTTTACAAATGTTTTCTTGCAGCCCCCGCTGGGAGTGTGAGGGAAATAAAGTTGTGCTGGGTTCGAAATCCGGAAACTGCCTCGGAATACACCGGCAGTCACATGATGCCCTCACACCCAGCGGAAGGGCTGTATAGGAGCCTGCCTCAGCCTCAGTCCTGAATCCAACCCACAAAACTCGCACGCAATACGTATCACATCTCTCGATGGCCCGCAAGCAGTCGAAGCCTCGCTTCTTCAGCTCTACCCGTAGTCTTCCTGTTGTACGCGTTTTACGCCTTGCATGCCATGGAAATTTATCGATCATTGCAGGCACAGTCACTAGGAGGCTCTCAGAACCCTGCCAATACTTCCCCGATCGCTGAAACGTCGGCCAATGCTCCTCGGAAGCTACTCTCCAAGGTTTTTCATCGCCTTTACCAGGCTCAGTTAGAGCGTCCCGCGACAGAGGCAGCTGATGCCAGTACTGGCGAGCAAGTCAATGCTGCCGAACAAGCAATGGATAGTATGAAATTCGACCATCTGTCTCTCCAAGCAGCCGTCGACCTTGTCGGACAAGCCAATACCGCCATGACGAGCATCCAAACTATCGAGGCTATCCTTCAGCCTCTCAAATTGTTCAATTCCTTCGTTACCACTTTATCAAATGTAAGTACCCTATTCTTCCGTTCCCCGTATGTCCTGATATCAGCACGTAGGTTCATCCCTACGTCCAGTTTGCGCTGGGAATTCTGACCGCTGCTTCTCAAGTACGTTTCCTCTTCTTGTGGATCCCTCACTTGTCTAATCCCAAACAGCTGCTCGTTAATCAAGTGAACCTGGACAACGAGGTGTTTGGCCTTCTCAATACTGTCAAAGTTGTCTACGAATTTCTCATGGAAAAGGATACTATCTTGAATATGGATTGTATGAGAGAGACATTGCGCAAAATTTCGCAAGAGATCAAAAGTGCAACGGAGTTCATCATAAAATATACCACAAAGAAGGACTTCGGTAGGTCTTATGGTTACGATGACTCTGGCTCTCATGTTCTGACTAGATACACCCTCAGTTGTAAGGATTGCAGACAGCCTTGTCCATGACCCACAGACCATCGCGCGTGGCCACGTCAGAAATCTGGGTGACCTAATGCAACAATATCGGGACCGCAGTGTCCGGGACATCCAGGTCAACATGTACCAAGTACTCGCAGACCTGAACCTCGATGGCATGGCTTACGCAGGTGATGCAGGCCTGAATATGGCGAAGAAATGCCTCGATGGTACGAGGACAGAAATATTAAAGGAAATTACCAGCTGGATCATGGACTATGATGTCAATGCCCCTCGCATCTTGTGGTTGCATGGGCAGGCTGGGAGAGGAAAGTCTGCTATTGCCCATACGATCGCCTCGTGGACACAAGATTTGGGGCTCCTTGGGTCCTGTTTCTGCTTCGCCCACGATAGGCAGGCTGAACGGAGGGAGGGAAAGATTCTGACTACCATTGCTCGTGACCTGGCGGATTGTGACCCCGCGTTTCGGCGTGCATTGTCAAACGCCGTATCAAACAACAACTCTCTTAAGACCACATCTGATATCCTGCAGCAGTGGAAACGATTCATCTTGGACCCGCTATCCAAGATTAATGGAGAAATAGCTGGCAATGTAGTTGTGGTAATTGATGCCTTGGATGGAAGCGGGCCGCCATCATCGAGGGAGCATATCCTACGCCTTCTGACATCATCAGAAGCTGCACAACTACCTTTCCGGATCCTATTGACATCCAGAGCATTGCCAGACATCGAACGTTACCTGAGGGCTGCTTTGCATGTGAAGGCAACCTCGTTAGATGACATCCCTGCGCGGCTGGTGGAACGTGATATCGGGCTTTATGTTACCGCGGAACTTGCCCATGTTCCAGGCATCGGAGGGACAGAAATCCAGAATATCGTCCAGAAGTCTGATGGTCTGTTTGAGTGGGCTCGTCTGGCTTGCCAGTTCATCAAGCCGGATAAGGCCGGGGAAACTCCGACAGAGCGCTACAACGACCTGATCACTCTGGAGTCCGAAGAAGGAAGAACACTACTGGACGCCACTTACTTTGCAATCCTGCAGGGCGGAATACACCAGTCTCGGAAAGCCCTTCAACGATACCGCTCCGTGATGCGCCAAGTTGTGATGACATTCAAGCCCCTTCCTATAGCGGCCTTGAATCGCATACGTGAAAAGTTCCCAAACAAGGAGGACCACTATGATGTTATTCTCATCCTTGAGTTCATGTCTCCTTTGCTAGGTGGCACTGTGGACCGCTCCTCTCCTGTCCGGCCTCTCCATGCATCCTTCTATGACTTCCTGATGGATCCTTCACGGAGTGGCACCTACTTCATTGACGCCTCTGATGGAAGAGACCTAGCCTTTTCCACCTTGCAGATTCTTTTTGATAGTCTCCAATTCAACATTTGTGGATTGGAAAGCTCCTATTTGGCCAATGCTGAGGTTTCTGATCTGTCAGAAAGAATCCACAAGAACATTCCATGTCATCTCTCCTATTCCTGTCAATTCTGGGCTGAGCATCTGGAGGACACTGCATTTGACTTGACACTTGCAGGGCTGATGAAGGATATTGTTGGAAGTGAAAAAATGGTCTTCTGGTTGGAGATAATGAGTTTGATTGGGATGGTTGGAAAGGGGGTGGATGCTTTTGCCTCTGTTGCAAGATGGTTACTGGTGAGTGCCCCATGAATTGCTACACTTAATGTTGTCTGACATCATGTTGAAGGGGAATAATGGCTTCAAAGATATCTTGGCCTTGACAGAGGATGGAATCAAATTCATTCAGAACTTTAGCAGTATGATATTGCACAGCACACCACATCTTTATGTCTCTGCATTGACATTTATTCCTTTGAACACACCCCTATCAACAATACTCTTGCCAAAGTTCTCTGGACTTGCTGAAGTTGCTGGCAGAGGTTTAAAAGTTTGGCCAGCTGCACAGCTGCTCATCCAGGGCCATACATCTGGAGTCAATGCAATTTCACTCTCCCCTGATGGGAAGAGGATTGTCTCAGGTTCAGATGATGTAACTGTGAGGGTTTGGGATCTTGCAGGAGGTGTGCAGATTGGCAGCCCTCTAATGGGCCATACCTCTGGAGTCAATTCAGTTGCATTCTTTCCTGATGGGAGGAGAATTGTCTCATGCTCAGATGACATGACTGTGAGAGTCTGGGACATTGAGAGAGGTGTGCAGGTTGGAAACCCTCTTTGGGGTGATGCTTCCAGAGTTATTTCAGTTGCATGTTCCCCTGATGGGAGGAGGATTGTCTCAGGTTCAGATGACACTGCTGTGAGGGTTTGGGATGTTCAAGCAGGTGTGCAGATTGGGAGGCCTCTACTGGGCCATACTTCTGGAGTCATGTCAGTTGCATTCTCCCCTGATGGGAGGAGGGTTGTCTCAGGTTCCTGGGATATGACTGTGAGGGTCTGGGATGTTGAGGGAGGTGTGCAGATTGGTACCCCCCTTGAGGGCCATACTTCTGGCATCATATCAGTTGCATTGACTCCTGATGGGAAGAGGATTGTCTCAGGCTCAGATGACACCACTGTGAGAGTCTGGGATGTGGAAAGAGGTGTGCAGGTTGGTAGCCCCCTGGAGGGCCATACTTCTGGAGTTAATTCAGTGGCATTCTCCCCTGATGGGAAGAGGATTGTCTCATGTTCAGATGACACCACTGTGAGGGTCTGGGATGTTGAAGGGGGGATACAGATTGGCAGCCCTCTGATGGGCCATATTTCTTTTGTCAATTCAGTTGCATTCTCCCCTGATGGGAAAAGGATTGTGTCAGGTTCAGCAGACAAGGCTGTGAGGGTTTGGGATGTTGAGGGAGCTGTGCAGACTGAGAGCCACCTAAAAGCCCACACATCTGAAGTCTATTCAGTGGCATTCTCCCCTGATGGGAAGAGGATTGCATCAGGCTCTTGGGACATGACTGTGAGGGTCTGGGATGTTGAGGGAGCCATGCAAATTGGTAGCCCTCTTGTGGGTCATACTGCTGGAGTCACATCAGTTGCAATGGCCCCTGATGGGAAGACAATTGTCTCAGGGTCCTGGGACATGTCTGTCAGGATCTGGGATGTTGAGGGAGGTGTGCAAGTTGGTAGCCCCCTTGAGGGACATACTTCTGGAGTCAATTCAGTTGCATACTCTCCTGATGGGAAGAGAATTGTCTCAGGCTCAGATGACATGTCTATAAGGGTCTGGGATGTTCAAGGAGGTGTGCAGATTGGCAGCACCCTACTGGGCCATACATCTGAAGTTAATTCAGTGGCATTCTCCCCTGATGGGAAGAGGATTGTCTCAGGTTCTTGGGACAGGAGTGTGAGGATCTGGGATGTTGAGGGAGGTGGGCAGATTGGTAGCCCTTTAATGGGCCATACTTCTGAAGTCACATCAGTTGCATTCTCCCCTGATGGACAAAAGATTGCCTCAGGTTCTTGGGACACCACTGTGAGGGTCTGGGATGTTAAGGGAGGCGTGCAGGTTGGCAGCCCTCTAATGGGCCATACTTTCAATGTTACTTCAGTTGCATTCTCCCATGATAACAAGAGGATTGTGTCAGGCTCTTGGGACATGACTGCAATAATCTGGGATGTTGAACAAGGTGCACAGATTGGCAGCCCTATGATGGGCACTACTTCTAGGGTCAATTCAGTTGCATTCTCTCCTGATGGGAAGAGGATAGTCTCAGGCTCTGATGACATCACTGTAAGAGTCTGGGAGGTTGGGAGAGGTGTACAGATTGGAGGCTCTCTTTCAGACCATAAATTCAGAGTCAATTCAGATGCATGCTCTCCTGGTGGGAAGAGGACTGTCTTCAGTTCAAGAGACAAGGTTATGGATAACCCTGAAAGCTATGAGGATATAATTAATGAGAAATGTAATCTGGCAACATCCACTCACCAAAGTTCCCTTTCTCACCTTGCAGATAGTAAGTATCACTAGCTGTTATTTGTTTTAGTTTCACCCAACACAGCTGAAGGTGGCAAGGGATATCACATTTGTTTTTCATCAAACCCCTCACATGCACTGGCTAACAGTGAACAACTTGTTGATGGGTTCATCCATGAGGATGTCATGTGGCCAGAACCTGTCCAGTTGTGGGATGATGGCTGGATCAAAGGTCCAAAGGGGAAATTACTGCTGTGGATTCCTCCAGCACTAAGGAAGCCATTTTACTCAATGTGGAGCACTGTAATCATTCCTAGAGGTTGTTGCACAGAGCTGGACTTGAGTCAGATGGTTCATGGGAAGGAATGGTGCAAATGTTTCAAGGTCACTGTCTAACTTTGACACATATTTTACAAGGTATTGTGTATGAGGTGGTGTGACTGAAATGGTTAATGATCACTCCAGAAGTATCTCACTGCTGTGTATGATGTGGTTGAGTCCTAGCCCTACCTGCTTCTCATCAACACTTACAGTGAATGACCCTAGGATTATGGTTGGTGAGCAAAGATTATACTTGTACTGAAGTCCCTAGTGTTTCTGGAGCCCAAGAGTCCTTAGTGGTGTGCTTAGGGGGTTTGTGAGAAGGTCAGACTGCATCAGTAAACCAGCCCATTCAGTTAGCCAAGATCACAGATCCTTTGCTAAGACCCAGACCTGCACAGCTCTGTCCAGTCTTGTCACAGCCTGGCACCATCTATTTTTATCACATCAGATCCTTTGCCAAGACCCATCCCAACACAGTTCTGGTCTTATCACAGTCTGTTACTGTTCTATTGTTGTCACATCCCAGGACCTCCCAGAACCAATCTACAGAATCTTCTTGTGAACAAACACAAGCTAGCCTAAGTTTATATCTGAGGTGGAAAACACCATATGAGACCCAGAAGTACAATAGTAGCTGGGATCACAACATTTTGGCTGAGAGTTGTTGAGTTATCCAGGACTACCCAGAATTTGTGTACTAGTACACAGTATTTTTGTGAATGACATGACACTAAGTATATGCTAGTCCAATTTTACATCCATGGTGGCAGACACCATGCAAGACCTTGGAAGCAGTATTTGCATCTGGCCCCAAGATTGGTTAATTGTAGATTTTAGCACTAGGGAGAGCTTATTGTAAGTAGATGTTGCAAGTGAATGGAATAATCCTCACACATGGCATACTCAAATGAGACAGGAATAGCTTTTTTTGAAATCATGAAGTACACAAGCCCAACAAGGCAACCTGCTACACATAGTTCAGTCAACTATAGTCCTGAAACTGGGACACCCAACATATACATTTTGGCCTAAAGGTGAAACTAGCCAATGTCAGCTGACTGACCCTGACATAGGGTCAGCCAGTTAGACCAGATGCCTGGCATTGGGATAGGCTGTCATCACTGGGGGATAACCCACCCCCTGAAAGGGGGATAGGCCACCCAGCTGGAGGATGGCCCATCAACCTGAAAGGGAGGTTGGCTGACCTTGCTATGGGATGACCCATGTTCCTGAAAGTGGGGTTGGCCTACTTTGCTGGGGGATGACCCACCACCCTGAAAGTGGAATAGGCTGACCCAGCTTAGGGATGCCCCATCCCCCTGAAAGTGGGGTCAGCCTACATGGCTGTCCAATGGCCCACCTACCTGAAAGTAGGGTTGGCTGCCCTGGCTCTGGTGTGAATCACCCTGCAACTGGTATAGGCTGACACATGACCCACATTGCTGAAAGGGGGATTGCTGACCTGGCTGGGGGATGGCCCACCACCCTATGGTATATGGGCAGAGAAATACCCTCACTGTAGGTCAAATCTTTGGGTTGTTTGTCTGAGTTACAGTACAGTTGCTCATAATGTATATGCTCATAATGCATAAATCTCATAATGTATGGAGTTTAGGCAATTCCCACTGTGGTATGCAGGGAAAATGCAGTATTTTTGTATAATGTATGATGTATTGCCTATGGACTACATTTATACAGTATGAGATCTCCTGTTAGCAGTGATGAGTGTGCATTATTTGTTGGGGTCCCCTGTGGCACCAACTGGAGCTCAGGCCTGACAGGCAATGCACTAACACAAATAGGGTATGGAAAGGAAAAAAATTGTGTTCACCACAGACCAACATGCCAGTTGAGCTTGGAGAGCATAGACCATGGCCCAAGGCAGCTCCTTACAATTGGGGACCAAGGGTATGACTGCCCAAAGGTGCTCCAGCAACATCAGCCATCTTCACAAGGCCAAAGAGATGTGAAAACCTCACTCTTAATGATTGGCTGACAGTCTTCACATATGTTGACAAGCATCCAGACTTACCCCAAGATTGAATTGTTTCATACTTCAGCTCACGAGAAGAGGGAATTTTAAAGTTCACTCAGGCTACTCTTTCCCAAAAGCTGAAGGAATGGGAGAAGCTGGAAGCATGGGTACAAAGTCATCCTGATGCACTTTCAAGGAAACATCCTCATGCAGTCACAAGTCCAGAGGTTGAGAGGGCACTCTTCAAATGGGTCAAGCATATGGAAGAAAAGGGGGAGGCTGTGAATGGCCCAATGCTACAAGAAAAACAAAAATGGTTTGAAGATGAGTTCAATATTCTGGATGAAAAGTGCCTCAAAGTGGAAGGGTGGATTGCACCTTTCTGCAGAGCATACAAGATCAAAGGGTACTGGCAACATGGTGAAGCTGGATCAGTTGATCCAAATATAGTGGATAGTGAGAGGGCTCGAGTACAGAAGATCCTTGCAACATTTCCACCCAAGGATCGGTGGAACTTCAACAAAACAAGTCTGTTTGCATTGTGAGTTCCCACCAAAGACATTTTCATAAATGCACCTAACAGTTCATAGTGCTCCTCCTGATCATGGACTTGCAACAAAACAAATGAAAGGAAAGAAAAAGGAAAAATTCTGAATTACACTAGGGCTTGCTGCAAATGCAGATGGGAGTGAGAAGATGCCACTGTTCTACATTGGGCAGTCAAAGAAACCACAATGCTTTGCAAACAAGACACCACAGCAGTGTGGCTTCTATTACCAAAGCAATAAGAAATCATGGATGACTGTGGAACTATTCAAGGAGTAAGCACAAACATAAGATCATAGGCCACACTAATCTCACCAAATTTCAGGTGGGTGAGGATATTTGATAGGAAAATGGGTGAAGAAAAACATTATGTGTGCCTTTATGTCAACAACTTCAGTGGCCACTTGATCACTTACAAACCACAGCATGTCCAGCTGGAATTCTTCCTTCCAAACCTCACATCACATGTCCAGCCCAATGATGCTGGCATCATCCATTCATTCAAAGCCCACTACAGACAATCCTTTTGTCAGTGGGCAATCAACCTTGACAATGCTGGAGAACAAGAAATCTACAAAATAACACTTCACGAAGCTATGGTGATGGCTAAAGAAGCTTGGGATGTGGTCATGCCAATCACCATCAAGCACTGCTGGGATCACTGTGGAATCCAGAAAGTGACAGCACCAACCCCTCACCCAGCCCATGCAAATCCAGAAGCTTGGGGTATTATATGAGAGTTTGCTGTGGATGAGGCTATGACTCTTCCAGCTGCTGAAAAGAGGCTTCAGGAGTTGCTCAAGGATGAGTATGTTTACAAACACTGGCAAGAAGCATTCAACACTATCATGGAGGCTGAGGGAGACATGGCACAGGCTGTGGAAGGTGTTGAGAGACTTGCACACCATGTGCTTCACTGCACTGGGCTTACCATTAGGATCCCTGCAAGTATGCACCTGCCACAGCTCATTGTGCTTGAGGAAGCACTCTCTGACTCAATCCAAACCCTGAAATCATGCAACTGGATCTTTGGACCACCACCAACAATCAATGAAGTTCTTGATCCCAAAGAGGAGCAAGAGATTGGTCATTATCAGTATGCATTCAAGGGTGGAGACACCAAAATTGTTGCAGCAGTACAGCACAAACTTGCTGTTGAGCAGGGTGAGATTGCAGAGACAGTGGAGTCTGATGATGAGACTGAGGAAGGGCAAATGCCACCAAAACTGGTTTATACTGACCTTATTAGCATGTGCGAGACACTCAAGGCAGTGTGCATACATGTCAGCAATGCCAACTCAATGCTGGACCTTGCAAGACTGCTCTGCCAGTTCTGTGGTACACTGCATCGAGAGGAACTGCAGAATGCACATGTACAATCTAAACTAGATCAGTACTTCATTAGGAAATAGTGTCACATGTCACAATGTGTCACAATTCTAGTTCTGTATATTTCTCATAATGTATAAAGATTTGGCTGTGCAAATGATATATGTTATGAGCAAGTGTACTGTATTCTCTTTACTTCCTCATTTCACTTCCAAAGGAATGGGGGTAGGCATGTGCTCACCTGCTGGTGGTTTCCAGGACTCTTTTGCCATTTGACACTGGTGACACAAGGCAACATAGTCTTGAAGTGACTTGGTCATTCCTGGCCAGGTATATTGTCAGATGACTAGCTCCAGGGTCTTCTTCCACCCTGGGTGACCAGCCATGGGGGTATCATGATCCTTATCAATACAGAAAAGTTGTGCCATTGCAGGAACATAAACCCTTTCTCCTGAAACAGGAATCCATCTCAGAGTTGGGACCCTTCCTTCAAGCAGCACAGTAACAGCTGAGGTCTCCTAAAAGGCTACCAAGAGGTTCCTGTCCATTGTTAGGGAAACCAAGAGTGAATAAAAGTGACTTGAGAAGGATCTAGGAGTGTTATAGCATGGTTGCATATCCCCCTTTACCTTGTGGTCCTCCCTTCTGGACAATGCATCAGCCTTTCTCATCAATGAACCTGGAGAGGTACTGGTCCATCTAAATTTCAAACTGGTAGGGGCTGGCCTCCAAATAGTGTCACTGGGTTTCTAGTGCATAGATACATCAGCAAAACCACAACTAATCTACTTTTTCTGCATTCATCTGCAGCAGATGGGACAGATGCAGACATGCAGATGTCTAAAATTGGCTAAATTAATGTAACATGGGTATATAAATGAATTGAAACAAGGTTCTGCACATGAGCTCAGACAACTCAGATGAGTAGACTCTTAGTAACTTTGCTAATGTAATGGCCAATATTTCCTTGTTGAAGACCTGATAATTTTTCTCAGGAGGTGCCATGGAATGGGAGTAGTAGGCTACAGGTCACCAAAGGCCATTGGAGCATTCCACTGGGAGAACAGCACCAGTTGCAAAATCCAAGGCATCAGTTGCCAACCTGAAGGTTTTGTCTTGGTCCACTTCAGGTAACCATTTTCCATAAGCATTTAGGCTGAATAGTTTCTCCAAACCATTCAAGCTAAATGCCACTTGGACCAAGGTCATCCCAGGGACATCCATTCATGTCCCAGGGCAAAGCATGTTTCTAGGCCCTGGGTTAGATGGGATCTCTCATGTTCCCAGCCCTGGGATTTGCAATAATTTGGGACATCCCATTGTTGCCTTAGGCATCTTGGGTCCCTGGCCCAAACAGTGCAACCATATTAGCATTACAATTCTTGCTTCTGAGGCATATCATCACTGCTGCAACTGAATGTCATGCCCATGCTCTCACCCATTTTTGTGTTGGACTTGTGCCCACATGATCATGTTTCTTTATTGCCCTCCCAGCCTGCCATTGTGGCCCTGGCCACTTTCATAACCATTTTCTTAGATATCATCATCACTAACCCCTGCTGCATCCTCCATTATTCTGTATCCCTGTGGTGCAAAGTGTTCAGCCTGCTGCACACTTACTTGTGTTAGTATCCTTCACCCTGTCTTCAGCCAGTAGTATATAAGGGCCTTTCAACATGTCAGTGTATGTCACTTTTGTACACTTTGCAACTTATGTCATACTCTCCCCTTGCTATCTACATGAGTGCCAATCAAGTGTGAGCTGAAGGCAGGTAAACCAATTGTGCTTCTGAAGTCAAGTCTACCAAGGTCTCCTGTCTTAGGGGTTCATTCTTGGTCACCCTCTTTGAGTCTCACTCAGTCCTCCTGTTTTAAGGGTCTTTGTCAGAATATAACACTGGAGTGTTTCATCTGGGTCAAAGGTCTACTTCATACTGCATAATCCCTGCATACCACAGTGGGAGTATGAGACATTATGAGATTATTCAACAGTTAGGCCATTGCATGTCATTCTTCCAGTGTTGTGTCCACAGTTAACCTGCATGTACTGTCCTTTGTGTTTCAGTCTGCTTTTTTTTTTGTGCAGCTACCCACAACATATCAGGTGTTGTCCCCCATTTATGGTTGTCAGTAGTCTTTAGTTAAACACATATAAGACCCCACAGGGATAACCATCATTGGATGTACTTTAGTGTCTTGCTACCATGTTTATATACATAATATACTTTCCATCTCAGATGATCACCTGAGGTTGGCCAAGAGAGATTGTAAACTATCACACCCTAGAGTTCTTCATGGGATATCTTTGGCCTATATCCTTGCTTCATCTCATAGTAATCCTCTTATAGGCATCACCACCCATGACCCTTTTAGTTGTACTGTGTTGCCCTTAGTAGTGACTCAATTACTGTGAAATGGTGGGAAAAATACACTGGAACATGATTGTGTAAGAAAGTTGGGACCACACCTGGCTGGAGTGAAGGACACAGGGATGGTTTATCTCCAATTGGGGAACATTCCTATTGGCTGCAGTTGACAGTGCACTGTACATATCTTTCATGATTTTGGTAATTGGTGGTGCAATTTTCTGATAATGTACATGTATCATACCACATCTCACTACACACACTCAAATAAGACAGTAAGACAGATTTATGTAGTAGTCTCTGTATCTTACATGTGTACTGTGTATTGTTTAGGAAAATACCATTGTGTGACTGGCAGATTTGCTGACCAATTGCTGTGCATGCACAGCTGGAAAATACCATGCACATGCAGGATTCAGACAGAGCTTTAACATTTGATGAGCAAGGTCATAGGAGTTGGAAAATCTGAGAAAAAGCACATGGCACTGATTTCCCATGCATAGTCCCCTTATAATAAGATGGTGGGACATCCCATGACAGCCTCAGAGGGTCCCCACCCTCCCTCATCCCCACCACCATGTAGTCTGACCCATCTGATCACCCCATGATAATTACCAGAAGTATAACATATTTATTTAGGGAATATAGACAGGTACATGATTAGCAAATGATAGTAGTGTCTGCATTCTGGACTACCAAAAGTGAAGTGTAATTGATTGGCAAATGTCTAGTAGGGTGTGGCTCAACTACCAAAAGTGTAGTGTGCAGTTGATTAGGGAAGATGCAGTAGTCCACTTTGGACTACCAAAGTGTAGTGAAATTAACTAGTGAATGTGTAGCAGTGTCCAGATTTTTGACTACCATGACTAGCAAATGGGTACTAGTCCCTACCAAGTGAAGTGGAGTTGTGTGATAGTGTAGTGAATTAGCAAATGTGTGGTAGTGTTGACAAGCAAAAATGTAGAGTAGTTGAATTAGGCAGTGTGTGGTCATGTTGACTGCCAGAAGTGTGGTGTGGTTGATTAACAAATCCATGGTAATGTTGGCTATCAGAGGTGCAGAAATTCTGGCAGTATAACATGGCCTTGTTTCTGAAGGTCAGTCCTCAGTTGGTCTAGACAATCATTAGCTTGTCCAATCCTGAGGTCCCTTTCCTCTGTCAGGAGGTCTTGAAGGCCCAGCTCCATCAGTTTGGCAGCCCCAATGGAAGAGGGCATCCATATACTCATAAGCTCAGAAGCCAGCTCCACAACTTCCTCTTCAGGAACTTCCCAGTCCCCTTCATCATCATCCCAGAACCCCCTATCCTCATCCTCATCTGCTTCTTTCCCACAGAATGCAGGGTCATCCTGGGGAGTGAAAGCACCATCAATGTCCAAACCTTTGAAAAATGCTTGACCATTGCTATGGAATTTTTCAATCCTGACAGAAAGTCTCTGCCTCTTCTCAGAGATTTTGACTTCTTGCTTGGGGGACATGGGAATGGGAAGTTGCTAGAGCTCAGATCTCAGCTGGTCTGTTAGAACTGGGTTCTGAGGGCTAGGTCTGGACTGGGAAAACAAGTGCCAGCATAGTTCTGGCAAGGGGATTCGCATGTCTTAAAACTACTGAATATCATTCAGTCAGAACCAAAGTTAAATTCTTACTTATCATGAGTTCCAGGACCTATGGAGTTGGCACAACACCCATATCAGCCTCAGCTCATGAACTGGGCCCTTGGATAGGTTCTGGGTATGCTGAGTGACTAAGCAAGGGAAAAGGGGGGTGAGGAAGTATGGAGAGCTTGGAGGTACAGCTTGGAGGGTAGCTTGGGCATTCAACTCAGAAGTTCATGTTGATATTATCACTGAGTATCTATGGAAGTAAGTACACAGGTTATATACTGAAGTGCCAGAAGTACCAATGCCAGAGTACCAGCAGTATTGGTAATCCATAGTACTAAAGCTATGTACTGAGTGGCCAATCAACCATCTGGGTGGCCAAAGACCAGACCTCTGGCAGCTGAAACATATACTGTGGAATGGGGATGCTAAGCTAAACTAAAACCTATGAACCTATATACAGAACAAGATAAGGGCAGTGTACTGGGGTCTGGGCTCCAGAGTCTGGCAGTTGTGACACACATACTGGAAGAAGGCTATCTACTGGAAGTAACATCAATTAGTAAACTGTGATAGGTGGGAGTTGCACAATCATGACAGTATCCCCCTCTTAGGGCTGAGCCCTCAAGGACCAAACAGGTGGTATGCCTTAAGGCTGGTGGGAGGTTGACTAGGGTTAGCCAGGACATGTGTTTACTGGGTTTTAAAGGCCAGTTTGGGGAACTGCCATTTCAACAACTCTTCTAATCTCCATCACTACCATCATAAACCCTTCTATCAAAAAACATTGCCAACTCACTGGTCTGCCCACCCCCACCACCACACAAGACTGGACCATTGTTCCAGATGAAGCCATACAATCAGCAAGTGACAATGATAAGGAAACTGCCAACACAAAGTATGCTGAGTGTCAATGCCAGAAGTGAGCACAGAAGGAACATCAGGCAGCTGAAGAAGTGGCAGAGCATGCAAGAGTGGTGCAGGCAGAAGCAGAGCACCAGGAGGAGGAAGCTTGTGAGGCCTGGGAGATGGAGGAGCATGTGTATGCAGTCAACTTGGAGACCAAATTCTATGCAGTGCCATCACATTGACAACAGGAGGAAGAAGACCAGGAGTTGAACAGGTGGTCCAAGGTGCCAGTAGTGGATAGGCTGGGAACAAGTGCACCAGTGCTGGCAGAGTCAGGGGCCAGCAGAAGGATTGAAAGCAAAGGGTAAGGCTAAGGCATGTGATCTGGTGCCTGTCAGCCTGTGTGCCTGATGTGTCAGAGCTGGGGTGGAGTGCATGTTTGAGTTGGTGAAGGCAAGTAAGTGTGGGAAGAAGTCATGTGACCAGTGTTTGGGCCTGAAGGAGCAGTGCATGCTACCAGGTGCCATGACAAAAAAGAAGCAAGGGCCAGAGGAAGCAATGTCACCATGAGCTGGTGAGAAGAAGAAACAGGTGTGAGCAAAGAGTCTGGAGGTGGAGGTGCAGGCTGGATCTTTGAGATCCAAGAGTGTCGCTGGGGAGATTTTGGTGGTGCAGGGACTGCATGCCATCATGGCAGCCATAGACTGGCACACTAGCAAAATGGCCAAGCACTGGGAGATCACTAAGGAGACTCAGTGCATGCAGAGGCAGTTCAACAACCACCACTATGAGCTTCTTCAAGAGACAGAGTACTGGCAGGTAGTGGAAGTGGGAGAGTCAAGTGACAAGGAGAGTACTGGCAAAGGGACCAGTGATGGGGAAACCAACAAGGACATGGAAGGGGAGGAGGCCCCAGAGAGTGATCCAGGTGTGAGTACCAGGCCAGGGGCTGGTACTTGTAAATACAAAGGTCTTGTCCTAGTTTTTTTGTCTGGTTTGTGTCTCTGTGTGAGGGTACCCTAAGATGAAGACTGAGAGCCAGTAAGCAACAAAAGGGTCTGGGATTTACAGAACATGATAAAGACTGAGGGTAACACAGATGTAAGTAACAACATAGTTTGGAAGGAAACAAACCAAAAAATGATACATGAAGTAGTAATGAGTGGTGTACTGGTACTTGTAGCTAGTACTGGGAAACAAAGGTAAGTATCAGACATGAAGTAAACAAAAATGGTACAGATGGCATATCCACAAAGGTACCATCCCCCTCTTAAATACCCAGCCCATGTGATACAGTAGGGGCTGGCATAGAGGTCTGGAGGTGCCAGAAGAGGGCAATGGTGGGGACATGAACAGAAGTTTCAAGTACCAAAAGGGTACTGAAGTTGAAGGCCAGGGGATCTAAGGGCCAGAGGGTGGCAATGAATGCTGGTCAGAGTTGTGGGGTGCTGGAGGAGACTGGAGTTATTGTTCTGGCTGGTACATGTGAAAAGGAGAGGTCTGGGGGTCCCAACCAGGGCAAGATGATGATGAAGATTAGGCAGACAATGATGACTGCCACAGCATACCCAATAAATGGGTGGGAGCAGGGGTCAGAATGAAGAGTTTGCTCAATGAGAGCTACCTCTCTTCTCTGCTGATGAGTTAAGGGCAGAGGAGGCCCAGGATGAAATCATTGGAGGAAGGCAGGAGCAGGACAATGAGGGAGACATGGGGGAACATAGTTGGTAGGGAAAGGTGACATTGAGTGAGACAATATAGAAAGGAGGGTGAGGTTAGGTTGGTAATGAAAGAGTAGTTTTCAGAGGTCTCTGAGTGGAGGAAATGGGGCAAGGGGGTTGGGTGGTGTAACAGGGAAGTGTGGGGCAGAAGGATAGTGAGAGTTAGGGGCAGGGCATGGCAGTGAGTGGCAGGGGTCCGAGTGCCATAGCCCAAGTAGAACAGTAGCAGGAGAGCTCAGTCATCACAAAGCAGAAGCACTGTCACTGGCATCAGGCATTGGGCACTGTTTCTCAGTCTGGCGAGTCCATCTGGTGACAAGAGGGGAATAGGAACCCCAGGAACACAGTTACAGGCAATGTCACTATCACTACAACAGGTAGCACGACTACGAGGAATAAACACACAGGCAGAAGAAGCAGAGTCAGGCAGTGGCATGATCACTATGGAAAGCAGTTTGTCGACAGCAGAGGGAGACAACTCAGAGCTATATACCCCATGGAGACCAACAACAGCGAACCCATATCTCTGTGCCAGAGGCAAACAGAGAAGTACAAGCACATCAGCTGGTGCACAGAACTACCACCTGCAGCCAGCAATATTCCCCAGTGAAATGCTCTTTCCAGCCAGGCTGAAAGCAGAACAACAAGCAATGCCAACTCCAAACCCATTCCTGGCAATGCCAAACCCACAGCTGACGACATCAGGCAGACCAGCACAACCACAACCAGCAGCTCAAACAATGTCATACCAGATTGTCAATGTCAACAAAGTGGCAAAAGTCGTCCCACTGTTTCAAGGGGACTACTTGAACAAGGAGGAACCATTGGACTGGTTCATGGAATTCCAGCTATCACTCCCGACGACCTGGACAGAGGCAATGAAAGTAGACCATTTCAGCCTGCAGTTAGCAGCAGGAAGCTATGTGGAAGAGTGGTTCATGGACCTACTGTCCAGAGACAAGGTGGACATGGTAACACTCAAGGCTGCATTTCTGAAAAGGTGGCCACCAACCAAAAGGCTGAAATGGACAAAGTGGCAACAGAGGGAATGAGTTAAAGCCCTAGTGCTGAAAGAGGAGGAGATTGGAAGGTGGATCGACACAGAGAGAGGAGGAGATTATGGGCACATAATATGGGCAATGAAGGTGATGCAGTTGGCATTAAGCTTGGGAGACAAGGAGGGCAAGCTAATCAAGTACATGATCGAGGCAGCACCGGAAAGCTTGAGAAACAAGCTAGAGGACGAGTACAAAGAGTGGGATGAGTTTATAGAGGCAGTGAGAAGAGTCAAGGTGAAAAAGCTGTTGAGAAACCAGGAGACAAAGAAGGGCGAGCAGTCTCTGAAGAGCAAGGTGGCAGAACTACGACAACAAATCAGCCAACTCACGGTATGGCACATCGCACAGACCTACCTGGCAAGGACAATAGTGTGGGCAGAGGGAGAAGGGGTACTGCAAAGCTATGCTGGGCAGTATGCAAGGGCAGGCATACCCGCAGTGGCAGCAAATAGGAATGTGGTAGCACCAAGGATTCCACTCACAAGGGCCCAGATCTTGGAAAAGGCGCTAGCAGTACCACACCAAGCGAACATGGACATGGGCAGGAGACTGTACAAGGTGGATGTGCAGGCTTGGCACCAGGCATTTGGGGAAGAAACAATGCCAGTGCTCAAATGACCATACCCTCCGAAACCAGGAACAGCCATGGCAGGGTTGGGGGAATGTTTCAGTTGCAGGCTGGTCACTGACCCACCACACATTGGAAACACATGCACAGCCAAGGAGACTCTGCGATTACACGAGACGAGGTGGTGACAGCTAGTCGTGGGCATGCTGTGAAGAATGACACAGCTCAGGCCCAATGCAGCCCCGGTCCAGTATGTTTGGCCAATGGCACAGCAAGCCGAGTTCAGCGGAGAACCAGCAGAATCTCAGGTGTACATGATAGTGACAGGAGAAGGATGGCAGGTAGGCAATGTGGGGCAGGCAGAGCAGCATGAAGGGCAGTGGGACTGGACGGTGGAGGGAAACTACTAGGGGCTGTGGAAAGTGGTGGACCAATGTCAGCCCCAGGTCACTGTCCATCCAGTTTGGAGGAAGAGAAGTTGAAAATGGAGGATTTGCCTGCAAGCATGCTAGAGCCAGTCATGGGGAGCGTTCAGGAGGGTTCAGGAGGAAAGGGGGTAGGGTCAGAACAACAGGAGGAAAGTGCAAGTATGTAATGTACAGGACACTGAGAATAGAATCACTGACATTTATGCATTGGATGCGGCAAGCCAGTGGGCCAGGACTCAGGTTGGCCAGCTGTTCATGGCGGTAGTGAGCTTAATGGGACCGAGAGGGGAAAGAGTCAGGTTTCTCACAATCATGGATAATGGCACAATGATAAATGCCATCAACATGGGCACATACTGCAAAGTGCAGATGAGGTTGCGCCAACTGGACATGTCAAAGCAGGTGCTAAGGATGGCAGATGGGTCACTGGTACCATCCACAGGCACTTGGATGGGCACCCTACAGTGGGGAGTGGCAAAGGTGCAAACAACGTTTGAGGTGTTCCCAAGCAAGGGCTCATGGAAGATGTTGATAGGCAAACCACTGCTGGATCAACTAAGGGGGCTGTACATGATTATGGAAAGGACTCCATATTGCTACCATGGGGAGACAAGTACATCAAAATCGAAAACTGCACTAAATGGGGAATACAAAACAATATACTACCTACTGAAGCTGGACCAAAAGCAGCAGGGCAGCAAGAGAAGGAGAGAGAGGCAGAGATGCCAGTAGAGGGTGACAAGGCAGAGGTGAGGCACATGGAGACAGAGAGCCAAGAAGGAGGGATGGACAACGACAAAGACATGATGAAGGACTGTGAAGTGGGGAAGTCAGCAGGGGAGAAGAAGATAGAAAGCATGTTTATGAGGCTGAAGGCAGAGGGCCCATTCTACCCACCCAAGGTAGAAGAAGTATGGAAGGTGATCAGATGTGGACCACTGCCACTGGACAAGCTGAAGCAGGTGAAGGACAAAATAGCTGAATTTGCAGACACCTTCGCATTGTCAGTAAAGGAGGTAAAACTGGTACTGTTCATGAAATTCCGGTTGAATATATCAAACAATGCTAAGTTCCCACTGAAAGTCAATCAAAAGCCCCTGATGCAGGCACAGGGGAATGGTACCTACTGGTCTTGGAGGACTTCAATGAGGTGGGGATACTATGGGACATCAGGTCAGACAAGGTGAAGGCAGTCCACCCAATGGTGCTAGTGCAAAAGGCACATGGAGCACTGGGTCTCACAATGGAAGAGATCAGAAGATTGGTTGAGGAGCAAAGTGTGGGAGGGACCACCCAACTAACGGTAGACCGACCAGAGAAACACACGAGCCAAGGGAGTGGCAGTGGGAAGCCAAAATGGCGGGTATGCCAGAATTTCCAGGTCCTCAACAAAGTCATGGAGGTAGCACCGATGCCACAAGGGGACATCAGGTCAAGCAACAACACCTAGCTGGGCACCAATACATGTGCATCATGGACCTAGCATCAGGGTTTTACACAATAGAAGTAGAGGACCAGTATCAGCCATACCTGTGCATCTACACAGAGGGCAGGGGCTATCAGTGCTACATGCATATGCCCATGGGTCTACTAGGCACACCATTGTGTTTTGCAGACATGATGGCAGTTGCATTCAAAGGGCTAGCAGTGCAAATAGGGCTGGAAACATTTGTGGATGACAATGGGATAGTGGGAGACGAGTTCCAGGAGTTACTAGCAAGGTTGCACATCTTCCTGGTAAGGTGTCAGGAATGGGACATATCACTTTCACCACAAAAAATGCAGCTATTCATGTCAGAGGTGGTGTTTGGGGGTGCAAGAGTTGGGCAGGAAGGAATCAAACCAGACATGGCAAAGCTGGAGGCAGTGGCTAAGTGGCCAACACCAACATCACTACTAGAGCTGATGAGGTTTCTGGGCTTAACAGGGTACTTCTGGTCACTCGTCAAGGATTATGCATGGGTAGCAGCACCACTAATGGACCTGCAATGGAACCTAGACTTCCCAGGGCCAGATACCAAGACAAGCAAATGGAAGTACCGGCAATACCTCAGAGACAGGTCACTCGAACAGTATTGGACACCAAGACAGACATGAGCATTCATAAAATGAAGCAGGTGCTAACATCTGAGCCAGTGCTAAGAGCACCCAAGTTTGATGGAACACCATTCATACTAACAACAGATGGATGCAAAGATGGCTTTGGAGCAGTGTTATCCCAGAGGTTCGACACAACACTGGAGAGCAGGAAAAAGGTGATGGCAGTTCACCTGATAGGCTTTGCATCTAAATGAACATCAAGCATGGAGGAATGGTACAAGCCATAGATACTGGAATTTGCAGCATTGAAGTTTGGAATTGACCATTTCAGCAATACCATATGGGGCTTCCCTGTGGAACTGGAGACAGATTGCATAGCACTACAGGACACACTGTGCAACGACAAGTTGTCACTAGTACATGCCAGATGGCGAGACGGTATTTCGGCATACCAGATAGTGGATGTATGCCACAGGCCAGGCAAAACCAATACAGCAGCAGACATGCTAAGCCGAATGTTTGCAGACAAACCAAGAGGGAAGGACAATGGCAGCAAGTGTATGGTCAGTGAAGACTGGGAATCAGCAAGGGGAATTGTTAATGATTTGTTTGCAGTTGAAGCTGACCTGGCATTCTCCAAGTTGAGAGAACAGTTTATTGAAGAACCTTTGTTTTTAGAGGTGGTCCGAGGCAATATACAACCTCAGGAACACCACGAGTGACAGGGACTGATGCAGAGCTCGACTAGGGCAGAAGGGTACCACTCGAGGACAGATGCCTGTGGCATGTGTACACAACAAAGTCGATACAAGCAAGGCCAAGGGTAGAATGTGTTATGCAGAAAGAGGCGACAGCGATGGCAGAGGAGGAACATAGGACAAATTGGGCATTGGGGGAGAGATCTGGTGAAGATACGGTTGATGGACAGAGTGTACAGCCCACATGGCTGGACCAATCCATTCACCAAGCATTGTTGCAGTGTGCGCAATGCAAGAACTTTGGGTCGACACACCTGCATGCATTGTTGTACCCAATCACAAGACAACACCCTTTTGAACTCATGGTTGCAGACTATCTGTCCATGCCAAAGGGAAAGGGAGGTTACCATTCTGTGCTCCTGATGCTGGACACATACTCACAGTACATATGGGGCTTCAAGCTCAAGGTACACTGGACTGTGAAAACAACCTTGGACGGCCTAAAGACGGTGACAGTACATGTTCAGAGCCCAGAGGCATTCATGACAGACTGGTGGTTCCCACTTCAAGAACTGAGAAGTGAGAGCATGGTGCGAGGCACATGGAACGGTACAACACGTGGTAGCGGCATACGCACCATGGATAAACGGGCTGGTTGTTGGAGATTGAATCACCACAGGTGATGTATATTTTGGTGCGAGTTTTCACTTGCTTACATAAGCGCTTAGAGCGCACTTTGTAGTACATTTTGGTACTGTATCCTCAGTAGTTGAGTCACTACTGAGGGTAAGCACATACATCCTTATAGTAGACTACTTACTGATTCCCTGTAGCTGCCTACAGGTACATCTAATATACATAGTAGTTGAGTCACTACTGAGGCTGCCTACAGCCCTTTTTCTACAGGTTATGAGCCCTGCATAGCACGGAAGAAAATTTTATTGTAGGAGACTCGTGGTCGACTCGAACAGAAGACTACTCAACAAAGCCAACTAATACTGTCTCTACTCTCTCGAAGGCTATTGGATCACCGATGGACGACCTACCTGAGCTCGCAGACAATGGGCATAACTGGCCAACTTACGGCAGTTGGGTCTTACATGCCATTGCAGACGAAGGCTTGATGGGGCTCCTAGTGGGGTCTGAAACACGACCTGTACATCCGGCACAGCTGAGAGGTCTTGGTGAAGACTGGGCACCACAGACTGATGAAGAACGAGATGAAGTCGCGGCATGGAGGACCGCCGACGAAAGCTGGCAGCGACAGAATGCGACGGTCAATCTATTGATTACCTATGGCATTTCGGACTACATATTCTCATTCATACTTCTCTTGAAAACGCCACTTGAGAAGTTTACTTTCCTCGAAAAGCGCTTCGGTCTGATTCCAAGACCCGACAGCTGGCTAGCAGCAGAGCAGAGGAAGGCACACAACAGAGTGACCCACAACATGAGCAGATCACGGCTGGGAAACCACTCAGAGTGCCAACAGCCACAATGAACCAGAGAATCCGCCTAGGGAAGAAGAGGGCTCTCTAGACAGCTCAAACGACTGCACTGAGACGAAGCCTGGGTACCTGACACTCGAGGCCGAGGTCGTAGACGTGCAGCAGGTGGAGAATAACCTACCAGCAGATGAGGCTCAGTTGGTAGATGGAAATGGCTGGGCAAATGCGCAAACATACTCGAAGCACCTGACAAAGGCAGTCAGCATGCAAGCAACAAGATCAAGGAGAGCCAGGACTTACCAGGGTTGAGCTCGAAGGCTCTCGAACCCGAAGGTGACCTACCATTCACTACAAGCAAATGCGCCGAGACCCAGACTGGGCACACAAAGCCCAAGACTGAAGTTGTAGACACGCGGCAGGTGGTGGATGTCCTACCCATGCTTGGGGGGGGACAGCAGGTCGAACATGGCATGACAAACATGTGAAGGAACACGAAGCAACTGACAAGAAGGGTCAGTGCACGGAGGATGAGCTTGTGGAGAACCGAGATTCACCTGGGTGGAGGTCTGAGGCATCCGAGCCTGCAGACAACTCCACCAGCCAGGGCTGCAGACACATCCTACTGAAAATGGACCACAAACGTTTGTTGAACACAACGAGTGCATCCGGATGAACAGTGAAACGATCGCTGATGTACCAAATCCCCCAGGGATACATGCCGAGCTCCCCGACCCATATGTCGAATGTTCTATGTTACAGGATAAGCTGTTGACACAAATGAATAGTGCTACGAGCACAGAACTCGAACAACATGGTACTGCAGTGATACCACAGGTCTTACCAATGGAAGCTGGCAGGTGGGGTGACAGCGGTAGTGATGATGCAACAAGCAGCAATGCCGTCTGCTCGCACGGAGCAGAGAAAAGGCTGCTGGCTGACAGCAGAGGTCAGCACAGCGGGCGTGGGGTGAAACGGCAGGACGGCTTACCTGCACCGCCCGAACCACCTCCAGCAGGCATCGTCGAGCACCTTCCTCGACTCTACAAGGTCACCCCGGGCACCCGTCAACATGCAAGAATCAAAACGAGAGCTGAAACTGTCAGTAACGTTCGTATGAGGCGAAACACCTACTGTACCCATGCGCCCACCATGCGCCCACCTCGGTTCATCCCGATGTCCACAGAACTCTTCAAGACTGTTATGGAGGTGACCTGGATGGGGAGAGTGCACTATGATCTGGTCAGAAGCACTGAAAACGCTCAAACGAGAGGTTACACACACCATGCACCCGGTATCGCCATACGGTCATTTCGACACCTCTCGAAGCCCACCAAACACTCCAGAAATGTTGCAGTGGGGTCCTACATCATAGGCGTGTCCTATAACGAAGCCAGCAGCGTCAGAAACGCTTGTAGCAAGTGGCACACGCACTGGGGTTGTGCCATCACCATACAGTCACTGCGGCTCCCCTCGACCCCTGCCAAACCATCCATAATCATTGTGGGGGGGTCCCACATGGTAGGCGTACGCTATAACGAAGTCAGCGGCGCCAGAACCGTCCAAACGAGAGGGCATACGCACCCTGGTGAGCACACACGGCTTGTGCTACCATACAGCCATCTGGCAGACCCAGGAAACGCCGGAAACCCCCCTGGGGTCTTCCATACACTTAAGCGGCAGGGGGTGCCTCCCAGACGCACTCGGAACCACGGCGATCCTTCCGACAGTCAAAACAGCGGCCTTACGATCATGGTACAAGGCAGGAGCGCGCGCACTACACAAGCATTTCCGAAACGGAAGTTGCCACAACGCGGCGCGTCAACCACCAAACAACACTCGTTACACACACGGACTCGAAGCTCATTTGCAGCAGAATAAACACTCGTTTTATTGAATTATTTGGTATACATTCATTTGAGTTATATGTTCTGCTCTTCTACTTATCACACAGTGGAGCTTGGGGGTGTGTTGGAGATTGAATCACCACAGTGTGATGTATATTTTGGTGCGAGTTTTCACTTGCTTACATAAGCGCTTAGAGCACACTTTGTAGTACATTTTGGTACTGTATCCTCAGTAGTTGAGTCACTACTGAGGGTAAGCACATACATTCCTTATAGTAGACTACTTACTGATTCCCTGTAGCTGCCTACAGGTACATCTAATATACATAGTAGTTGAGTCACCACTGAGGCTGCCTACAGCCCTTTCTACACTGGTGGAGAATGCAAACAGCAAACTGTTAGGGAGGCTACGGAGGTTGTGCAGCCCAGAGCTAGGAGAGGACGACGAGGGGTCAGGGCAAGGTTGAAAATATAACCAAGGCTTGGCCGGATTATTTTGACGAAGCGGTCAGACAGATGAAACGAACACGTCGTACCAGCCTTCCAACTCTCACCAAGGAGCTTGTTGTTAGGATTGGTCATCAACACAGCCAGAACGCCATTCGAAGAGGCAACAGCGGAAGCTAGGCCCAAAGGAGGTGGACGTACAGCTAGCATACATGGAGCAACAGCGGCTCAATGGGGCGGCTCAGGCTATGTTTGCACGCAGCGAAAAGGAAAGCAACATTTGATAAACAGGTGCTATGCTCTGTTTAAAGGTGAGGTAGTATTCAAGGAGGGCCAACTCGTACAGGTACACAACGCTACCCAGGAAACCACAGTGGCCAGCACGAGAGTTGCCTACCAAGATGGTCAGCACCAAGACGGATCATAGGATGGGCGGGCAACTCGTACAAGCTAACGACACTTGAGGAGTTCCCAATTAACAGGTTGGTCCATGCGAGAAGGCTGAGGTTGTTTGTTCACGGGATGGAACAGCGTTAGTGGAGATGCAACAGGCAGTGGAAGAGGAGGAAGCAGAGAGGCAGGAGGAAGAGGCGAGAGCATTGGGAGTGGTGGGACAGGAAGACGAGGAGCAAGGAGGGCAAGGAGAGTAGGAGACAGAGTGAACCCGGAGGTTCGCATTGCTTGAAAGGGGGGCACATGTAACAGGGAAGTGTGGGGCAGAAGGATAGTGAGAGTAGGGGCGGGGCGTTGGCAGCGAGTGGCAGGGGTCTGAGTGCCATAGCCCAAGTAGAACAGTAGCAGGAGAGCTTAGTCATCAGCAAGCAGAAGCACTGTCACTGGCATCGGGCATCGGGCACCGTTTCTCAGTCTGGCGAGTCCAATGGGTTGGCACAACAAGCAGCATACCCTGCAACTCAAAACAAGCTGAAACGAGACTGCTAGCTGAAGACGAGGCTGGTCAGCAACAACAGCAGCAGCTTAAGCTGAGGGACGTACCTGGATCACCCACAAGACTCCGAGAGGGTTCCTATGAGGCTGCCAGACCGAAGCGTCGACGTGAACGAGTCGAAATCAAATCTAGAAAGGTCAGCAAGCTGCAGAAGGGCGAGAACATGTACCAGGGACATGATAATGCGATTATGCGCCCATGAGAGGGCATCGGAACATGCCACGACCTTACTGTCAAGTTCAGGAACCTTACCATCGACTTTACGAAGCAGACCAATCACCAATAACATGCCAGAAACAGTGGGGATGGGCTGATGGCCCCCAAGCGTTGCAATTAAGAAAGAGACGATGCGCTGATCACGCACACCATGTGACTTACCAAATCGGGCAATCGCGCTCAACTTTCGAAACTCTGGTGTTGCAAGCACAAACTGTGCACCTGGAACTTGGAGTTTTAATCACACATTGGACTATACAGTTGGTATATTTCATTTCATGTTTTTGGATTATGTTTTTACCTTAGAATTACCCACCACCACTTGAGGGGAGTGTTGGAGTTAGACAACTGGTGTGGTATTGCATAGCCACTGATTACATAAGTGCATAGCATGCACTTACAATTTAGTATTACTGTAGTTTCTACTTAGTGACTACTAAGTGTTCTACAGGTACAGTAGCTTTGCTACTAATTTATACAGTGGCTACTAAGTATTCTACAGATTCTACTTCTACAGTATGTACTTACATTCAGTATGCTCCCTGGTCTCACTGGCAACCAGTACCCTCATTGTATGTACTTGCAATTGCTATTCACACTGATCTCACTGACAACCAGTGTAGAAAAGGGCTGTAGGCAGCCTCAGTAGTGACTCAACTACTAAATATATTAGTGTACCTGTAGGCAGCTACAGGTCATCAGTAAGTAAGTACTGGTAATGAATGTGTAGACATACCCTCAGTAGTGACTCAACTACTGAGGAAACAGTACCAAAATGTACTACTAAGTGTACACTCTAAGTGCTTATGTAATCATAAAAAAGCATACCAAAAAGGGTTATCACACTGGGGTGATTCAATCTCCAACACACCCCCTGAAACTCCACTGTGTGATAAGTAGAAGGGCAGAACATATAACTCAAATGAACATATACCCAATAATTCAATAAAACGAGTGTTTATTCTGCTGCAAATGAGCTTTGAGTCAGTCACTGCAAGCATTTCACAATTTTTCTTCAGAAAACATGCTGAAAAAATTGAAGAAAGTGATACTCTTTTTTGACAGGTGTTTTCAAAGAGAAAAGGCAAAAATAATATTGTCTTTTCTTTGCATGACTTGCCACAAAACATTGATTGATGGTAACACCCATTAGTGTAGAAGCTAGTCGGCACTACCATCAATTCATGTTTTTCCACAGAAAAAACAAAGAAAACAAAATATTATATTTGCATTTGTTCTGTGAACACAGCCCAAATAAAAGAGTATCTCTTGTTTCAATTTTTTCAACATATTTTGGCATGAAAAATTGTGAAATGCTTGCAGTGAGTGTGTGTAATGAGTGTTGTTTGGTTGTGTTGATGCGCCACATTGTGGCAACTTCCTGTTTCGGAAATGCTTGTGTAGTGCATGTGCTCCTGCCTTGTACTGTGATTGTAAGGCTGCCATTTTGACTATCGGAAGGATCGTCACCATTCTGAGTGCATCTAGGAGGCACCCCCTGCCATTGATAAGTGTCGGGAAGACCCCAGGGGGGTTTCTGGTGGAACAGGGAGGGGCAAGAGTGAGTGGGGAGACAGGGGTGAGAGAGCAGGAGGAGGCGGGGTCACATTGGAACGGGGAGGATCAGAGAGGGGGGAGAGCGAGGGATAGGGGGAGAGCGAGGGAGGTCACGTGACTGAGTGGCAGGGGTCTGGGGTCAGGCAGTGGGTAGTGTAGACAGGTTCCATGACCGAGTCATGTATGAACAGTGCGAGGAGACACACAGTCACATCCCAGCAGGTTCATGCTTAGCTCTCCCATCTGGTGACGAGAGAGGAATTCGAACCCCATGGTGGAGAACAGTAACAGCACCGATCACACTTCAGGCAGTGGCATCCCTGAGAGGAATAGGGAAACAAGGCCAGAACTCAGACAGTGAACCGACGTCAGAAAGCAGTATCTCAGAGTCATCGGCATCAGGAAGTGGCACAGGGGCACTAGGAACAGAGAGAAGGAGACGAAAGAACTTGTATGCAGTACCAACAGCAGGGGAAACAAATGCACAGCCAAAACTAGCAGGAGACTCGGACCAGTTCAGGTTACAACCAGCCATATTCATAACACCGAGAGCGACGTTTATGCACAGACTGCTGAGCACACGCCCAACAACACCCCCTTCTCTGACACCAAAGGCTGCCCAACATCAGGGATATCACAGACCAATGCTAGGAGGAAACAGTACAACCATGTCAGACTCAGCAAAAATCGTGCCACTCTTTCATGGGGACTACAGCAACAAGGAAGAGCTGACAGAATGGTTCACTCAATTCCAGCTCTCAGTACCAGACTCATGGTCAGATGCGAGAAAGATAGACAGGTTCGGGTTACAGCTGGCACCAGGGAGCTATGCCGATGAATGGTTTGAAAACCTACCTTCAGGGGATAAGGGGGACATGATGACACTGAAGGCCGCATTCATGAAGCGATGGCCACTGACAAGGCGACCCAAGCTGACGAGGGTGCAGCAGAGAGAATGCATTTGGGACCAGGTGCTGAAAGAAGAAGAAATAGGAGAGTGGATCGAAGAAGGGAGAGCAGGGGATTACAGACATGTACTGTGGGCTGAGAGGGTCAAGAGATTGGCACTGAGCATGGGTGATGCAGAGGGAACATTGGTGGTACATGTGAAGAAGGGGCACTGCAGATGATCAGGGACGAGCTAGACGAGGACTATGCGAGTTGGGAAGAGTTCGTCGCAGCAGTACAAAGTATCAAAGTGGAGAAGCTGCAGAGGAACAGAGAAAAGCAGAGTGCAGAATGCACCAGGGATCAAGCGGTGTAGGGAGAATATCCTCCCTACTAGGATATTTCTTTTATTTCACTGTTTTTACTTACTGATTTGTTTTCTCTTCTTTCTTTTGTTTTTTTTTACTTCGTGTTTGCACGCATTTGGCTTATGTAAGCCCGTGCAACCACTTCGAGAGCACTGTACATACTTAGAAAAAAAAAAGAGACACATTATAGAGATGAAACAAACCGAATTCTGAGCCTGAGGGCTCAGAATGTTATTTCTCCATTCCTGATGTGCTATAAATGTTTTCTTCAGCCTCTCTAGGAATTTTGGGCGCATTTTTGGTCTTTTCACACCACTCTTTGACCCCTCTACCAGGCAACTCAAGCCTCCTGGGTCAAACTGAGACCCCCTTCCAACAGGAGACTCTCTAGTCTCCTCCCACACTCCTTTATCATCAATCTTTACATCTGGAGCCCACCACGAGGGGGCTGTTTTGCTTGGTACCCCTACTTCTCCCCCTCCCCTCAAGCTTGTACACGCGTTTTCTCGAGAACCGACGCGCCGGACCTCTCGCTTTTCTGTATTCGGATTCTACTCGACGAGACCTTTCGAACGAGGTCTTTTTCGTCACATCTGCTTCAGTACTTCTGGAGATATTCTCATTTTTGTGGAGAAGGCCCTGTAGGACGAAAATTGGAATAACTCAGGACTGGGTGCACCATTTTCTCCGGTTCCTTGTTCTCCCAGCTCTCCTCGCATGCCTCTACCACCCTCCGAAGTTTTGTAGAATTCCGTCAAGTGGTTGTTCACCAATGTGCTGCTGTCCCCCCCTACCTCCGAGCTTGCACACGCGTTTTCTCGGGACCCGACGCGCTGGACCTCTCATTTTTCGGGATTCTGATCATACCCGACGAGACCTTTCGAACGGTGCCTTTGTCGTCGCGTCCGCTTCAGTACTTCTGGAGATATCCTTATTTTTGTGGAGAAAGGCTCTGTAGGACGAAAATTGGAATAACTCGGGACTGAGTGTGCTGTTTCCCATGTTTCTTCATTCTCCCAGCTCTCCTGGCCTGCCTCTACCGTCCTCCAAAGTTTTGTAGCATTCTGTCGAGCAGTTCCTCCCCAGCATGCTGCCATCCTCCTCCCCTGCCACAGCTTATGCTCCCTGGCACTCTCCCTCGCGTTTTAGCTCCCTCTCGAGCTGTAGGGAACTGTTTCCCATCATCTTAGAGTCAGTCGAAGCCCTGTCGAGACCCCACCAGCTGCTTCGAGACCCAGCTGCATTCCAGACCCTTTTGAGATGCATTTGTGACATAGATGCTTTGTTTGACACATTTGCTTCATTCATAACATATTCGAGACACATTCCGTGACCCTCCGAGACACAGTCGTAATGTGTTCAAGATGCACCCTCGTTCATATCGTGTTCCAGATGCAGTCGTAACATATTTGAGATGCAATCGTATCGTATCCCAGACATATCCGCTTCATTCCCCTCTTGAGATGCAATTGTATCATACCCCAGACATATCTGCTTTGTTCCCCTTCCGAGACACATTCATAACGTGTTCTAGACGTGCCCCCTTCATAATGTGTTCGAGACACTTTCCGAGATCCAGACGAGACACAATCATAACAAATTCCAGACACAATTGTATCATATTCCAGATGCACCTGCTTTGTTCCCCTTTCAAGACGCAATCATAACGTATTCCAGATGCATTCCGAGATCTACCAAGATGCGTTTGTAACGTATTCTAGATGTGCCCACTTCGTTCCCCTTTCGAGACGCAGTCATATCATATTTCAGATGCAACCTTAATGTGTTCGAGACGCATTCCAAGACCTGTCGAGATGCAATCATGACGTAGATGCTTCCCTCAGACACACCCGTACCCCTACACCCTCCCTGCTCGTGTCATATTCACTTTGTGAAATATATGTTGGTTTTATCTGTTTGGTTTCTTACTCTTGGGATACACTGCAAGCATTTCACAATTTTTCTTGCCAAAATATGTTGAAAAAATGGAAAGAAGAGATACTCTTTTATTTGGGCTGTGTTCACATAAAAAATGCAAATATAATATTTTGTTTTCTTTGTCTTTTCTGTGCAAAAAAATGAATTGATGGTAGTGCTGATTAGCTTCTATGCTAATGGGTGTTACCATCAATCAATGTTTTGTGGAAAGTCATGCAAAGAAAAGAAAATATTATTTTTGCCTTTTCTCTTTGAAAACAGCTGTCAAAAAAGAGTATCACTTTCTTCAATTTTTTCAGCATGTTTTTTGAAGAAAAATTGTGAAATGCTTGCAGTGATACCCCTGTGGAGCATTCTCGGTCTCGTTCTAGAAGATGCTCCCAGGGAGGCGCACTCGAGCACGAAGCTCCCCCCTCATTTCCCCTTCAAGGCATCCCCTTGAACTTCAAAGGACCTCCCTTTCTCCCCCAAGCTTGCTTCGAGCAGCTCATTTCCTTGCCGAGTCACTTATGCAGGCTCGTGGCACACTGTGGCTCAGCCATGGTTGTGTGTCCCGGATAGCAGGCTGGTGACTTAGCTTCACACTTGCTTCATAGCTCGAGAGATTGGTAGTCATGTGTGCACTCAGTAGGTTGTTAGAGTGCTCGAAGGTTTGTTCCCCCTGCCTTGAAACTGCTTCGAGGGCTTGTCTCCCCCCTCTTGAGCCACATCTGCCACTTTGAGCCCAGTCCCACCCTCGAGTCGAGTCCCAAGGCTCATCAGAGCCTCTCAAAGGCTTGTGTTTCCCCTTCGCACAGCTGTCCTTCCCCCTCGAGTCACCTTCCGAGGCCTGTCTAGGCTCGAGTCCCCTCATTGCCCCTCGAGGCCACTCTGGCACCCTCTCCTGCTGCATGGGTACCCCTTCTTGTTCATGTTTTGTTTTCTTTATGGTCTCTTTTGCTTTTGAGTTCGCATTTTTGAGTTTTGACATAGAGTTTCTGTTTTGAGGAGGATAGCCCTCGTCATGTTGTATGGTATGGCTCGGTATGTGGTGACTGAGGACAGTCACTATCTCAAGCCACCCTCGGATGTAGGGAGAATATCCTCCCTACTAGGATATTTCTTTTATTTCACTGTTTTTACTTACTGATTTGTTATCTCTTCTTTCTTTTGTTTTTTTTTACTTCGTGTTTGCACGCATTTGGCTTATGTAAGCCCATGCAACCACTTCAAGAGCACTGTACATACTTAGAAAAAAAAAAGAGATGCATTATAGAGACGAAACAGACCGAATTCTGAGCCTGAGGGCTCAGAATGTTATTTCTCCATTCCTGATGTGCTATAAATGTTTTCTTCAGCCTCTCTAGGAATTTTGGGCGCATTTTTGGTCTTTTCACACCACTCTTTGACCCCTCTACCAGGCAACTCAAGCCTCCTGGGTCAAACTGAGACCCCCTTCCAACAGGAGACTCTCTAGTCTCCTCCCACACTCCTTTATCATCAATCTTTACAGCGGTTGCCCTCTTACAACAGCAGATGACCAACCTTGCAATGTGGACAACAAATACCATGGCCATGAAAGGGTACACACGACCAGCGTTCGTGCAACAAATCCAAGGACAGGGAGGTGTGGGGCCATCACAAATGGCAATGTTGTATGGACCAAGCTCCAACCCACCACCAGCAGCATATGCGAGGAGCATGGGAATGCAACGCCCTCCGCTAACGAGGTCGCAAATATTGGAAAAGATGAGTGTCTTACCTAGAAGGCTGGACACAGAGGCAGGCAGGTGGCAGTATGAGGCAGACGTCGAACTGTGGCACAAAACGTATGGCTACGACACCCCACCGTCATTGGAAAGGCCATACCCATTGAAACCGGGGACAGCAGCTGCAGGAGCTGGCGAATGTTTCAGTTGCGGGCTAGTAATGGACCCACCGCACGTTGGAAACATGTGCACGGTGAAAGAGACACTCAGACCGCACGAAGCGAGGTGGAGACAGTTGGTGGCAGCCATGTTAAGAAGGACTATGCAGCTTAGGATGACAACAGCACCCGTAAACTATGTATGGCCGGCCCCAGTCCAGACAGCAACACAACCAATGCATGCTACGCCGCTCGTGAACACGGTCACACCATGGGAGACGTGGCAAGAGGGAGAAGGGCAGGGAGAGTTCGAAAATGCATGGGAGTGGGTGCAGGAGGAAAATGGGAGGGGACTGCAGATAAGGACGGATCAGCTGTAGTCCCGGAACAGGATCTGACACGAAATGAACCAGTGCAGGATGGTAACGAGAGGACAACACCTGTGGATGCTAGTGGTAACGTAGAGTCGGGGCGGAATACAGTCGTTGATGTGTACAGGGTGGACATGACAGGAAAGCCAGTAAGAATGCACCTAAGCAACCCGTTCTTGACAATACCAGGTTTGGAAGGTCCACAGGGGGAATGCATGCGGTTCCTAGCCATGGTCAATAGCGGTGCGATGATCAACGCAATCGACTTGGAGGCCTACCAATGGGTGAGCAGGAGACTAAGCAAACTGAGTCCATCAGCACAAACGTTATGAATGGCCGATGGCTCGCTGGTACCCTCAGAAGGGACGTGGACAGGCAGGGTCTGATGGGGCCCGGTGTCGGTCGAGACTGCATTTGAAGTTTTCCCCAGTGGAGGGTCATGGAGGATGCTGCTAGGAAAGCCGCTACTGGACGAGGCAAAGGCAGTACATGACTATGGAACAGACTCAATCTTGCTACTGGGGAAAGCAACCCAGCACAGAGTCACAAACTTCATACGAAAAGCAATACCAGTGAATGTCTTGCCCACGCAAGTGCTGAAAGTGGTTGGAGACGAGGAACCGGTGGTGGGAGTAGGAGTGGTGATGGCGAGGAATGACAAGGGGGAACGAGAAGGAGAAGAGGACAGGGAGGAGCTAGGAGAGATGTGAATAGAGGAGGAAGAAGGGAACAAGGAGGTGTTCATGAGGTTGACAGAGAAAGGCCCGTTTTACCCACCAAGGGTACGCAAGGTGGTGGAGACAGTGCAGTATGGGAACCTACCGCCTGACAAATTGAGGAAGGTGCAAGAGTTGGTCGCAGAGTTCATGGACACCTTTGCACTGTCGGTGCAGGAAGTAAAACCAGTGGACTTCATCAAATTCAGGTTGAACATACCGGAAGATGCTAAGTTCCCGCTGAAAGTACATCAGAAACCACTAATGCAGGCCCAGAAAGAATGGTACCTACCGGTGCTGGATGAGTTCAGCAAAGCGGGGATCCTGAGGGACATATGCTCAGACGAGGTCAAAGCGGTACACCCCACGGTGCTAGCACAGAAGGCGCATGGAGCGGCAGGACTCACCATGGACAAGATAAGATGGATCGTCAAGGAGCAATGCGTGGCGCAAGGCGAGAAACCGAGCATGGAGCTGCTGCCAAGGCCAGAGCTGACAGCGAAGAAACAAGAAGCTGAGGGCAAACCGAAGTGGAGGGTTTGCCAAAACTTCACTGAACTCAACAAGGTGACGACAGTGGCGCCGATGCTGCAAGGTGACATTCGAGCGAAACAGCAGTGACTGGCAGGACACGAGTACGTTTGCATCGTCGACCTAGCGTCAGGGTTCTATGCGATAGAAGTGGAGGAAAAGGACCAGCCATACCTGTGTGTATACACGGAGGGGCGAGGGTTCCAGTGCTACCAGCAGATGCCCATGGGTCTTGCAGGAGCACCAGCGTGTGTCTCGGATATGACTAACACAGCCTTCAGGGATATTGTAACGGAACTAGGTCTCGAAATGTTTGTCGATGACAATGGTATAGCCGGCAACATCTTTGAAGAACTGTTGCAACAGGTGCGAAAACTGCTAACGAGGTGTCGAGAATGGGGACTATCGCTGTCACTGCCGAAAACAAAGCTCTTCTTCTCAGAAGTCGTGTTCGGAGGAGCAAGGGTCGGCAAAGCAGGTATCAGGCCAGACATCAGCAAACTGGAGGCAGTAGCTAAGTGGAAAGTGCCCAGTACGCTACTAGAGCTGATGTGGTTCCTAGGCCTAACGGGGTACTTCCAGTCACTGATCAAAGACTATGCTAAGATAGCAGCCCCGCTAACAGACCTCCAGCGAAACCTCAACATTGTGGACCCAGCGATGAAAGCAGGAAAGAAGCGCTACCGCCAGTACCTATGAGACAGAACGTTGGACAAGTATTGGACGCCAAGACATGTGAAGGCCTTTGTAAAGTTAAAGCAACTGCTAGTCGCAGAACTGGTGTTGAGGGCACCGAAGTTCGACGGAACACCGTTCATACTTATGACAGACGGTTGCAAGGAAGGGTTCGGAGCAGTGCTGGCACAATGGTTCAAGTCGAAAAAACCGAATGGAGAGGAGGTCACCACAGTACACCCGGTGGGATTTGCATCGAAGCGAACATCACTGATGGAAGAGAAGTACAAACCGTATATACTAGAGTTTGCTGCACTCAAGTTCGCATTTGATCATTTCAGCGACACAATATGGGGGTTCCCAGTCGAGGTGGAGACAGACTGCATAGCTCTCAGGGACATGTTGTGCAACGAGCGACTGTCCACGGTACACGCACAATGGAGGGATGGAATATCAGTGTACCAGATCGTGGATGTGTGCCACCGACTGGGGAAGATGAATGCAGCAGCCGATGCATTGAGCCATATGCACATGGGACTCCCAGTGACGCAGGGAGATGGCAGTGTGTGGTCGGTCAGCGAGGATTGGGAAGCAGTGAAAGGGATCGTAAACGATCTGTTCACGATAAGCCCGGACCCTTCAATTACACAGCTATGTAGTAGGTTTGCTAATGAACCACTATTCCTAGAAGTCATCGAAGCGATCACAAAACTGGACAAAGAGGACATGAGCAGGGAACAGAGGAGAGCAAGACATTGGGCAGAAGGTTACAGAATCAAGGATGGGAAACTATGGCGGTTGCCATCAGTCAAGTCACTCAGAGCGCGACCGGAAGTCGAGTGCATCACCCAAGAAGAAGCAGTCGAGATGGCCGCGCAGGAACACCAAGACAATGGACACTGGGGTAGGGACTTGATCAAGCTGAAACTGATGGATCGCATTTACAGCCCGAGACTCGACCAGTCAATAGTGCAGGCACTACATCGATGTCCGCAATGCAAGAACTTCGGGCCCACCAACCTGCACTCATTATTGTACCTGATAACCAGAAGGCACCCATTCACTGCAAGCATTTCATAATTTTTCTTGAGAAAACATGCTGAAAAAATTGAAGAAAAAGATACTCTTTTTTGACACATGTTTTCAAAGAGAAAAGGCAATAATAACACTTTGTTTTCTTTGCATGATTTACTAAAAAACATTGATTGATGCTAATACCCATTAGTGAAGGGCCTAATGGGCATTACCATTAATTCATGTTTTTTGGCAGAAAAGACAAAGAAAACATTACATTATATTCACCTTTTTTCTTTGAAAACAGCTGAAATAAAAGAGTATCTCTTTTTTCAATTTTTTCAGCATATTTTGGGATCCAAAATTGTGAAATGCTTGCAGTGATTCAATCTGTTAGTGGTGGACTATTTAAGCCTACTGAAGGGTAAGGGAGGGTACCATACAGTGCTACTAATCCTAGACATGTACTCGCAGTACGTATGGGGGTTCAAATTGAAGACACATGGTACCGCAAAGACCACGATCGAAGGCTTGCAAACCATACAATGAATGTTCCAGGCGCCAGAAGCGCTCATGACGGACGGTGGCCCACATTTCAACAACGGGGAGGTCAGAGCATGGTGCGAGGCAAACGGAGTGGAACAATGGGTGGTTGCAGCATATGCACCGTGGGTTAACGGCTTAGTAGAGAATGCTAATGGAAAGTTGTTAGGTCAGTTGCAGCAAATGTGCAGCCCTGAAGTGGGCGAGGACACGAGCGAACCACCGAAGTCGAGTGACGTACCAACAGCATGGCCAGCACATTTCGAGGAGGCCATATGACAACTAAACGAATGCATCGTGCCGGCATTCCAGCTTTCACCCAAGGAGCTGATGCTGGGCTTCGTAGTCAACACCGTGTGCACACCACCGAACGAGGCAATGGAGGAGGTGAGACGCGAGGATGTTGAGGTTCAACTAGCCTACGTGGAGCAGCAGCGATTGGACGGAGCGAGTCAGGCCATCAAACATGCAGCCAATAGAAAAGTGGCCTTCAACAAATGGGTGATAGGATTGGCAGTGGGAGAGGTGAGGTTCAGGATGGGGGACCTGGTACAAGTCCATGACAGTGCACTGGACTTCACGATGGCTAGCTCAAGAAAACTGCTGCCGAGGTGGTCAGCACCGAGGAGGGTTGTAGAAAGAGCAGGAAACTCGTACAAATTAACCACGTTAGAAGGGTTCCCGATGGGGGGGGCTGTTCCACGCACGAAGACTGAGACTTTTCATACCGAGGGAGGGGTCAGCACTGGAGGAGGTACAAGAAGTGGAAGGGGAACCAGAGGATGGCGGAATAGAGAGGGAGGAGTGGGAAGAAGGCAATGAATGGGAGGAGGAGGAGACGGAGCATGAAGAAGGGGGATTTAGCAAACCCAGAGGTTTGCCTCAGTGAGGAGGGGGCAGATGGAACGGGGAGGATTGGAGAGGGGGAGAGCGAGGGAGGTCATGTGACCGAGTGGCAGGGGTCTGGGGTCAGGCAGTGGGTAGTGTAGACGGGTTCCATGACCGAGTCATGTACGAACAGTGCGAGGAGACACACAGTCACGTCCTGGCAGGTTCACGCTTAGCTCTCCCAACATGACTGGGTGCCAGGGGTCCTAGAGTTGTATCTGTGGGTGTGAGAGAGACAGAGTAGACAGCAGCAGAGTAGGAGTCGAATGACAGCAGTCCTATCCTGGCTTCTCCATCTGGTGATGAGAGGGGATTGCAAACCTCACAATGATGAACAGTCACAGACCCAATCACACTCCCGACAATAGCATCACTCAGAGGAATTGGGAAATGGGATGGGAACATGGACAGTGGGTCATCGTCAGAAGGCAGCATTACAGAGTCTTCAGTGTCAGAGAGTGGCACAGAGATACTAGGAATGGAATGCAGGAAACAGAAAGACCCATGTACGCAGTGGGGGCTAGCAGGAGACTTAACACAGTTCAGGCTACAGTCAGCAGTGTTCACAACGCCAATGGCAACATATATACATAAACCACAGAACCCACATCCATCCACCCCCCCTTCACCGACACTGAGAGCAACCCGACCACTGGAACACAACAGGCAGACAGTCACCTACTTATCACATGCATACCCAGCAGCAAATGCAACCAGTACACAGATTCCAATGGGGAACAGTGGAACCATGACAGGTCCAGCCAAAATCATACCACTGTTCCATGGAGATTATAGCAATAAGGAAGAACCAGTGGAATGGTTTGTGCAGTTCCAGCTGTCAGTACTGGACTCGTGGTCGGAAGTGAGAAAAGTGGATAGATTTGGCCTGCAGCTGGCACCAGGCAGGTATGCGGATGAGTGATTTGGGGACCTACTGTCAGAGGACAAGAAAGACATGGCAACATTGAAAGCAGCATTCATGAAACGGTGGCCACCAGCCCATTGACCCAAATTGACAAGGGTGCAGCAGAGAGAACATATCAAGGACCAGGTACTGAAAGAGGAAGAAATTGGAGAGTGGATCGAGGAGGGAAGAGCAGGAGACTACAGCCACATGCTGTGGGCAGAGAAAGTCAAGTGGCTTGCATTGAGCATGGGGGATGTGGAAGGAATGTTAATATTCTGTGCAATAGAAGGTGCACCACAGATGATCAGAGACGAGCTAGATGAGGATTACTCGAGTTGGGAGGAGTTCATTGCAGCAGTGCAGAACATCAAAGTGGAGAGGCTCAGGAGAAACAGGGAAAGGCAGAAGGCAGACAGAACCTGAGATCAAACCATTGCACTCCTACAGCAACAGGTAGCAAACCTGTCAGTACACACCATGAGTGCAGCAGTTACATGAGGATACACATGCCCAGCATACCTCCTGCAGCCTCAAGGGCAGAGCAGCATGGTGGTACTGCAGGGAGTAACTCCCAATGCAGCAACCATAGCATACACACAGAACTTGGGAATGCAGCAACCCCCACTTATGAGATCGCAGATATTGGAAAAGACGAGCACCCTGCCAAGGAGACCAGATACGGAAGCAGGCAGATGGCAGTACGAGGCAGATGTCGAAATGTGGCACAGGGCATATGGATATGACACCCCACCATCACTAGAAAGGCCATACCTGTTGAAACCAGGGATGGCAGCAGTAGGCATGGGCGAATGCTTCAGTTGCAGGCTGGTGACAGATCCACCCCACATCGGCAACATGTGCACAGCGAAGGAAATGCTCAAACCACATGAGATGCAGTGGAGGCAACTGGTAGCAAGCATGTTAAGGAGGGCTACACAACCTAGGATCATGCCAACACCCGTGAGTTATGTCTGGCCAGCACAGACCCAAGTAGCATCACAACCACCTACCTCGGCACCAATGGTGAATGCAGTCATGCCCTGGGACTCCTGGCAAATGGAAGGGGAGCTGGGAGAGTATGAGAATACAGGGGGTTGGATGCAGGAGGAAAACGAGTGGGGACTGCAGACAGCAGCGGATCAGCTGTAGTCCCAAAGAAGGATCCGACTAGTGATGAACCAGTGCGAGATGGAGAGGAAGGGGTGATGCCTATCAATGCTAGTCATAGCATAGAGTCATGGCTGAATACTATTGTTGACATGTATAGGGTGGAGGTGACAGGCAGACCAGTGAGAACATACCAAAGCAACCCATTCCTAACCGTACCAGGGCTAGAGGGACCACAAGGGGAGTGTGTACAGTTCTTAGCCATGGTTGACAGTGGTGCGATGATAAATGCAATTGACTCGGAAGCATACCAACAGGTGAAGAGGAGACTGGATAGGTTGAGCCCGTTGGCGAGGACACTAAGGATGGCAGATGGCTCACTGGTACTGTCAGAAGGAACATGGACGGGCAGAGTATGGTGGGGGCCAGCATTAGTCGAGATGTCATTTGAGGTCTTCCCCAGCAGAGGGTCGTGGAGAATGCTCATAGGAAAGCCCTTGTTGGACGAAGCCAGAGCAGTGCATGACTATGGGACAGACTCGATTTCACTACCTTGGGGACAGGGGTGTCATGAGATCACAAATCTGGGAAAGAGAATGATACCGGAGTTCATGCTGCCCACACAAGTACCAGAAAGGGAGGGAAAGGGTCAAGAGATGAGTGGAGAAAAGGGAAGGGAGAATGGAGAGCAGGCAACAGGAGTAGGGGCACTAGCAGTGCAGGGCAATGACAGGGGAGAGGAGAAAGAAGATGAAGGGGAGCAGCTAGAAGAGATGAGGATAGAGGACAAGGCAGGCAGTGAGGAGGTGTTCATGAGACTCAGCACAAAAGGCCCATTCTACCCTCCAAGGGTACACAAGATAGTGGAGACAGTCCAGTATGGCAACCTGCCCCTGGACGAGCTGAAACAGGTGCAAGACCTGGTCGCAGAGTTCGCCGATACGTTTGCACTGTCTGTGCATGAGGTGAAGCCAGTGGATTTCATCAAGTTCAGGCTGAATGTACCCAAAGATGCTAAGTTCCCATTGAAAGTGCATCAGAAGCCGCTAACACAAGCACAGAAAGAGTGGTACTTACCCATACTGGATGAATTCAATCGAGCAGGAATCCTCAGGGACATTCACTCAGATGAAGTCAAAGTGGTACATCCCATGGTACTGGCACAGAAAGCCCACGGAATGGCAGGGCTGACCATGGATGAGATCAGATGGATCGTCAAGGAACAGTGTGTCATGCACAGGGAGAAACCAAGTGCAGAGCCACCACCAGAGCCAAGACAAAGGGACAAGAAACCAGAAGGGGGGAGTAAACCAAAATGGAGAGTCTGCCAGAATTTTGGCAAACTCAACAAGGTGATGACAGTAGCACCAATGCTACAAGGGGACATCTGGGCAAAACAACAGCAGTTGGTGGGGCATGAGTATATATGTGTGATGGACTTGGCATCAGGGTTCTACATGATAGAGGTGGAAGAAGAAGATCAACCGTACCTTTGCATGTACACAGAAGGATGAGGATTCCAGTGCTATCAGCGAATGCCAATGGGCCTCCTAGGTGCACTGGTGTGTTTCTCAGACATTACTAATGCAGTTTTCAGGGACTTGGTCATAGAGCTAGGCTCAGAGACATTTGTGGACGACAATGCAATGGCAGGGGACTGGTTTAAGAACACTGCAAGCATTTCACAATTTTTCTTGAGAAAACATGCTGAAAAAATTGAAGAAAAAGATACTCTTTTTTGACACATGTTTTCAAAGATAAAAGGCAATAATGACACTTTGTTTTCTTTGCATGATTTACTAAAAAACATTGATTGATGCTAATACCCATTAGTGAAGATCCTAATGGGCATTACCATTAATTCATGTTTTTTGGCAGAACAGACAAAGAAAACATTACATTATATTCACCTTTTTTCTTTGAAAACAGCTGAAATAAAAGAGTATCTCTTTTTTCAGTTTTTTCAGCATATTTTGGGATGAAAAATTGTGAAATGCTTGCAGTGGAAGTTACTGCAATGGGTCTGGAAATTACTGGTAAGATGCTGAGAGAAAGGGTTGTCACTATCACCAGCAAAGACGAAACTCTTCTTTTCGGAAGTCATATTTGGGGGAGCAAGGATTGGGAAAGCAGGCATCAAACCAGACGTCACCAAACTGGAGGCCGTAGCTAAGTGGAAAAGACCCAACACATTACTAGAATTGATGAGATTCCTTGGGCTAACGGGCTACTTCAGGTCACTGGTTAAGGACTATGCAAGGATAGCGGCACTGTTAACAGACCTCCAGAGGAACCTAGATGTGACAGACCCAACAATGAAGGTAGGGAAGAAGTGGTACCTCCAGTACTTATGTGACAGGGTCCTTGAGAAATATTGGACACAAAGACACACCAAAGCATTCCTGAAGCTCAAGCAACTGCTGGTCACCGAGCCAGTATTGAGAGTGCCAAAGTTCAATGGGGCCCCATTCATACTGACAATGGATGGCTGCAAAGAAGGGTTCGGAGCTGTCCTAGCGCAGCAGTTCATGTCAAGAACACCAGATGGGCAGGAAGTGTCAGCAGTGCACCTGGTAGGGTTTGCATCGAAACGGACATCACCAACAGAAGAGAAGTACAAACCATATATCTTAGAGTTTGCTGCACTCAAATTTGGGTTTGACCACTTCAGCAACACAATCTGGGGATTTCCAGTTGAGGTAGAAACAGACTGCATAGCACTCAGGGACATGCTGTGCAACGACCGGCTATCCACAGTACACACACGGTGGAGGGACAGAATATCGGCCCACCAGATTGTGGACATATGGCACTGACCAGGAAAAATGAATGCAGCAGCTGATGCACTAAGCCACATGCACATGAGACAACCAGTGACAGATGGAGATGGGAGCACATGGTCAGTGAGCGAAGACTGGGAAGCAGCAAGAGGCATCACAAACGACTTGTTCTCTGTAAACCAAGACACTTCAATCACATGGCTACGGGACAGGTTTGTGGATGAACCACTGTTCCTAGAGGTCATAGAGGCAATTGGAAAGCTGGACAAAGGAGACATGAGCCAGGAGCAGAGGAGGGCAAGGCACTGGGCAGAGGGCTATAGGATAAGAGATGGGAAGTTGTGGCACTTACCATCAGTCAAGTCACTGTGAGCAAGGCCGGAAGTCGAGTGCATCACACAAGACAAAGCGGTTGAACTAGCAGCCCAAGAGTGCCAAGATAACAGACACTGGGGTAGGGACTTAGTAAAGCTGAAGCTAATGGATTGAATTTACAGCCCACGACTCGACCAATCGATTGTACAAGCACTACACCGATGCCCACAATGCAAGAATTTCAGCTCTACAGGTCTGCACTCCCTGCTATACCCCATCACCAGACAACACCCGTTCAAGTTGCTGGTAGCGGACTACCTAAGTTTGCCGAAAGGCAAAGGGGGATACCATACGGTACTCCTAGTCCTGGACACATATTTGCAGTATGTGTGGGGATTCAAACTGAAGACACATGGCACAGCAAAGACAACAGTCGAGGGGTTGCAGGTGATAAGAAGAACGTTCCAGGCACCTGAAGCATTCATGACAGATGGCAGACCCCACTTCAACAATGGGGAAGTAAGGGCGTGGTGCGAGGCGAATGGGGTGGAGCAGCATGTGGTAGCAGCATATGCACTGTGGGTTAACAGCCTGGTAGAGAATGTTAACGGAAAATTAATAGGTCGCCTAAAACAGATGTGCAGCCTGGAAGTGGGCGAGGATACGAACAAACCAGCAGGGACAAACAACATACCAGCAGCATGGCCAGTACACTTCGATGAAGCGATATGGCAGTTGAATGAACATGTGATACTGGCATTCCAACTATCACTGAAGGAATTACTGCTGGGCTTCATTGTCAACACAGTGCACATGCCAGTAGAGGAGGCAACAAGACTGGTGGAGGGCGAGGATGTTGATGTACAGTTGGCCTACATAGAACAGCAATGCCTGGATGGAGCAAGCCAGGCCATCAGACACACTGTCAAAAGAAAAGCAGCCTTTGATAGGCAGGTACTGGGATTGGCGGCCAGGGAGGTGGTTTTCAAGGAGGGCAACCTGGTGCAGGTCTATGATAGCACATTAGACATGACGATGGCGAGCTCGAGGAAGCTGTTACCAAGATGGTCAGTGCCAAGGAGGGTAGTGGAGAGGATAGGAAACTCATACAAAGTCACAACCCTAGAAGGTTTCCCGGTAGGAGGGCTGGTGCATGCATGGAGGCTACAGCTGTTCATACCATGAGAAGGGTCAGTGTTGGAAGAGGCCGAGGAGGCGGAGCGAGAGTGGAGGAACGAGCAAGTGGAAGAAGACTGGGGGGGAGACATGGACACAGAAGGGGAGGAGGAGTAGGATGGGAGAGAGAGGGAGAACGAACAGGGGTGCAAACCCGGAGGTTTGCCTCAGTGTTGGGGGGCAGATGGAACGGGGAGGGGCGAGAGTGAGTGGGGAGACAGGGGTGAGAGAGCAGGAGGAGGCAGGGTCACGTGACTGGGTGCCAGGGGTCCTAGAGTTGTATCTGTGGGCACAAGAGAGACAGAGTAGACAGCAGCAGAGTAGGAGTCGAACAACAGCAGTCCTATCCTGGCTTCTCCACTGGTGTTTCCTGGGTGCTCGAGATGGCAAAATGATAGCACAACCTAGAGTGTGCTCCCCAGGGTGCAGGTACCCTCTCGTTTGGACGTTTCTGGTGCTGCTGACCTCGCTATAGCATATGCCTAGTGTTGGGGACTCCCCCACAATGAATTTGGATGGATCGGTTGGTGTCGAGATGAGCCACAGTGGCCATATGGCAACCACAAGTGTATGGTAGGCGCTGGGCCTCATATGAACAGTGCTGACATTTTCAGCTTTCATCCCAATCCTGCTGTGTCAGCACATGCCCATGAAGGTCGAAGGAGTGTGTGTGAGGCCATTGAGAGGCTGTTTAGGTGGCATGGGTGAGTGTATGCTGGTATGGGTGTCATCACTCCTCCTAATGCTGCTGCAGGTCAGCCATTTGGCCACAGGAAGACTTCTTGGCCAATTCACATTGTTCCACATTGATCCAGGAGACTCCCCCACCTGCCAGTAGGTGTTGGCGACAGTCTGGAGTCGCTTCAAGACGTTTGAGAGCATTTGAAGTAGCTGCATAGGAATGCCAGCTATCCAGTATGTGTGCCCTCTTGTTTCAACTCCTCTGGCACTCCTGACTTCATTACAGCCTATCTTCTGTATCCATAACCCTCCCATAGGGTGTCAGAGTTGTGTTGAGGATGTTGAGAATCATTGAAGCTGCTGCATGAGAATGCAAGCCATCTGGTAGGTGCTCCCTCTCATTCTGACTCATCTTGCATGTCTGACCTTGTTACAGCATACATTTATCATCCATGACCCTCCCACAGGGTCCAGGGATCGTTTCGAGGGTGTGAAGAGAGGTGGAAGTGACTGCTTGGGGGCTGCTTGTGTAAAGTAGGCATCTCGCCTCATATGCACATTGCTGACACTTCCAGCTCTCGTTTTGATTCTTCCATGTCAGCATGGGATCCTGTAGAGTTGAGGGTGGTGCAGGATGCCTGTCGGAAGTGGTTCAGGTGATGCAGGTACACCATCCAGGCATGATTCCTCTCACTGTGTGCACTGACACTTGCTGTCAGCCAGCAGCTGTGTCTCTGCTCTGTGTGAGCAGACAGTTCTGCTGCTTGTTGCATTGCTGTTCTCCCCATTGTTCCACTCAGTCCATTTCCATGGTAGGACTAGTGGTATTGCTGGTGTACCATGTTGTTCGAGCTGTGTACACTTGCTGTCTTGTCTCATAGTCTTGTGCTGCTGCTGTGAGACTGCCATTTGACTGTCGAAAGGTCTGGTGTGCTTCTGAGTCCGTCTATGAGGCATGTCCTGTCTCCAGAACATATCCATGATATTCCAGAGGTGTTTCGAGACTTTGTGAGGTAGCGAAATGGGAACATTGAGGGCGAGGTGTCTGTAGCCTCTCATTTCAATGCTATGGATTTTTTGTAGGCCTGCCTTGATCCTATCATGATAACATGGGTTCGCAAGAGTCCTAGGAGGGTGTATGAAGCTGTTTTCATGCATATCTGGTGGCACAGGTAAGCCATTCGATCGCTTCACCTCCTGCTCAGTGCGCTGACTCCCACTGACAGCTAGCATTGGTTTTCTGACTCCATGCGAGTCATTGAACTTGCTACTGAGCTTGTCATCACCCCCACCCTTGGCTCTCTTATCAGGGTCCTTCAGGTGTCTGCCTGCATGTGGTAGGTCTGCCCTCATGTCAACCATTTGGGCGCCAGTGGCCCTTATCTCCAGCTTTGTTGTCATCGTCGTCAATTCGACATCTGTGCTATCCCCCTTACCCATTCGAGCATGCCTATGCACCCCCACCCCCCAGACCTCGTCAGGTGGGGTATCCCATGTGGGGCGCCCTCGGTGGGTTCACTGTGAGCGTCATGATGCCCACTTGCTGTCAAGTTTGAGATACCTCATCTCTTGCAGCTCCTCATGCCTCATTGCAAGTGATAGGTTAAATTCCACACTCATAGCACTGCTCATTTGTGTTGACAGTTTGTCCTGTAGTGTGGAGCATTTGGTGTATGGAGTGGGGAGTTCAGGATGCATCCCAGGGGGATCAGGTACGTTGGTGATCATCTCACCATCCATCAGGATGTGCTCATTGCATTCGATAGGCACTTGTGATGTGTTTTTGATAGAGCGTCCACAGGTATACCTAGTGGCATCGTCTGCAGGCTTGGATGCCTCAGAGATCCACTCAGGTGACCTTCGATCTTCTGCAACCTCATTGGCTGCATGCTGACTCCTCTTGTCAGCCATTCGAAGTGTGGTTGCATGTTCATCATGCTGTTTTGCATCCATAATCCCAACCTTGGTTGCTGGTAGGTTATCATCCACCTGCCGCATGTCTACAATCTCCACCTCGGGTTTCAGGTACCCAGTTGGAGTCTCAGTGCAGTCTCCTTCATGCTCGTTTGAGTTCACTGTGCAGCTTCCTGCCACCTGACTCTGTACATCTATGATTGTAGCCTCTGGTGCCATAGGTCCATAGGCAATCTCAGTACATTTGTGTAGGACTGCTGTAGGCTGCTCGGCAGCTACAGTGTTTGCTGGAAAGCTCATGCTAGTAACTCCAGTATGACTGCATTCGTCCAGCTGTTTTGAGTCGATGGTCCCAACTTCAACCACTGGTAGGTAAAGTTCTACCTGCTGCATGTCTATGACCTCACTCTCGGGCATTAGGTACCCAGTTTCGGTCTCAGCACAGTCATTTGGGCTTTCTGGGAAGCCCTCTTCTGCTCTAGGTAGATTTGGTGTTTCATTGTGGCTGTTGTGGGTGCTCTGAGCGGTTTCACCAGCCACATTCTGCTTGGGCTGTGAGCTGATCTGTCACATGCCTTCCTCAGCTGCCAACCAGCTCTCTGGTCTTGGAATTGAACCCAAGCACTTTTCGAGATAATCCCACTTTTCGAGTGGCGATTTTAGGTGTAGCATATATGTGAAAATGCTGTCAGGAATGCTGCTAATGATCATATAGTTTACTGTCGCATTTCATTGTGTCCATGACTGGTCTGCAGCTTTCCATGCTGCAACCTCATCTCGTTCATCATCAGTCTGGGGCATCCAACCCTCACCATGACCTTCTAGCTGTGCTGGATGTATGGGTCGTGTTTCAGACCCAACCAGGAACCCCATCAAGCCTTCGTCAGAAATGGCGCATAGGACTGAACTTGCATAAGTTATCCAATTTTGCCCATTGTGTGTGAGCTTGGGTAGGTAATCCATCCATCATAGTATCCAATAGTTTTCAAGAGTAAAGACAGTAGTACTTTCTTGAGTAGTCCTCTTTGTTCAAGTCGACTGTGAGTTGCTACAATAAAATTTTCCTTCCATGCTATGTGGGGCTCATAACCTGTAGAAAAGGGCTGTAGGCAGCCTCAGTAGTGACTCAACTACTAAATATATTAGTGTACCTGTAGGCAGCTACAGGTCATCAGTAAGTAAGTACTGGTAATGAATGTGTAGACATACCCTCAGTAGTGACTCAACTACTGAGGAAACAGTACCAAAATGTACTACTAAGTGTACGCTCTAAGTGCTTATGTAATCAATAAAAAAGCGTACCAAAAAGGGTTATCACACTGGGGTGATTCAATCTCCAACAACTGGTACCCTCATTGTGTGTACTTGCATTCATTATTCTCCTTGGTTCTCACTGACAAACAGTACCCCCAACTTATGTACTTGACATCATCATTCACCCTGGTCTAATTGATGACCAGTACCACAAGAAACTATCCATACCAATAGGAAATCTAATAGGCATTGTGCTTTAAAGATGGAGACATTGTCTAGATATGTTAATGGCAATTATGTGAAGGTTATGGAGATCACAATGCTGGACAAGCTCACATGCAACAGTTACAGTGAGCTCAAAAACCCTTTCCATGATGACCATAATAGCAGCACATGAAGTGTACTGGCAGACACTTTGGTGGAGTCATAAATAGTACTTACTCTTGGCTACAACATGGCCCCTAGGTCATGTGATGTGGTTCACAGGCAGGCAAGATATAAGCAATATAAAGCAGCAATATCATGGAAAGGGTTTTTGAGCTTTTGAATAGACAGGTATTCTAGTACTTGGTATAACCTTTTTTTCTTTGAACACTGTGTTATGAACCCTCCTAGGCATACTCTCAATCAACTTCTGACACTCTTCAACTGGTATCCCTTCCCATTCCACCTGAACTCTCTCCCACAATTCATGAATTCTACTAGGGGGGTTTTCAGGTTGTGCAAGCCTCCTCATGAGACAACCCCAGAGATGCTCAATGGGGTTTTGGCCTGAAGACTGTGCAGGCCATACCATGGTCTGGAATTCTTCCTCTTCCAGCTGATTCTTGACCATTCTGCAAGTGTGCTTGGCATCATTGTCCTGCTGAAAGGTAATGTCAGGAGGATTAAGACCATAATACTCCAGGGTTTGTTGGAGCTCATCCCTCAAAATTTGAAGGTAAAGGTCCCCATCAATCCTACCATCAATCTTGGTAGCAAAGTCAACTCCCTGACAAGTCATACAGCCCCACATCATGGGGGAATTTCCTCCAAACTTGAGGGTTGCACTTGTTTTCAGTATACAACAGAAAACCTCATCTATTTTATTGGGATCCTTGAGAAGTTCTATGATACTATCATAAAACCATTCCAAGTCTGTTGGATTGGGAAGAGGGGCTAGAGGCAGAGAGGAGTGAGTAGGGAGAGGTGGGGGTTGTAGGCAAGAACATGTGATGGGTGTTAGGGGTCTGACTTGAACATAGTGACATGAGGAGAGTAGATAGACAAGCAATGCAGTGATGAGCAGAGCAGAGGTCTCATTCTGGCTTCCCCATCTGGTGATGGGAGTGGAATAGGTACCACAGGAAGATGGGTGGCAACAGACCAAATTTCACTGCACACAATAGTGTCATTGTGAGGACTGGAACAGCAAAGTCAAAACATGGGCAGCAAACCAACATCAGAAAGCAGTGTTACAGAGTCTTTGATGTCAGACAACACAAAGGTGCCAGACATCAAATGCAGGAAATGGAAAAGCTCATACACACTATCAGCAGCAAAGGAAGGGAATGTGCAGCAGAACCTGTCAGGAAATGTTACTCAGTTCAAGCTAAAGCCAGCTGTTTTCTGACTTCAGAAGGAACATACTTCTATAGACCACAAGGTATACATCAAGCAACACCCCTTTCTCCCACCCCCAAACCATCTTGACAACATTATTGAAACTGCAGGTTGACACCAATGGAACCTCCAAATGTGTACCTAGCAATAGGAGTGACACAGGGGACACATGTAGCCACACCCCAAACCAGGGATCAATGGTGGATGCAGCAAAAATAGTACCATTGTTCCATGGAGACTATAAATAAGGAGGAACGGGCAGAATGGTTTGTGCAGTTCCAGCTATCAATACCAGACTCATGGTCAGATGTGAGAAAGATAGACTGGTTTGGACTTCAGCTAGCCCCAGGAAGCTATGCAGATGACTGCTTCAATGACTTACCCTCAGAAGACAAAAAGGACATGGGGGCACTAAGGGCTGCATTCATGAGGGGGTGGCCTCCATCCCAGCATCCCAAGTTGATGAGAGTGCAACAGAGGGAAAGGATCAAGGATCAGGTATCAAAGGAAGAGGAGATAGGAGAATGGATAGAGGAAGGATGAATAGGAGATTATGGGCATGTGTTATGGGCAGAGAAGGTTAAAAGGCTGGCATTAAGTATGGGAGATGTTGGAGGATCACTGGCACATCAGCAAAACAGACCCCCCTCTGTCCAGATCTGTACAGACCTGTGTACACATCCATAACTGTATAGCCTTTGAAATTTCTACACACATTGATAGTAGCTCATCACATTCAAAAACTGAATCATTCAAATTCAGCATTCATGCAAACACATCACAAAATTCAAGATATGCTATGTAATACTAGTCCATAGGAGCCAGAGCATACTCATCCTCATCACCAGCAACAAGACCAATGCCTGTCTTGCTAATTCCTCAACTAAAATATTCTGTCCCAAATGCTGAACTCAAAAATTAATGTTACTCACCTGGCAAACTTTGGCCACCTTGCAAGTTGTTGTTGAAGGTGGGGGCCCAAACCCCAGTGGTTGACAACCTGCCCAATCATTTCATGCAACTTCTCATATACCTTCCAGTTGATAGGTTCCACCTGGGTCCCAAGATCATGAATCTTGCCACACTACTCAAGAGAACAAAGGACAGATTTAATCTACAAACCATGGCATAAATAAAGCTTGAAAATGGAATGAATCAAAACAAAATGGGCATACTCCAGCTGCAATGAGTACAATGGCTGCTTCTGGTAGATATTCTTTGAATTCCAGTGTCTGGCCCAGGAGCTTCTGACTTGTGCCATAGTACACAGCTGCTGAGATGGTATATAGCAACTTGTGCATGAAGTTTTGTTCCTTGCCCTGTAGAGCCTGTACAATCAACAAAATGAATATGAGATGGTGGTGGGACACACCTGTGCATCTCGAGCACCATGAAGGAACTTGGTGCTTTGAATTAACTGAGATGCCTGATCACATACCCATTGGATTGATTCATCCTCATGGAGCTTTGAAGGTGGTTCAAGATTGTAAAGTGGTATGATGTTACAGACATAACTTCTTGATTTCAGAGTGAAAGTTGGAAGAATCTTGATAAACCTGAAGCTTTCCATGTCCAAATAATTAAACACATGAAAAGAAATACTCACAATGGTATAAAGTTCTTCTTGGTAGTGAGGTATCATTCCACATTTGAGATGAATACATGCCCATTTGTACTTGGACAGACACTGGTGGATAATGTCAGGTATCAGCTCTCACATTGCAAAACTATGGCTCAGGAATGCATTGCATGCAGCCAAGTATACTCACCACTCAACATTTGCATCATCAATTAGGTCCTGCCATGCACATGGCCAGAATGATCATTTCTTGGCACTCTTATTTCAGGGTTGGCAAACCTCAATATCCATATGGTCAGCTTCAGGAGTTCTTGCAAACTGGCAGTGACATTTAAGGTTGTTCTGAGAAGGTGGCTGTGGGATTCTATTGCACTGGTGATGGCATCCAAGTACATCATACTTGCCATCTATCTCCTCACTGAGTTCATGGGAATGTTGATGATGCTCACTGTACTTGCATCTATGAGAACCTTGCTTAACTGTTGAGCTCTCACTCTGTGTGCATGTGCCTTCCCTCTGTGCATTAGTGATGTATCACTAAGAATGGAGCTGTGACTTACCTTTAGTTAGCCTCCATTCTGGCTGTTGGTGGCAAGAATGACCTCCATGGTGTCTGTTCTCAGTACAATATAGTCCTCAAGTTTCTTCATGACATCTGCTTTGGATTGCAAAAATGCTGTCTCCATGAATATGTACAGGTGCATAGTAGTGAGTGCTGGGTCATCAGGCCCAGTGAGGGAGCAGATCTGGACACAAAGGTCTGGCATGAATGAACTCCTTTGGCAATCCACAGAGGCATTCAGGGCAACCTCAATGGTGATTGTGTATGGTCCTCTTGAAAGGGGAACTGCTGCAAATGGTGTACCCAATCCAATGATAAAGGGGACAATGAGAGCTTCATGAGTATCATGGGGCATTGTTACAATGAACTGTTCAAGATCATCAAAGTAAGCTGGCCTAATGGGGAAGCGAGTCAGATTCATATGAGTTGATGGCTCTATCATGTTACCTAGCATGGATGTCCAAACCCTTCAGCTGATCCTCGATGTAGCTATGTTCTTGAAGGCTTATATTATGAAATCTCTAAACCTTGATTAGATGTGATAGGTGTATTTGCATCGAACTCTACTTACCAAATTGCATCCAGGCTCGACCAGATCTTGAACTTCTGAGAGTATCTTGTTACATTTCACTGTGATAACAATAATGTGGATGATGGTGTTATGCTAAGACCAAAATTGTTAATGTGGGTTGAGCCCAAGTAGTCCTTCTACAACATTGTAGTTGTAACCTTCTGTCTGAAGGATTTATCATAGTTCTGAGTAACTGTCCAGTAAAATTGGGCAGCTCTAGTCTGAGGGTCTCCTCAAGACTAGAGGCAACTATATATAGTATGGGAGAAGAGGCCTCAAGGTGACCTCATGTAACTAGAGGAAGAAAGGCCATTGGCCTGAGTCCTACATGTGTTGAACATGTGTTAAGAGAAGGTTCTGCTATTGGCTGAGCCAAAGCATGAGTCAAAGGAACAAAAGAGAATGGCATAGAACAAGACAAACAATGAGGAACAGTCAAGAAAAGGAAAGAATGTCCCACACCAGGGTACAAACCATAACATTACCCCCTTTGCATGAGGGAAGCCACTGGTTTTCCATTCCTCAGAGATGGGAGTTGCCATAGGGCTTGCCAGTCATGTTGGTGATGGCATCGTCATCAAAATAAAAATTGTTGTCTCAGGGATCATAGTCATTGTCCTAAGTGATAAGGTCTGTTCCTCTCCTCCTTCTGGAGTAGGGACCTTCCAGTGACAGGGGTGGCAAAGCATTCCTCTAAGGAATGGTGATGGGCAGGACAAACAGCCTGGATATGACCAGGGAAGATCACATTGCAGATCAGACATTCATAAATTGGACAGTTGATTCTAATATGTCTGAGGTGGTGGCATACAAAGCATGCTTCATTATAGCATGGGTGAGGTGGAGAGAGTTGAACCCCTCCTAGGGTTCAATTGGCAGCAAGACAGGCCAACATGTGGGGGGTGGCAGGGTGATATGAAGCCTTGGCTTGTTCAAGAACATCAATAACCTGTTCAGCTGGAATCCTGAATGCTTCTTCTGGGTTGACAGTCTCAGGGGACATGGGCAAAGGAGGGGACAGGCAACAAGCATGAGGGCGAACCCTTTGTGGACATGGGGAAGTCAGAGGGGAGTGGGATGATGATGATGATGATGAGTTTCTGTACTGAGAGGGGGGACAGGCAGTGGCAGGGGTAGGGTGTTGTCTGACATTGTGGATGAGATCTGCTCCCCCTAGCACATCAAAGAGGCAGAGGAGGAGGGGAACTTGTTCCCAATGAATTTCATCAAGGATTGTCCTGGTAAAGCCCAACAAGGGGCCCTGTCTTTCTACATAACAGGCAACATTGCCCACCCTGAACACTTGAAGGGAAATGCAGTACACCAGGTCAAGAGGAGAATTGGTGTCCACCTCTCAGAGGATGTTGGTCATGATGGAGGGGTCAGCAAGGAACACCTGATAGGTATCGAGCATAGCATCCCCAGCCACAGGGCACTGGTGATGAGTGAAGGGAAGGGGATGGTGAGCAGTAGGGGAAACATGACAAGTGGCAGGGGTAGAGTTGTGACAAGGAGGCATGTCAAGAGTTACTGAGAGAGTAGAGATGTTTCCGGTTGTTTGAGAGGTAGTAGATTTCTGAGGGGGGAAGTCTTTTGGGAGGCACCTTTTATATGCAGTCAGGGTCTCTGCCACATGTTTGAGATGTTTGGCCATTTGCCATGAGTTTTCAGAAGATGGGTATCCTTTCCACTTGATAAGGAGCATGTCCTTGGCCTAGTCATTTATGGCCAATGATTGCTTCAACCTCATACTCTTCTTCTTCATTTACAATATCAGGGGGTGGAGAAGGGAAATTTGGTCCATGTATGGTATTTTCATGATAGGGCAATAAGAGGCATGCATGGAACACATTGTGAATCTTCCATCATGTGGGAATGTTGAGGCAATAGGTAACAGGGGAGAGGACCTCTGAGATAACAAAGGGTCCTTCCCATTTAGGTGCAAACTTTCTGTTTTCATAGGAGCATTTCAAATTTTGGGCTTCTAGCCACACCTTAACACCTTTCTGAAATGGGGAAAAGGGTTTAGAGAAGCAGTCTTTCATTGTCTTACAGGTGAGGTCATGAGCTGCAAGGGCTTCTTCTCATGCCTTGTGGAGTTCAGCCATTCTTGTCTTGGCAGCAGGGACCCTTGATTCAGCAATAAGAGTCAGTAGGGGTTTTGGTTCATATCCATACATGAGGTAGAAGGGAGATTGGCCAGTGACAGAGTGGGGTCAGTGGTTGTGAGCAAATTCTGTGATGGGTAGGTGTTGAACCCATGAGGATGGTTCATTTTGGCAGAAGATTCAGAGGTAGGTTTTGACCTCCTGGTTAACACATTCTGTTTCTCCATCAGTTTGAGGATGATAAGCAGTGGAGAGCCCCAGGGAGTATCTGAGGAGTTTAGCCAGTTCTTTAGCAAATGTAGAGGCAAACTGTGGGCCTTGGTCAGATATTATCTTGTCATACAAGCTGAATCTGGAAAAGACTCTTTTGAAAAAGAGGGCTGCAATTTTGCAGGCAGAGGCATTTTTTGTGGTTGGGGCAAGAATTACCCCCTTTGTAAGCCCATGGTCTACCATGACCAGGAGAGAATCATATCCAGAGTTTGTTGGGAGGTCAGTGATAAGATCACAGGAAATCTGCTGGAACAGCCTTGTGGCAGAGGAGGGGATTGGAGAGAAGGGTGGGGTGGTGGGGTGTGTATTGTCCTTATTTTGCTGGCACACAGCACATCCTTCAACATACTTTTGGACAAACATGGCCATTCCAGCCCACCAGTATTCTGTGGAGAGTAGCTGTTTCATTTTAAGGACTCCAGGGTGTCTGGCAGAGGGGTGATTGTGATGGTGAGTGACAATTTGTTGGTGAAGGGTGGGGTTTTTGGGGACATAGGTCTGGTCCTTGTAAAAGAGAATCCCCTCTTTGAAGTGCCAATCTGAGAGGTTTGATTTGAAGGGTAAAGGCATGTCCACCCCTTCAATGGCCTGTAGGGTGGTGAGAACCACAGGGTCTTTGGCAGATGACTCTGCAAGTTTCAAGGAGAGGGAGGTGTTGATGATTTTTACAAACAGGGTTTGGGGTAGGAGTGTAACTCCTTTGTTATCAGTCTCTTCTTCAGGGACATGATCAGGGCAGCGAGAGAGTGCATCAGGTGCACAGAGTTCCTTTCCTGGTACATGTGTGAAAGAGAGGTCAAAGTCAGCAAGATCTAGAAGCCAGTGTGCCTGGTGACAGTGTAGGTTTCAGGGTTGTTGAAAATAGGTCAGATTCTTGTGGTCAGTGAGAACCTGCACTGGGATAGGGGTTCCCTGGAGATAATGTCTCCAGGTCTTGAGGGCTTGAATAACCCCCACTAGCTCTCTATCATATATATCATAGCTACCCTTGTTCATTCCTTCACTGCACCCTCAGAGGAACAACAACCCAGTTCTCATTCAGGTGGCTACCTGCAAAACTGTTGTCCACTTTGTTTTGGTGCACCTGATTTTCAGAGAGTTAGAACTGCTCAGGATGAGTGAGTCAATGGAAAGCCCATTATTACTGGTGGTGACTGACTTCTGGTAGCCTTGGCTGCATTGTTTGCTTGCATGCATGTTTCACCCAGAAGAGAACCAATAACCCTTGGAATGCTGCTACCCATGATCCTCCAAATCCTACCAATACTGTATTCATCCCTGAATCAGAGGTAAAGGCAATGGAATGTTTCATTGAGGGACAGAAGGGCATCTTAGCCAAACAACACACTCAAAGTCAACAAAGAGAGGACTGTGTTGAGGATGGGATGAAGGTGCCCATCTCTGTGTTGGATGGATGCAGGGATTCTTTCCATGCAGCAGATGAGAAGCAACAGAAGGCAAGCACACAATTCTTTGCAGACACAGGCCTTATGGCATTGCTTTGTCATCATGATCGAGTTCTCTGGATGGTCAATATGACTTCAGCAGGGGAAAAGCAGCACTATGCCCTGGCATTGCTGAAGAAACTCTTTGATAATTTGCCTTCTACAGTGACTGTTGGCCTCCTGTATGACATTGGATGTCAACTAGAGCATAGTTGCTGCAAGTGGGGGCTCCTTGAAGATGGGATACTCTCTAGACTGAAGTTTGGGATTTCTGTCTTTCATGCTTATGGCCATCAATGGCCATGTCGAGTAGTATATCACCCATGAAAATGTGCAGGCTTTGCTTTGTCAGATGGAGAGGGATGTGAGCAACTGGAGTTCTCTGAAAATGCTCATTCCAACTCTCCAAGTGTCTGGGGCAAGCATTCATGTGCCTATATTGTAACATCCCCATTGCTAATTCCCTCCCTAGTATCATCAGAGGCTGTTTGTCCTTGACAGCCAGATCTGCCATATTCCTGAGAAATCATTTGTTGCTTTGGGCCAGTGGTTGAACAAGAAATGGGCCCTCTGCAAAAGCAAGAAAACAGTGGCTTTGGAGGGTCTCCATACATTGCATGTGGACATGCACACCCTGCAGCAAGAGTGGGCTGCACAAGTGAACTCACAGACTCAACCCTTACCTCATTAGTATTTGCTCCATACTCATTACTGTATGCTCACCATCCACATAGGACAGTCAAAGAATAAGGGTTCTGAGCAGTTGGCCCATATACTTGCCCTAGAAAAGACTGTACAGGGGTACCAGAGTCATGTGAATCAACTGGAGGAAGATCTTGTCAATGATCATGTCAATGATATCATTGACTACAATCTCTGGTTGACTGCAGCAAAGGGTGCACTATCAAAGGCAACTCAGGCTCTTACACAAAAAAAGAGTGTATTGGGGATGTCAGCACATACTGATCTTCATCTCCTGAGGAACAACAAATGGCTTCAAACCCAAACTAATGCACATGCATTGAAGATTCGAATCAGGGAGCAGCTCCATCAATGCAAGTTTGAATTGGAATGGTTAGAGTGGTCATACCAAAGTTCTGTGAATGGTAAGTGAAGATGTTCTCCTGCTTAGAACTTCCAATGACATGTTGTAGAAAATCACATACAGTCACATGTGGAGTCATCCATCAAGCAAAGAGAGCCTGCCATCTCAAAACTGGTCACCACTTATAACATCCTCTGTGATGAACTGTTGAGTATGATAAGACTCAGAAAAGCACCTGCTGGTGCTATTCCCCCTTGTCCCATACCATCCAAGGGAATTTTTCAACTGGATGTTGACAGTGATATATGGCAGAATGTTGGACTTGGGGAAGGACACACTGATATTCCATGTTGGCTTGCTGATGAGGCTATGTGTAAAGGGATCAGACTTATGCTTGAGGTTGATCAATGTAATGAAGAAGAAAGAAGATTGTCAAGAGAGCGATCCACACTACAGGAGTGGTTTGCTTTGGAGTGGTGTCTTGTGCAAGTAGCTTTGAGCAAGGCAGGTGAGTGCAAATATTTCTATCCATGATCCATCATCTCACAACAATTAGATGAACATTATGTGTATCACCTGCAAACACACAAAGATAGGCTTATTGCAGCATATGTTAGATGGGAAGCCATGGTTCGACACATTCCATGTGCATGGGTTCCATCCAGACCCTGGGGTCCTGCACCAGAAGATATAGCTGGTTGCCTTGCTGCCACTCATAATCCATCTACATTGCCTTCCAGAGAACACCCCACACATGAAACATTACAGGACATTGGATCTGATGATGAGGACATAGTGTCAGAAGATGATGATGATTTATTGATGGCTGTTGAAGAAATGGCACTAGCAGAGGAATATCACATTGGACAGGTAAATGAGGAGGGATTCACAGAGAATGAGGATTGCTTTGAAGAATTTGGAAATGGATATTTACCCTCCTCCCCACTAAGGTCACCATCAAAAAAGCATAGGAGATAGGGGTTTGTGTTTATCTGCACTTGTTACTCTGAATAATGTATATTTCACTGAGAAATCAAGTAGGTGGAACCATCTTCATAGTATACTGGAGGATACAGAATATCCTAGTAGCTCTGTCCTTGGATGAGATCACCAGTCTCCAACCAGTGGTGTGGTCAGCCATTGTGGGCAAGTGTGCTTGTGAGAGAGTGAAGGGAAATAGTTGTAGGAAAATTCTTAGGCTCATCCAAAGAGGGGCTGAGCCAGAAGGAAAAAGGATGGTGACTTGATGGGCACTATAAGGGGCTGGGAAAAGTTGCCTGGGTCTGGGCATTCTCCATCACCACTGAGATTGGGCAGAGCTTCTCCAAAAGGACCCTTGGGGATTCTCCAACCAACTTCTATGGTGATGGAGAATCCCCAAGGGACCCTTTGGAGAATTTCCACCCCCTTGCACTGCAAGCATTTCACAATTTTTCTTCAAAAAACATGCTGAAAAAATTGAAGAAAGTGATAATCTTTTTTGACAGGTGTTTTCACAGAGAAAAGGTAAAAACAATATTTTCTTTTCTTTGCAAGATTTGCCACAAAACATTGATTGATGGTAATGCCCATTAGTGTAGAAGCTAATCAGCACTACCATCAACACAGCCCAAATAAAAGAGTATCTCTTCTTTCAATTTTTTCAACATATTTTGGCATGAAAAATTGTGAAATGCTTGCAGTGTTGGGGAATGCTTCAGTCACTACATGACCTGATGTCACATATGCAGTTAATAGACTTCCATCATTTACTATCAGCCTGGACATGTCACACTGAAGAGCAGCTAAGGAAGTCCTCAAGTACATAGCAGGGATAACACAGCTGGAATAACTCATAGGGTGAATAAATCAAGCCCAACACACAATCAACTACTTATGTATTCCAATGCCAAATTTGCTAATGACTCAAAGAAGACCAAGTATTGATCTCAGGATATGTATCCATGCTCAATGGAGGTGTGATAATAGACAACTAAGATGAGAAGTCTGCTCATTGCCCTGCACTTTTGTCTGTGCCTTGAGACCATGCCATAACACTGCCATATAAGCCTCTGCATTGCCAGCCCTATCTGAACCATTCAATGGGAATCTCCATGTCCCCTATTGGAGTTGCCCCATGTTTTTTTTGGGTGGGGACAACAAGCTGCAGGCATAAAAGGAGGTTTATTTTGGCTGATGAATGTCCAGACTCTCCAAGAACCAGGTCCATTTTAGTGGGGGAAATCCCAGGCACAGCCCAGGATGGGCAATTTAGTTGGAGAAAGTCCAAGAACGCCACGCCTGAGAATAAGGTCTATGAGGCTGTCAAACACCAAGGAATGGTCCTATTTAAGCTGGAGAAGGTCCAAGAACACCCTGGACTAAGGCCTATTCTAGGCTGGAGAAAGCCCAAGAACATGCTGAAATGAGGCCTATTTAAGCTGGAGAAAGTCCAAGAACAACCTTGAATTTGGTCCATTTAAGCTGGAGAAAGTCTAAGAACAACCTTGAATTTGGTCCATTTAAGCTGGAGAAAATCTAAGAACAACCTTGAATTTGGTCCATTTATGCTGGAGAAAGTCCAAGAACAACCTTGAATTTGGTCCATTTAAGCTGGAGAAAGTCCAAGCACAACCTTGAATTTGGTCCATTTAAGCTGGAGAAAGTCCAAGCACAACCTTGAATTTGGTCCATTTATGCTGGAGAAAGTCCAAGAACAACCTTGAATTTGGTCCATTTAAGCTGGAGAAAGTCCAAGAAAACCCCAGAGTTTGGTTTATATCTGCTGGAGGAGGTCCAATAGCACCCTGGAATGGAGTCTTTTAATGCTGGAGAAAGTCCAAAAACACCCTGGAATTTGGTCTATTTCTGCTGGAGAAAGTCCCATGTGGCCCCCAGCCACTCTGTTATAGGGGATACAATCATCCTGGAGAAATGCATTTCTCCAGCACTTGGCATGGCAGCTCTGGAGAATCTCCAGTCCTACCTGGGCACTGGAGAATCTCCAGCAGCAACTGGGAATACCTGGGCAGTCAACACCTCTTAGGTATAAACATCTATAAGAATATGTCAACCTAATAGGTCCCCTTAGAGGGGTGACTGAAGTGCCACATTCATCCTACACTCTTTGGCATCATCAGTCTTTGTGATTGTTGTCATACCAACTTTTGGATCATCCTTCCAACTACATATCATATGTTATCCCAGCCAGGTGCATATTTGTTATAGCTCAATCACACTAAGGGCCTGTTCAGTACCACAATTGACTTTGAATTTCCCTGCCAAAAATTTGAGTAAAATTGTAAAATTCTGACTGAGTGAAAAATTGTGAGATGACTGTTTGACAGCTGTTATTTTGGCCTGTCAAATGTAGTGATGTTACAGAAAAAGCCAGTTGCTGTTCAGTAGCCCTTATTTTGTCAGTAATACCCATGAGTTTTCACTTGGTCACCTTCCCTCCAGAGTTGCTATGGCCAAAACATCTGCAAACAAGTCTCAAGCTTCAACAGCTGATCCAGGCATGATAGGTGGCACAGCCACACCACAAATGAAGGCAGACCCAACATCGTGGTCCACTGCTGATGAGTCCATGCTCATCACCAAGCTTCTTGAGGCTAAAGACAACATACTTGCAACTGATAGTGGATTTAAGCCTGAGGCCTGGTTTGAGGTCGAGCAGGCACTTCAGGGCAGTGAAACAAAGTCAGGCAGAGCTCCAAAAACAATTGAAAGGTGTAAAACACATTGGGTGAAGGTGAGTTTGCCTGCTGAGACAAGTCCACTATGTTGGCTGAAGGTCCCTAGCTGAAGGACTATAATATTGTCAGGGATCTCTGGAATGGATCTGGCTTTGGGTGGAATGATGAGACCAAGATGGTACATGCCTTGAAAGAGGTCTGGGATGCCTACATTGAAGTAGGTTTGTATTACTGAGTTGTTCATAGTCTGACAACTATCTATAGACCCATAAGAGTGCTAAACATTGGTGGACTACTCCATTCCCACTGTATGATGAGCTCCTTGATGGTGTAGTTGCAACTGGGAGTCTGAGATGCTCTTGATAGTCCTGATGCTGCACCAACTGACTTGGAGTTGTCACACTCGGAGTCTGATGATAACATAGCTGAGGTGCATGTTGCTTGTAATGTTTGGCTCACCCATTAAACACTCATATCTCCATGTCCTAACAGAGTAAGGCTACACCACTGTGTTGCACAAGTGTTCTGCAGCTCAGATCTCTCCTATCTCAAAAGTCCCTGCCAAGAGGGCAGCAACTACCTCATGTCATGGACATGTCTCTGGCCCCCAAGAAATTAACTCTGTTGGTAATGTGCTTTTATCCCTTGCTGATGCTGTGGCAGCATCATCATCAGCAGCAACCACTGAGACACCAACTAAGGGTGCTTCCTTTGCATCTTCCCTAGTAACATCCCCACAGCAGTGCATGGCAGCAATCCATCTTGCTTCAGAGGAGGAAGGTCTGTCTGATAATGAGATGGCTGATGTTGCTGACTTGTTTGGCACAAGTTGAGTTGCTTTGGAGGGGTATCTAGAAAAGGTGCTCAGTCAGTTTATTTACTTAAACAGCTTGAACATTTCCATTCTTTGGATTGAATACAGATCAACTGCACCTACTGTTGTGTTAGGTACTTCTGATATTCTATCCACATTTCATCTGCAATTTCATCTTGTCATTTGTCAGCCCTAGTCTTCTCAGCAGTGGATATCTCTCCTCCAAGATCATCAATGCTGTATGCCTGATTCTCTGTGATCCCCATATCCTCAAAACCCTCTTCATCCTCATTGACCTCAAGATCATCTGGATCATGAGTGTGGATAAAGTTGAACAGGAGGCAAATGGCATGAATTAGCTTGGCTTGGACTTTAATGGAAAATTCAAGAGGCACTTTCAAGGAGGGGAAATGATGCTTGGCAACACCAAATATGCATTCAACTACATTGCAGGCTGATGCATGTTGAAGGTTGAACAGTTCCTTTGGATTCTGAGGCCTAATGCTCATTCAATGTTGGTGCAACAAGGAACCACATAATTACATACCTATTTGCTACTCTTTCCCATTCCTTCAGATGGTACTGTACCCCACAATATGGGACAAGCAGAGCATAACAAGAAGGAAAACCTGCATCAGCAAGATAGCATTTTCCAGGGGGAACATGAAAATCCCTCTGACAAGCATCATGATAGATGTGACTGTCTGCAGCACTGCCCTCCCAGCCACTGAGGACATACTGAAAATGCATATCAAAACTGCAGGATGCAAGGACATTTTGAGAGATAAAGCCTTTGTGATTGTGGTAAGGGGCTTGCATATGAGTGGGTACAAGAGCAGCAATATGAGTCCCATCAATGGCACCAAGTGCATCCTTGAAAAAGGGGTAGAAATTTGGCTGGCATTGAATCTCAGGTGGGGCAGGAGCATTGTGGCCTGGGAGTTTGATATAGAATGCATAGATGGAAGTGAGATACAGGCATCAAGTACCTGATGAAACACTCTGGTTATAAATCAGATTGATATCTGATTATCTTTTTTTACCAGATGGACTCACCTTGATATTGTGTCACCACTGCACTGGAATTGTTCTTGTGTGTCATGGTTAGAGTGACCCTTCAGAATATAGAGGAACATTGCAAGTTGTTCTTCCACTGAAAGGTTATGTGTGGGTCATAATTTGCCTACTTTCCACAGGGTATATGCCAACTGATAGAAAGTGGGCTGGGCCATACCAATATTCTCCTGAAATTGCAGGGGATGGCCAGTGCAAATCTCATCCACCCACTTCTGACCTGTTAGAACAGATGTGTGCTTTGGGGTTTTCTCAAGTGAGACTGCATAAAGTGCTGTAACAGCTGCAGCTGCTCCTGCAGCTGGAGCAACTACTTGTCTATTACCTGATTCAACTACAGTTCTCACAGCTAGGATAGTTATACTGCACCTATGTTTTTGCATGACACTACCTTTGTCCTGTGCAGCTGATCTGATCAGCACAGCCAGCAAAATCTGATATCATCTAATTTTATTCCCACAATTGAAATTGTGCCACACATGTCACCACAAGATTTCAGTCAAGTTCTCATGATTAGGTGGGGTCAATTTTGCTTCAATCAGACTCAATTGCATTACCAAACAGGCCCTAAGTCTAACTCATGGCCAATTGCAAGCATTCTCCTGATTCCTGAGGTAGTCCTAGCTACATTCAGATCTTACCTCCACTGACTTCATATTGTGTTGTTATCTTAGGTACATACTTCAGGCTAGCTTTGGGTCAGTCACAACAAGTCTAACTTAATATTTGAATAAGAAAAATAGACTTTAACACCTGGCCCATGCTTGCAGCATGACACCTGTCAACATACACACCAACCTGTAAGTGGCTCTTGGTCTTTGCTCTACTTACACTCTTGATTACAATCACTGAACCCCTGCTCTTGTGTGGGTTTTACAGATTTTACCCTCAATGTCCATAGTATCTGATTCCACAATCAACATTGTTGCGAGCTGAAGCCATCATCAACTGGTCAGGTTATCTTTTTTTGGTGCCATCTCCTTCAAAGATCCACCACCCAGTAAGTAGGTCCCTGCTTTTACTTACACTTCTGACTACCAGCCATTGATTCCACACCCTTGCATGGACTTTACAGATTTCACTGTCACCACCCACAGTACTGGAGAGGTCAGGTGCACCTTGCCTGTTGGTATGGAGACTAGTTTACTTTAGGTAATGGATACTTGATCAAAACCACAATATTTAGGAAGAAGCAGGGAACTAGTGCAAATGTGGTGTGTAATGTTACTCCTGACAACATAAAAAGGCTGCTGACCAACTCTCCTTTTCACCCTCAGTCATTTGCTAACCCACTCACCACACTCATTCTTTCCACTAACTATACTCTTTCTTTACATCCTCTGACAACTCAGACACTCATTCTTGCTTGATTTTGTATCAGCAATGAAGTCATTTGGGTATCTACATGTTCCTGATGAACTGCACTGTGTGACTATGTGTCAACTGTGTTGTTCTTACTATGTCCCCTCAGAAGGTATCTACTAATTCCTCATTGAAGGTTGGTCCCCCAGTCAGCATTAGAAAGTCGAAGAGGATCAAGGCTGCCAACCTTCAGACTGAGGTCTGTATCCCCTTGCTCTTTTTTTCTCTTCCTTTTTTTTTCTTTCTTTCTTTGCATTATACTTTTTTTTTAAAAAAATCTTCCAGAGTTGTGATGCAGTAGTCCAGTGCCCAAAGTCCAAGCCACATCTGCAGCATTCCTCACAGGGACTTACAGATAAAGAGCATGAAGAGCAATACCTTGACTCATGTCAGAGCAAGGTCATCATGCTGAAGAGTGGCAGAAAGATGAACTGGCCCATGGCTCTCCAGCAGCTTTGTGCTGGTGTTATCACTGTGGAGGATATACATAGCTGACACAGTGGCAGTTTCAATGTTTTCACACACTCTAAAGAGTATTTGAAAGCAAAAATGACATATTTTATTATGATTCAAATTATTATGCTCTTGCAAGATTTTATTCTGAGAACATTTAGAATTTTTATTACCAGTCTATATTGGGAGAAACATTAGATATCCATCCAAAGACAATTGAAAATTATATATTGTGTGAATGTCATAAGGTTATTGACAATAATATCTGCCCAATATGCTTTAGAGCATGAGAAAATATTGAACCCTTGCTTGTCATTGGCTGCATCAATATTTTCCCACACTCTAAAGAGTATTGGGTAGATATTATTGTCAATAACCTTATGACATTCACACAACATATAATTTTCAATTGTCTTTGGATGGATATCTAATGTTTCTCCCAATATAGACTGGTAATAAAAATTCTAAATGTTCTCAGAATAGAATCTTGCAAGAGCATAGTAATTTGAATCATAATAAAATATGTCATTTTTGCTTTCAAATACTCTTTAGAGCATGTGAAAACATTGAAACTGCCACTGTGTGATGAGGGTGGTCATGATCAATATAAGGATTGTATTCTGATCAACAGTATTACTTCTTAAGATTGCTGCTAGCTGTCCCCCCAATACACCTTCAGATCTCTCTGCCAAAGATACCCAGAAAATGGACAGCAAACATGATGAGCAAGCAGTTGAAGATGCTGTCCAGGATACCCTTGAGGCTGATTCCCATATCCCTGACATGTGCAATCTCCCTAGTGCTACTATTCCACATCCCACACCTCATATACTGGACACAGTCACACACCCTTCACATGAGGGAGTCAGCATGGATGGTGAGACTGTTCTTTTCCTGTACTATTCATGGCAATCAAGTGATTTATTCTTTGGATTTAGGCCAAGATATTGATGACCAGGATGCAACTGATGCTGACACAGAAGATAACTTGGACAATGGGCTTGGTAAGTAGTACTAGCCTAATGTTGGTATGATACTAATCCCCATCATGTGCCCTGAAAATGCAAACATGAAGATGTCCAACATGGAGACTTGCAAGGCACATTGTTGTGTTGATGACCACTATTTCTCTGGCTCATGTATTTCAGCAGAAGGCTCAGATAGTGACTGGTCAGCCGATGACAGGCACCACTGCAGAGTTGAACCACATTGTAAAGAGATACTTGCTGGAAATTATGACCTTGACAACCATCCCCCCACTCCTCCTCATCATGATTCATCCTCATCATCTGAGTCTGATGCAGACAATTGCACTCCAGAGGTGCATAGTCAAATGGAGGGTAGACATGTTTGATCCATCAGCATTGGCCAAGGTTTCATTGACAAGGAAGATGGCAGTGGTGTAGATGAACAGCCTCAAATCCATAAGCCTGGTCAACTACCTATGGAGGCTATTTGAAAAGTGCAGGTGCTCAGTGCTCAGATGACTTGAGATGCACAAGAAATTGCCAATGAGTATGGGAAGAGCCTTAGATTGATAATGATTGCTGCTGGCCTGACCATGAAGGCAACTCAGGCTGAGTTGATCTGGAATATGCACCAAGCTTGGTATGCTGGTACACATTCTAAGCAGTCAGGAGGTGAGTTATCTGAATGGTTGATGGTGAGCAAGGTACTTAATCAGTAGCAGAGACCACCAAGGACTACCATGCTCATCAGATGCAGCACTATGAAGAGCACAAAGATGAACATGATTATCCTCAGCTATGGGTCGACATTTTTAAGTTCTGGAAGTAGAGTGTGACTGGTGCAAAGGACATGGGCTTGAAAGTCATGGTAGGGTGAGTGATGACATGCAGGGATACCTTTACACAAGCTGTAAGTATTTTATTTTTCTTCACAGTCTAGTCTAATTAGTTGTTACTGAAGGCACAAATGTGGTGTAATGTGGAGGGGATACACATATTCAGTTGTGTCATTTATTCCAGGAATGATGAAGCAGCCTGGCAGGCACAGGATATTTTTGCTGGCTCCCAGCTTTGTATGCAGCTAGCAAGTGAGAGGCAGACAGATGTGGTGAGATTAATGGATTTCCTCACTACAATTATCAAGTGAGCCCAATGTAATCTGGGCATGGTTACCTTCTCACATTACTATTTCAGGTACAAGGCCCTTGACTTGGCTGCTGAGGTCCCCCTACTGAACTTTGCATCAATGTCACATGTCTCATATGATCACAATCTCACATTGCAGCTGCAGGAGTCCAGGCAGAATTGCAACTGTCACATACCTCCTCTGGTCCTCTTGCATAAACTTCATGAGCTCCTATCAACATAGCTTATACTCCTTGTAATGTGTTCTCAGATGAAGTTGGTATTATCCATGGCCAGAAGAATGTCCCATGGAGAACACTGCTGGACCTTTTGTACCTCCATCAATATACTCTTGTGGACTGGCCTGCAGGGGTCTGTGCAATTGGTGCTGATTTCAATGTGAAGTGCCTAAATGCAAATGAGCTCCATTCCCTTACTGTGCCCTTCTTGAAGGAAGAGATGGGTGCTAACTATCTGCTAGAGGCACCTCTAGACAATGATGAAGATGAAGATGATGTGGCTGATGAAGGCTTGGTACCAGTGCCTGGGTCTTCATTTTACCTTGCAGATTGGACATCAGGTATTTTCACTTCTATGGAGCACAATGTACTAGAACTTACAAATCAACCAGAGCAGCTTGAAGTTTTCAGGAATGCAGACCCAAAGATGGTTGATATTCCACTTTTCATCAACACATTCCATCAGCCTCTGCACCTTCTATCTGATTCACAAGCATTCCTCAAAGGACTTCCAGAGAACATGGATCGGCCTCCTGCAGACAATGCTTCACCATCCCTGCCTTCACCCCTTCCCCCATCTTCACCTCTTCCCTGATCTTCTCCCCCAACCTGACAATTGCCATCACATACAAGTAGTGATGCACAATCACATGGAGGTTCCCATTTGCCTGTCATGCATCAAAATATGCATCCTAAGTCTTGCCAACATGGATTATCTCCCAGCTGCTCTGTGACTTCACATGGCTGGCTTGTGTGTCTGCAGCCTCAACAGCAGGGAAGGTCTCCCAGCCACTCCATGACATCTCATAGCTGACCCAGCCATGCATCTTGCAGTTGTTCTCTAACTTCACATACACAGCAAGCCCATGTGAATGCTCATGAGTGAGGACACCCTGACAATCCCCCAGCTCCACATGACCAGTGGTCATCACACAAGCAATATAGGGAATGTCATGCAGAAGAATCTGAGGAAGAAACAGCACCTTTGCCACAGGGAAGAACACATCACAGGTGAGGTGCTGCAGGTGTATTCACTTTATATATACAGTCACTGATGAAAGTAGTGTTGTGGAATGTCTATCAAGGGCATCCACATAAGAGGAGGCATGGGTATGACAGCAACAAGGACAATTACTTTGTACATGATCACTCCATCTGGTATTGAGGTCTGTATTGGGTCTCTGTTCTTCCACCACAGCTGACTCCCTTACCTGTACAGTTTGGGATGTTTGTCATCTTTGCCTCACCTGCCCTTACAGTATACCCACTGCCAATAGTAAAGTGTGTTTCTTTTTTTCTTTCATCATGCCAAATTATTGTCATAAGTCTCTCCTGTGCATCCTATCATTGCTTCATCATATGCTGCTCTTCATAGTAAGGCATTTCTCCCTCGATTACTTCATGGCTGAGACTGACTTTGCCTTCAGTATCATATATGTGTCTCTCATGAGATGTTTCACCCACACCATTTCCTCCCATACCCAACACCCTGCTACCAATATGAAGGTGCGATTTCATGAATCTTCCATCCCTGCATGGTCCAATGTTTTTCAGTGAAAGGAATAATTACTTATGCCTCTGTGGATATGATTGGCCTGCTTGGAACCTGTTGCTACCTCATACCATACTGCTGACAGCATCAACACTCATTAATTATGATACCCATCCCCTATCATGTTTAAGCACCCATTGGTTTGTTACATCAAGTTACAGATGCTGTGCTGGGCTCTGAATATAGTGGTAAATTCGTCTGTTTGTGATCACTGTGATACAATGCTCAGATATGAGTGAATGAGAAAACCAGATGTAGCTATCAATCATGCTATACTGTCTATGAGAGATTCTCCAAGGGGCCACTTGGGGTTTTTCCATCACCATAGGAGGGACCCTTGGGGATTCTCCAACCATCTTCTATGGTGATGGAGAATCCCCAACCATGTTCAATGGCAATGGAGAATCCCCAAGGGACCCTTTGGAGAATCTCCACACCCTTGGGGAATGCCCCAGTCACTACATGACCTGACATCACATATGCAGTTAATACACTTGCATCATTTACTATCAACATGGACATGTCACACTGAGGCACAGCTGAGGGAGTCCTCAGGTACATAGCAGGGACTAGGACAGCTGGAATAACTGATAGGGTGCATAAATCAAGCCCAACACACAATCAACTACTTATGCATTCCAATCCCCAAGGGTCCCTTTGGAGAATGTCCAATCATTCTCAATTCACAATGGAAAATCCACAGGGGTCCCTTTGGAGAATCTCCACACCCTTGGGGAATGCCTCAGTCACTACATGACCTGACATCACATATACAGTTAATAGACTTCCATCATTTACTATCAACCTGGACATGTCACACTGAGGAGCAGCTATGGGAGTCCTCAGGTACATAGCAGGGACTAAATAACTCATAGGGTGAATAAATCAAGCCCAACACACAACCAACTACTTATGCATTCCAATGCCAAATTTGCTAATGACTCAAAGAAGACCACATATTCATCTCAGGATATGTATCCATTCTTAATGGAGGTGTGATCATGTGGTACTTGAAGAAACAGAGTCATGTTGCCCTCTCCACAGCAGAAGCTGAGTACATCTTGATGGCTAATGCCATGCAAGAAACAATATGGTTATGGAACCTATTAAGGGAAAATTAGACCACCCATGCAGGAGAGCCACAATGCTCTATCATGATAATCAGTCTGCACTTGCAATAGCAAAGAATGCACAACACCAGCAGAGACCACAGCATTTTGGCACTGAAAACCATTTCATCCATGACTGTGTCAAATGTGAAATCATTGAATTAAAATCTTGTCTGACTGCCAAGATGATAGCCAATATATTCACTAAAACACTGGAAAGGCCCAGGCATCAATATAACACAAAAGCACTGTGTATGCACCTGGGTTGAGGGGGAGTGTTGAGACAATGGTCTTGACAACCCAAGTCCAGAATACAGAAGTAGGAATAACTATGATTCCTGTATGACAGAGTGCAACAAATATGATAGAATATCCCCAATGGCAGGGCAAAGATATGGAGCAGGTAGAAGGGCAGAAGACATCCCAACACAATGAATATGAAATATGACAGACATATAAATGGGTAGCTACCCAATATGAAATAGACAACCAAGATGAGAAGTCTGCTCATTGCCCTGCACCTTTGTCTGAGCCTTGAGACCATGCCCTAACCCTGCCATATAAGCCTCTACATTGCCAGCCCTATCTGAACCATTCAATGGGAATCTCCATGTCCCATATTGGAGATTGCCCCAGATTCACCATCAAGCAAGGTGGGTGTCAAGATCTCCAGCTCCTTGACATGAAGATTTCTACAGGTGAGACAAGTGGTAAGTTTTGTGCAAAGGAGTTTTATGCCACATCAAGGCAGTCATCCCCATCAGATGCATCACTAGTCTCATCTCTGGATTCACTCAATGGCAGCCTCTCAACCTGCTTCATGTCAGTGAGTATCTTGGTAGTGCTGGAGTCATTGTGGCAAAGTATTTTAACCATCTCCTTATAGTCAATCTCATTATTGACATCCATCACATCACTGATATGTTGACTATGAGAATATCAGTATATGTGCTGTAATAACAATGAAAATACTCACCCTTTCACTTTTAGAAGCACAAACTTGAAGGGATAGCACTTACAGACTGAGACCTTGTATTGGTCCTGCCCATGTTTCTCAAGTATGCTTTGGAGAAATAGGGGGTAGTCATCATCCTGCAATGGAAAAAAAAGCTCCTTCATCTTGACAGATTTCACTTCCTTCAAAGCAGAACCTTTGCCCTTTGTGTTCTTCTTGAGGCTGGAATAAACAGTTAGGGCAATGGTGAATGCATACTGTTCCTCTAACTTGCAAGTAGGGGAGGGTGAGGACATGGTAGTGAGAAGATACTGCATGCTACACTAGTATGCACTACAGTACTTGCTAAGAGTTTCCTTTTGAGGTCAACATCTTTCACACTTGGTGCTTCTGGGGTCCTTGTGTGGCTGAGTCTAGAAACAGACAGTGAAAAATGAAATTTCTGCATACTTTTGAAAACAGCTGTAATAACATCACCACTGACTCCCCAGCTACCATAATAAGCCCACCCCCTATTGCATGCAGTCCCTTCTCAACATGTGACTACTGAACACTGTTTGTCAGTGATCCTCTCTGACCTGTCACACATCACCTGATCTCCTCAGCACCTATATCCATTCTACAAGTGCCAAAGCCATTGCCCACTTAGTAATGCCACCCTCTGCATCCTTCCTTGGTTAATGAAATTGCTGCCAGTCTCCACCATGTGTTCTTGCCACCCAGGCATGTAGTTTATACCACTTCTACTTTTCTTGCCTGCATTTTATGGACTCCTCTTGTTTTATCTTCATCTATGTCACTGCTGTGCATGTGATTATCCATGCATTGGCCTTTATATGTTCTTTTATTGCACCAGAGTTGTGTTACAGAGTATTTTCAAGTCTTCAGAGCATCCCCAGAGTCCCCCAGAGTCTGTCTTATTGTCTGATTGCCATCCTTGAGTTTTCCTCTGCCAGAAAATTGCTGCCACTTCATTAAACCAGTCCCCTACATCTACAAGAATTTTCCCATCATCTATAAGAGTCTACAATTTCCAACCCTTGAGTCCCAGAGTTTGCAAGACCTCCATTCCCAATAGAAAATCCCTGTCATCTACAACAGCTTACTATCACTGCCCTTTAAGTCCCAAGTTTCACATAGATTCTACTGACCCAGAAAAATCCTCTGCAGACTTTCTAGGCAGACTTTCAAGTTTCCTGCCACTATACTTCCTTGATCACCGAGAAAAATCCTTCTTTGCCCTCTAGGCCCCCTTCTCTATCTCCTTCCAACTCAGCACCCCTTGAGACAAGCCTAGGCATCACCTACAGCTTTCCCCTACTTATCCCTTGCACTCTCACATGAAGAGTTGCCCACATTATTTTGGAGCTCACCACAAGGGGTCTGTAGATCTGGAAAGGAGACCTTTATGACCTACCTGCCACTGAACAGAACTCAAAGAGCTCTTAGAGCCCTTCCACCATCTTTCTTTATCATCATCTGATCTTTTTGTTCCTGCCACTAATGCCCATGATATCCCAGAGCTTAGCTCTCCAGATTCAGAGTTTTTCCCAACAGATTCCCTCCATCATCCAGAACCCAACTTGCCATTGTCAGTTGATATACCAGGTACCTTTGAGCTCAACAAGCCTTTTGCACCACTACCAGATTGCCAAGAATTATTGCTGCTTACCAACCTATCATCTTCATCATCTTCAACAGCTTTGATTTTCACTGCTGAACCACTTCTCTTACCATCATCTTTGTACATTGCCTCTCAGAGTCTCATTTTGCCACTTGTTCAACCTCCTCCACTGATACCATTCAGAAATCTGCCTTCAATCCATAATCCTCCTCCACCTTCATCATCAATACCACTTCCCATGTCCACTACTACCAACCACTGGGAAATGCCACTTAGGGGCTCTGATGAAGCCCCCAAGTTCTCAGGAAAAACCAAAGATATTTGCACCTATTTTGAAGACATCAACCAGATCTGCACTGATGCAAGAATCACTGTCAACAAGGTCAAAATCAAATGGGCCATTCACTATGCTGACAGGAATGAGTCAGAATTATGATCATCCCTTGACTCTGCTGCAGGCAATGACTGGGAAGATTTCACTAAGGAAGTAACCAGTTTCTACCCAGGTGCTAATGTTAACAGTCATCAATACACTAAAGTTGACCTTGAAACCCTCCTCCACCACCAAGTCCAGAAGCCCATGTCATCCCTTGATGACCTTGGCAAATATGTCCACAAATTCTGCTGAATCATCACCCTCATCAACAAAAGAAGAAACTCACTCCATGGCCATTTGATGACATCTACAAGCATGCATCCTACCTCCTAAGTGGAGCATGTCAAAACACCATGCAAGTCAATAGCTTGGCCTTATTCCCAGAATCCTATTCCCAACCAACATCTCCACCTACTATTCTTAAATGAGAATATGTCCAAGCCACTGACCCTGCCTCAGGAAGCTGCCAGACTCAGACCTCTGATCAACAATTTCACCACTCATTCAATCCTCATTGCTTCTTCTGTGGTGGCATGGATGGCCATAGGACTCCTGAGGGCAAACTGTGCCAGGAATATGTCTGCCAAGGGAAATGTGTGCTCATTGGTGGTAGGGTCTTCATGAAAGATGGATCTGACATCCCTAGATCCAGTGCAGGGCAGAATTCCAAAGAAAAGATTGATAACTTCTTGGCTCTTTGAGAGTCTATTATGGCATCAGCTAATCTTGTGTCTATTCAGTCTCCAGGAACCTCTTCTTCATCTCAAGGATGTGATACCCCTCCCCACCTCATTAACACTATGTTCTTTGGCTCTGGAGACACTGCTGAGTTCCAGGTAGAAGTTCACCCCTTGTCCTACCTTGTCAACAAGGAGGATGAGGAAAATGCCAACAAAGAAGACAAGTGTGCCCTAGCCAGAGCCTATGCTCAGGTCAAGGAGCTCAAGAACACTATGAAGAAGAAAAAACAGAAGAAGAAACCTTGTCCTTGTAATGCCACTACTGACAACCCTCCTCTTGCCAATAACCCCACACCAACCACAGCTTCAAACCTCACATTGCAATCAGGTTAGAATGCCTTGAGCTCTACCATCAGATATGATGTCACCAGTCTTCATTCAGTCTTCAAGCAATGATGAAGGTGCTTTGTGCTTTGCAAAATGTAAGTGGGATATGGTTATGCAAGGATCAAGCTAGTCTATGTGCTAGATCACATATACTCAACAACTCTGCACTCAACTCTCTGGTGCCTTTGATATTTATCTTAATATCCTCTGATCTATTCATATGTCACTTCAACAGGCTCTGGCCATGATGGACCTGCATGGAAGTTATGTGGGGCTTGTCCCACATGTGCATTCAAGGTTAGAGTAGTTCTCTCGAGTCCATCATGTGCCTAACAGTTATTACAGCAACCTGATGAACCTCCATTGAACCCTGCTTGGCTACATAGCATGGATGGTAATCAATCTGCCAAGTGCTTGGATGGGTTGGGATCCACAGACTCTCGATTATTTCACAGTGACTATTTCATTCCTCATGCTGAGGTGGAGATGTTTAAGGACAATGTACAGGATAGGCCAGGTGAGACTTCCAGAGAGAAGCAGGCTACTACTTTTACATACTACCATCAACTACTACACACCTGATCTACACTGCAGATCATTCATGCATGGCCAAAGGAAGTACACACAGGCATGGGTGAGTGTGTTTGTCAATGTTGGCAGGTGGTTGAAGTCAGTTACAGCAGTTTTAAAATCAGTTTTGTGCTCTGGGGGTGGACCCCAGAAGCAGCCCCAGACTGATTTAGTACTTACTGTGCATGGAACACCACAATGGTGTGCTGGAGTGGTAGGGTGTTAGGTGACTCAATGACAGGGGAGGCCAGGA